>CM022947.1:36297758-36880258 GCA_012931725.1 Litsea cubeba
GGTACCAAGATAAACTAAACCCTATCCAATTTTAAACCTTAGACAAAATAGAAGGTGCTGGTCTAAGTTCCGTTTAAAACAATTTGCCAAACTAAAAACAATCTAATACAAAAAGATGCCAATTTTAGAACCTAATGGTGGCCATGTTTCTAGGTGACAATTATAGCAATTATATAAAGCATTCATCCATGCATTCCATATATAAAAGCAAATAAAAGTATGCAATCCTTGATGGCTCCTTGCTCTTCGGACTTGTAATCCTTATCGAACTAGGACATCAAAAATAGATCTCATCTTGCACCAAGAAGTCTTGTCTCCTCCACCACTAAGGAGTCCGGTTACTTGCAACCTTTCTTGAAACTTTCTTCTTCTTGCTTGTTCCAATAAATTAAATTTATACAATTACATTGGAGATGCCTATGCTTTTCGAGAAAGCTTACATCAATACTAGTTGGAATAAAAGTAAAGAAAGAATTACAACTTCCTATGATTGCTAAACGCGCAATCGTACACTTTCCAACTATGAAAAAACATCCAAATCCACATAACAATCATGCGAACCATCAAGGATGTAATACATGGCTGCAAACAAAGAGGTTAGTGCATGCAAACATACTATGTGCATCATTAAACAAATCTGGAAAATAAATTCCAGCAATGTTAATGAAACTTGCACAAACATGCATCACAACATAACTTTAATAGGGTGCCACCATGCCCATAATCAATCTAGGATTAATTATACACAACATGGGATCATGATTTCACATGGAGTGGCTCTGATACCACTGAAAGAAACTGCGATTCAGATCTGAATTAGCGGAAGACATTCATGGCTAATTTGTAACATGACAGATTTTAAAAAATCTGATTTGGAGCATAAATCAGCCATAGTATCGCATGAGAACTCCATGAATTCATGACCAACAAGTGTATAATTAAAGGAGAATGAAGAAGACTATTACCTCGAAGATTTGTAGACTTCAAATCTCTGAAAAAATAGATCCAAAGGCCCGAACTCAGACTTGCAATTAGCAAACAAGTTGCTGGAATTTTCTGCACTAGTATTGCCTTTGATCTTCTCCTCTATCTCACTTCCAAATCTGATTGGCTAAGATGGTGGGATCTTAATCTAGGAATTGAGAACTATTTCTCCAAGGAAAAATCTCAGACCTACAACTTTCTTCAATGAAGAAGAAAGCTCAAGGCTGGACGTGTGGGACTCTTGCTTCTCATGTTGGACGTCCAAGGGTGAGGTTTCTTTTATAGAAACTTTGGAAACCTTTCCTAAAGTTATCTCTCCTATTCTCTAGATGTCCTAAAAGGAAAGACTTATTTCCTTTAGAAACACTCTAATTAGAAAAGGAAACTAAGGAACTTCCCATGCAATAAGTAATCCTAGTTGTAGAACACTTACTAATTTTAAGTTCCTAATCCAAAAAGGAAACTTTCTCATAGGAATACTAATCCAAAGAGGAGTCCAACCTTCCAAGTAGAGAGACCTACTTAAAATTGGAAACCTTACCCATGGAAATCCCATTATGGACGTCCCTATATAATGCACACCATGGCCCACATACAATTTATCTAGAATTAAATTCATGTATGCCATCAAAGGCCTATTTGAATTTAAACTCAAAATTATTTTTCCACTAAAATAATTCATCCTGTTATCTAAACATTTTAGGAAACCATGCCAATCTTGGTAAGTGACTAGAGAAGGGACCAAAAGACATATTTGCCATTGGCTCCCAAAATGACCAAAATGTCCATGCTAAACCCATAGCAACATTAAGACCATTTTAACCTTAACTCATTCCACTAAAGAGTTATGGTTGAACTCCAAGGACAAATATAAATATAATAAGCTCGTCATAAAATGACGGTTGTCTTCGACCTACTAAGTGTAATGACCTGAATGCCCCTCTATGTAACATCCATAATCGAGTCAGGTTATCACATGTACTATCAACCTTCCCGATTACATCTAAACCTTAGAACTTCATATCCTTAACATAATCATCATTCGAATATCATTCTCTTGATCCAGGGAGCGACCCACAAGTTCAATATCCATATGGAACATCCATATACTAAGATCTTAGATTTTGATGATTAATCGGATAATTCTAAGGGGACGATTATTCCATCATCAGATGGCATAGATTCTATATTGCATCTGCACGTCCCAACTGTCAAGTCCGAGTACCCAAAACACAGAGCTGTTGACCCATGAAAAGAATCTCACCCATAGTGAATTAAAGCACAAGAACTTGACTTCGTCAGTTCATCCACAAATGCTCAAGATTAAGAGCACCGGTCACTCAGTAGCATGAGGTGACTTGATCTCTTCTGTGATAGTACTATTTTAGAGATCACACCTACCATGGTCCTGTTCAATGCATTGCATATGCACTAATGAGATGAATCCGGGAAAGCCCTCCCATGACTTAGGTAAGTCACCCTGAATACAGGAGAGTCTCTCATTATAACTTATACCAAGATGAAGTGCCCAGCTCCATCTCTCAGTTATGAACAAATATGATGTTTCCAGTGTCCATGAATTAGACCTATCTGTGTGTAGACACTACACACCTAATTCATTTACTTAGAAACAATGGGCCTTACACAACCATACGTATATACAATGTATAGCAGAAAAGAGTCATTCCATTAAATAACCAGTAAATATCCAGTAACAAAAGATGAGAGTGCAGCTAGTGGACTTTAGGGCATACACCCAATCCCAACAACTCCCACTTGCACTAAAGATCACTACTTCCTAACCTAACACCCATAGACTCAACATGAGAAGTGAAGACTTTCTCAGTAAGATTCTTAGTGAATGGGTCAGCTAAGTTATTTGCGAAGCAATATGCTCCACCACTATTTCTCCATCCTGAATGAATTCCCGGATCAAAGTGGTACTTTCTCTGAATGTGCTTGCCTTTCTTGTGATTCCGGGCTCTTTGCACTGTGCTACTAGCAAACCAGTGTTATCGCAGTACATGACAATCGGTTATGTACTGCAGGAACAACTCCCAATCCAATAGGAATTTTCTGAGCCATACTGCTTCCTTCGCAGCTTCCGATGCCGCCACATACTCTGCTTCCATGGTAGAATCAGCAGTACAGGATTGCTTGACACTTCTCCATGATATAGCCCCTCCTGACAGAGTAAAGACGTTACCCTGAAGTAGACTTTCTGGCATCACTATCAGATTGGAAATCAGCGTCTGTATACGCCAATGGCGTTAGATCATCTGCTCGAAAGGTTAGCATATAATCTTTCGTTCTCCGAAGATACCTTAAATATATGCTTAACAAGCTGTCCAATGCATAGGTCCAGGGTTTGACTGATATCTTCTAACCATGCCAACGGCAAAGCAAATATCTGGTCTAGTACATAACATAGGCATACATGAGGCTTCCACAGCGGATGCATATGGAACTCTCCTCATGCTCTCAATCTCTTCAGATGTCTTTGGACATTGATCTCGAGACAGTGGTACTCCATGTCTAGAAGGTAGGAGGCCCTTCTTGGAGTCATGCATGTTAAACTTGACCAATATCTTCTCAATGTATGAAGATTGGATAAGGCTAACATCTTATTCTTACGATCACGCAAAAGCTTGATCCCTAAGATATAGCTGACCTCACCCAAATCCTTCATCTGAAATTGAGAGGATAACCAAACCTTGTGGATGACAATAAACCTACATCATTTCCTATGAGTAATATGTCATCTACATATAGAACCAAAAATGCATACGCTTTTCCACTTCCTTTCTTATACACACATGGTTCATCAATGTTTGATCAAAGCCAAAAGATTTGACTGCCTGATTAAACTTGATGTTCCATGCTCTAGATGCTTGCTTAAGTCCATAGATGGACTTCTTAAGTTTACAAACCATGTTATCTTGGCCACTAGCAATGAAGCCCTCTGGTTGCATCATATAGATGCATTCGTCAAGACTTCCATTAAGAAAAGCTGTCTTGACATCCATCTGCCATACCTCGTAGTCATAATGACATGCGATGGCCAAGAGAATCCTTATGGACTTAAGCATAGCCACTGGTGAAAAGGTTTCCTCATAATCGATACCCTCTTTCTGAGTATATCCTTTCGCCACCAGTCTTGCTTTGAAGGTTTCCACCTTCCCATCCACTCCTCTCTTCCTCTTGTAGATCCACTTGCACCCTATGGGTTTAATCCCTTCAGGTGCATCTACAAGTTCCTAGACTTGATTGGAATACAAAGAATCCATTTCAGATTTCATCGCTTGCTGCCACATGTCAGCATCTATATCCGTTACTGCTTCATCATAACTAGTAGGATCCTCAACCAGATCCTCAGAGTCTGTCTTAAAAGACACTCCTAGATATCTTTCTGGCTGTCTAGAAATTCTCCCACTACGATGAGGCTCCGGAGTGTTCAAAGGAATATCTTGTTCATCTACTGTCTCAGGATCTGGTACAGATGTTATAGGAGATCCCGGAAGAATCTCCTCAAGGGTTTCTATACAACTAAGCTCTTGGTGCATCATACAATCATCCTCCAAGTACCTAGCATGAGTGCTGATGAGAACTTTTTGCTCCTTTGGATGATAAAGATGCCACCTCTCGTTCCCTTAGGATACCCAATGAAGTAGCACATTTCCGATCTCGGGTTCAGCTTCGTAGCTTTATCATTCAGTACATAGGCCGGACAACCCCAAATGTGAATATGTCTTAAACTAGGTTTTCGACTTGTCCACATTTCTTGGGGTGTCCTAGGTACTGATTTAGAAGGTACCATATTTAAAATGTATGCTGCTGCTTCTAGGGCATATCCCCAAAAAGATATAGTAGGGTTGCATGACTCATCATGGACCTCACCATATCAAGAAGGGTACGGTTTCTTCTCTCCGCTACACCATTTTGCTGGGGTGTACCCGGTGCAGACAACTGAGACACAATCCCATGTTGCGTGAGGTACTCTTTGAACTCACCCAGGAGGTACTCGCCACCTCGATCAGATCGAAGGGCTTTGATATGTTTCCCTAGTTGTAGCTTCGCCTCAGCCTTGAATTGCTTGAATTTATCAAACGCGTCAGACTTGCATCACATTAAGTACACATATCCATACCTAGAGTAATCATCGGTGAAGGTGATGTAATACTCATACCCTCCTCGAGCCGGTTTGTTCATTGGACCACACACATCAGTGTGAATCAATTCTAACAACTCCTTTGACCTTAGTCCCTTTCCAGAGAATGACCTTTTTAGTCATCTTTCCCTTGAGACAAGATTCGCACTGAGGAAAAGGTTCGAAATCTAATGAGCTCAAGGGCCCATCTTCTACCAACCTCTGAATCCGTTTTAGGTTAATGTGACCCAAACGTAAGTGTCAAAGATATGTGTCATTGATTGAAGATACCTTCCTCTTAAGGGAAGTTGAGTTTTCTTTTTGTACATTATGCAGTGTGGGAGCAATAGGATATATATAAAATAAGTTGTCATGTATTCTACCGGAACATATAATATTTCCTTCTCTACTGATATCAATACCAGAATGGAAAGAAACTGAATAATTAAATTCAATTAATCTGGAAACTGAAATTAAATTCTTCCTCATGTCCGAACATAGAAAACATTATTTAAAACTAATATCCTATTACATGGAAAATGTAAGGTAACAACTCCTACTGCAACTGCCCAAACTTTAGCTCCAGTTCCGACTCTAAAGGCAAACTCTCCTTTATCAATCTCTTGCATTATCTGAAACCCCTGCAATGAATTGCAAATATGATTAGTAGCTCCTGAGTCTACTATCCATGAGTCAGTAGATCAACCACTAGACAAGTTTCAATGTAGTATGAAAAAGATGTACCTTTCTTAACTGAGGCCCAGAAACTTGGGACAATCTTTCTTCCAATGACCTTTGAGGCCACACTTGAAGCATTTCCCTTTAGGCTTTCCATCTATACCCTTGTCCTTCTTATTACCAGTGTTGTCTTTTTTCTGCCCTTTTCCCTTGTTCTGCTTCTTCTTGGACTTCTTCCCTTTCGGGTTCAGTTTAGAGCAAGACTGGAAAAAATGAGCTTGGGCTTTGGGCTTCATGATGGCATCTGCCGCCTGGAGTTCTTTCATTAACTCAGGTAGAGTCATGTCCATCTTGCTCATATTGAAATTGAGCTTGAACTGATTGAAAGAATCCGACAAAGTTTTGAGAATCATGTCAGTCTGACTCCCTGCATCAATCTCAGCCCCTAGAATCTCAGCTTCTTTGAAACAATCCATCAGCTTGAGCATATGCTCTCTGACAGGTGTTTCCTCAGCCATCCTAGCATTCATGATGGTCCTCATAGCAGCTTGCCTAGCTGGCCTGCTCTTGTCTGCGAACATCTCAGACAAGGACATCATGATTTCATAGGCTGTGTCCATATGCTCGTGCTGTGTTTGCAACACGTTGGACATGGAAGCGAGCATGTAGCATTTAGCCATGCTGTTCGCTTTCTTCCATTTCCTTTCAGCCTCTAACTGGTCATCAGTAGGATTAGCATCAATATCCGGACAGTTTTCTACCAAGACATACTTATACTCCTCAGCAGTGAATACTATGTCAAGATTTCTCTTCCAATCTACGTAGTTAGGGCCAGTCAGTTTGTTCTCACGAAGAATGCACATCAACGGACTAAAAGAATCTTTACCCATCTCTTTCTGGATATAAAAGCGGTTTTATAATTAGACATGCAGTATATATGTAATATGCATATGGTGCTTGTTATAAAAGAAAAAACAAAGCACAAAACTTTTTTCATTATTTAACCCCAATCATAATGTATCAGTGTTTCAACCTCCTCATAGACCTACCATCGAAGGGATGGCCGAGCCTACAGTCACGTTGAATTAAGGCATACTTATTTGGATTATCACTATCTGGATACACATCCAGTGGTAGTCCAATCACTGATTGGTTGGCCTCATATGACAAATAACCTTAAACTCATAGGGAGAGGTCATTACCGTCTTATGTCAAGTGTATAACCATTTCTTATGAAATTTCCCAGAATGTCTATGATTAAGTCTTCCGAAGGGAAGAGACTTTTATCTATTCTAGAAGTGACCTTTAGTAAAGAGCTCCATTGAAGGGATGGCCGCTCCCACCAACACTTCATTGACATTCTATAGAAGTGATCTTTAGTAAAGAACTCCACCGAAGGGATGGCCGCTCCTACTAACACCTCATTATGAATATTCACATTAGTTCACCCATTAACCCATCAAAGTGGTCTTTAGTAAAGAACTCCACCGAAGGGATGGCCGCTCCTACTAACACTTTAGTGAGATAACATGAACCGAAAATGGAAGGCCGTGGGGTCTTTCCTAAAACCCCTCTCCCACTTGATTATTTATCACCTAGGGTTTATACTTTTTGACCTTTATATTGTTTTACTCAAAAGCTCTTTTAAATCTAGCAAACTTGGTTAATTAAATTATGACTTAAGTCAACTTAAAATAAATAACCTTTGCTTTAAAACATTTGAGCAAATCCCTTCAAAGAATCAAAGACCTATCTTGGGTTATGAAAACCCATAGGTAGCATCTAATTAGATTTTAGTTTAGCCTTCTTTGGAAACCAAGGGTACCAAGATAAACTAAACCCTATCCAATTTTAAACCTTAGACATATAAAAGGTGCTGGTCTAAGTTCCGTTTAAAACAATTTGCCAAACTAAAAACAATCTAATACAAAAAGATGCCAATTTTAGAACCTAATGGTGGCCATTTTCTAGGTGACAATTATAACAATTATATAAAGCATTCATCCATGCATTCTATATATAAAAGCAAATAAAAGTATGCAATCCTTGATGGCTCCTTGCTCTTTGGACTTCCAATCCTTATCGAACTAGGACATCAAGAATAGATCTCATCTTTCACCAAGAAGTCTTGTCTCCTCCACCACCAAGGAATCCGGTTACTTGCAACCTTTCTTGAAACTTTCTTCTTCTTGCTTGTTCCAATAAATTAAATTTATACAAGCGAACCCATAAAAAACAAAACCCCAAATTACATTAGAGATACCTATGCTTTTCAAGAAAGCTTACATCAAGACTAGTTGGAATAAAAGTAAAGAAAGAATTACAACTTCCTATGATTGCTAAACGCGCAATCGTACACTTTCCAACTATTGAAAAAACATCCAAATCCAAATAACAATCATGCGAACCATCAAGGATGTAATACATGGCTGCAAACAAAGAGGTTAGTGCATGCAAACATACTATGTGCATCATTAAACAAATCTGGAAAATAAATTCCAGCAATGTTAATGAAACTTGCACACAACATGCATCACAACATAACTTTAATAGGGTGCCACCATGCCCATAATCAATCTAGGATTAATTATACACAACATGGGATCATGATTTTACATGGAGTGGCTCTGATACCACTGAAAGAAACTGCGATTCAGATCTGAATTAGCGGAAGACATTCATGGCTAATTTGTATCATGACAGATTTTAAAAAATCTGATTTGGGCAGCATAAATCAGCCATAGAGATCGCATGAGAACTCCATGAATTCTTGACCAACAAGTGTATAATTCAAGGAGAAAGAAGAAAACTATTACCTCGAAGATTTGTAGACTTCAAATCTCTGAAAAAATAGATCCAAAGGCCCGACCTCAGACTTGCAATTAGCAAACAAGTTGCTGGAATTTTCTGCAGTAGTGTAGCCTTTGATCTTCTCCACTATCTCACTTCCAAATCTGATTGGCTAAGATGGTGGGATCTTAATCTAGGAATTGAGAACTAATTTTCCAAGGAAAAATCTCAGACCTACAACTTTCTTCAATGAAGAAGAAAGAGCTTTAAGGGCTGGACGTGTGGGACCTTCTTATGCTCTCTCAAAGTGTTGGACGTCCAAGGGGTGATTGGTTTCTTTTATAGAAACTTTATGGAAACCTTTCCTAAAAGTTTATCTCTTCTAATTCTCATAGATGTCCTGAAAGGAAAGATTTATTTCCTTTAAGAAACACTCTAATTAGAAAAGGAAACTAAAAAGACTTACCATGCAATTAGTAATCCTAGTTATACAACACTTACTAATTTTAAGTTCCTAATCCAAAAAGGAAACTTTCTCATAGGAATACTAATCCAAAGAGGAGTCCAACCTTCCAAGTAGAGAGACCTACTTAAAATTGGAAACCTTACCCATGGAAATCCTATTATGGACGTCCCTCATGATAATGCACACTATGGCCCACATACAATTTATCTAGAATTAAATTCATGTATGCCATCAAAGGCCTATTTGAATTTAAACTCAAAATTATTTTTCCACTAAAATAATTCAACCAAATGTTATCCAAACATTTTAGGAAACCATGCCAATCTTGGTAAGTGACTAGAGAAGGGACCAAAAGACATATTTGCCATTGGCTCCCAAAATGACCAAAATGTCCATGCTAAACCCATAGCAACATAAAGACCATTTTAACCTTAACTCATTCCACTAAAGAGTTATGGTTGAACTCCAAAGACAAATATATAATATAATAAGCTCGTCATAAAATGACGGTTGTCTTCGACCTACTAAGTGTAATGACCTGAATGCCCCTCTATGTAACATCCATAATCGAGTCAGGTTATCACATGTACTATCAACCTTCCCGATTACATCTAAACCTTAGAACTTCATATTCTTAACATAATCATCATCCGGATATCATTCTCTTGATCCAGGGAGCGACCCACAAGTTCAATATCCATATGGAACATCCATATACTAAGATCTTAGATTTTGATGATTAATCGGATAATTCTAAGGGGACGATTATTCCATCATTAGATGGCATAGATTCTATATTGCATCTGCACGTCCCAACTAATCAAGTCGAGTACCCAAAACACAGAGCTGTTGACCCATGAAAAGAATCTCACCCATAGTGAATTAAAGCACAAGAACTTGACTTCGTCAGTTCATCCACAAATGCTCAAGATTAAGAGCACCGGTCACTCAGTAGCATGAGGTGACTTGATCTCTCTCTGTGATAGTACTATTTTAGAGATCACACCTACCATGGTCCTGTTCAATGCATTGCATATGCACTAATAAGACAAATCCGGGAAAGCCCTCCCATGACTTAGGTAAGTCACCCTGAATACAGGAGAGTCTCTCATTATAACTTATACCAAGATGAAGTGTCCAGCTCCATCTCTCAGTTATGAACAAATATGATGTTTCCAGTGTCCATGAATTGGACCTATCTGTGTGTAGACACTACACACCTAATTCATTTATTAGAAACAATGGGCCTTACACAACCATACATATATACATGTTTAAGCATAAAAGGGTCATTCCATTAAATAACCAGTAAATATCCAGTAACAAAAGATGAGAGTGCAGCTAGTGGGCTTTAGGGCATACACCAATCCCAACAAACTCCCACTTGCACTAAAGATCACTGCTTCCTAACCTAACACCCATAGACTCAACATGAGAAGTGAAGAGTTTCTCTATAAGAGTCTTAGTGAATGGGTCGGATAAGTTATTTGCTGAAGCAATATGCTCCACCACTATCTCTCCAACCTGAATGAATTCCCGGATCAAGTGTTACTTTCTCTGAATGTGCTTTCCTTTCTTGTGATTCCTCGGCTCTTTGCACTGTGCTATAGCACCAGTGTTATCGCAGTACATGACAATCGGTTTATGCATTGCAGGAACAACTCCCAATTCCAACAGGAATTTTCTAAGCCATACCGCTTCCTTCGCAGCTTCCGATGCCGCCACATACTCTGTTTCCATGGTTAGCATAAGCAGTACAGGATTGCTTGACACTTCTCCATGATATAGCCCCTCCTGACAAAGTAAAGACGTACCCTGAAGTAGACTTTCTGGCATCACTATCAGATTGGAAATCAAAGTCTGTATACGCCAATGGCATTAGATCATCTGCTCGAAAGGTTAGCATATAATCTTTCGTTCTCCGAAGATACTTGAATATATGCTTAACTGCTGTCCAATGCATAGGTCCAGGGTTTGACTGATATCTGCTAACCATGCCAACGGCAAAGCAAATATCTGGTCTAGTACATAACATAGCATACATGAGGCTTCCAACAGCGGGTGCATATGGAACTCTCCTCATGCTCTCTATCTCTTCAGATGTCTTTGGACATTGATGTCGAGACAGTGGTACTCCATGTCTAGAAGGTAGGAGGCCCTTCTTGGAGTCATGCATGTTAAACTTGACCAATATCTTCTCAATATATGAAGATTGGGATAAGGCTAACATCTTATTCTTGCGATCACGCAAAAGCTTGATCCTAAGATATAGCTGGCCTCACCCAAATCCTTGATTTGAAATTGAGAGGATAACCAAAGCTTTGTGGATGACAATAAACCTACATCATTTCCTATTAGTAACATGTCATCTACATATAGAACCAAAAATGCAACTGCTTTTCCACTTCCTTTCTTATACACACATGGTTCATCAATGTTTTGATCAAAGCCAAAAGATTTGACTGCCTGATTAAACTTGATGTTCCATGCTCTAGATGCTTGCTTAAGTCCATAGATGGACTTCTTAAGTTTACAAACCATGTTATCTTGGCCACTAGCAATGAAGCCCTCTGGTTGCATCATATAGATGCATTCGTCAAGACTTCCATTAAGAAAAGCTGTCTTGACATCCATCTGCCATACCTCGTAGTCATAATGACATGCGATGGCCAAGAGAATCCTTATGGACTTAAGCATAGCCACTGGTGAAAAGGTTTCCTCATAATCGATACCCTCTTTCTGAGTATATCCTTTCGCCACCAGTCTTTCTTTGAAGGTTTCCACCTTCCCATCCACTCCTCTCTTCCTCTTGTAGATCCACTTGCACCCTATGGGTTTAATCCTTCAGGTGCATCTACAAGTTCCTAGACTTGATTGGAATACAAAGAATCCATTTCAGATTTCATCGCTTGCTGCCACATGTCAGCATCTATATCCGTTACTGCTTCATCATAACTAGTAGGATCCTCAACCAGATCCTCAGAGTATGTCTTAAAAGACACTCCTAGATATCTTTCTGGCTGTCTAGAAATTCTCCCACTGCGATGAGGCTCCGGAGTGTTCAAAGGAATATCTTGTTCATCTACTGTCTCAGGATCTGGTACAGATGTTATAGGAGAACCCGGAAGAATCTCCTCAAGGGTTTCTTTACAACTAAGCTCTTGGTGCATCATACAATCATCCTCCAAGTACCTAGCATGAGTGCTGATGAGCACTTTTTGCTCCTTTGGATGATAAAAGATGCCACCCTCTGGTTCCCTTAGGATACCCAATGAAGTAGCACATTTCTGATCTGGGTTCCAGCTTGGTAGCTTTATCATTCAGTACATAGGCTGGACAACCCCAATGTGGATATGTCTTAAACTAGGTTTTCAACCTGTCCACATTTCTTACGGTGTCCTAGGTATTGATTTAGAAGGTACCAGATTTAAAATGTATGCTGCTGCTTCTAGGGCATATCCCCAAAAAGATATAGGTAGGGTTGCATGACTCATCATGGACCTTACCATATCAAGAAGGGTACGGTTTCTTCTCTCTGCTACACCATTTTGCTGGGGTATACCCGGTGCAGACAACTGAGACACAATCCCATGTTGTGTGAGGGTACTCCTTGAACTCACCCAGGAGGTACTCGCCACCTCGATCAGATCGAAGGGCTTTGATATGTTTCCCTAGTTGTAGCTCCGCCTCAACCTTGAATTGTTTGAACTTATCAAATGCCTCAGACTTGCGTCGCATTAAGTATACATATCCATACCTAGAGTAATCATCAGTGAAGGTGATGTAATACTCATACCCTCCTCAAGCCGGTTTGTTCATAGGACCACACACATCAGTGTGAATCAATTCTAACAACTCCTTTGACCTTAGTCCCTTTCCAGAGAATGACCTTTTTTTGTCATCTTTCCCTTGAGACAAGATTCGCACTGAGGAAAAGATTCGAAGTCTAATGAGCTCAAAGGCCCATCTTCTACTAACCTCTGAATCCGTTTTAGGTTAATGTGACCCAAACGTAAGTGCCAAAGATATGTGTCATTGATTGAAGATACCTTCCTCTTAAGGGAAGTTGAGTTTTCTTGTTGTACATTATGCAGTGTGGGAGCAATAGGATATATATAAAATAAGTTGTCATGTATTCTACCGGAACATATAATATTTCCATCTCTACTGATATCAACACCAGAATGGAAAGAAACTGAATAATTAAATTCAATTAATCTGGAAACTGAAATTAAATTCTTCCACATGTCCGGAACATAGAAAACATTATTTAAAACTAATATCCTATTACATGGAAAATGTAAGGTAACAACTCCTACTGCAACTGCCCAAACTTTAGCTCCAGTTCCGACTCTAAAGGCAAACTCTCCTTTATCAATTCTCTGCATTATCTGAAACCCCCTGCAATGAATTGCAAATATGATTAGTGGCTCCTGAGTCTACTATCCATGAGTCAGTAGATCAACCACTAGACAAGTTTCAATGTAGTATGAAAAAGATGTACCTTTCTTAACTGAGGCCAGGAACTTGGGACAATCTTTCTTCCAATGACCTTTGAGGCCACACTTGAAGCATTTCCCTTTGGGTTTTCCATCTATACCCTTGTCCTTCTTATTACCAGTGTTGTCTTTTTTCTGCCCTTTTCCCTTGTTCTGCTTCTTCTTGGACTTCTTCCCTTTCGGGTTCAGTTTAGAGGAAGACTGGAAAAAATGAGCTTGGGCTTTGGGCTTCATGATGGCATCTGCCGCCTGGAGTTCTTTCATTAACTCAGGTAGAGTCATGTCCATCTTGCTCATATTGAAATTGAGCTTGAACTGATTGAAAGAATCCGACAAAGTTTTGAGAATCATGTCAGTCTGACTCCCTGCATCAATCTCAGCCCCTAGAATCTCAGCTTCATTGAAACAATCCATCAGCTTGAGCATATGCTCTCTGACAGGTGTTCCCTCAGCCATCCTAGCATTCATGATGGTCCTCATAGCAGCTTGCCTAGCTGGCTTGCTCTTGTCTGCGAACATCTCAGACAAGGACATCATGATTTCATAGGCTGTGTCCATATGCTCGTGCTGTGTTTGCAACACGTTGGACATGGAAGCGAGCATGTAGCATTTAGCCATGCTGTTCACTTTCTTCCATTTCCTTTCAGCCTCAAACTGGTCATCAGTAGGATTAGCATCAATATCCGGACAGTTTTCTACCAAGACATACTTGTACTCCTCAACAGTGAATACTATGTCAAGATTTCTCTTCAATCTACGTAGTTAGGGCCAGTCAGTTTGTTCTCACGAAGAATGCACATCAACGGACTAAAAGAATCTTTACCCATCTCTTTCTGGATATAAAAGCGGTTTATAATTAGACATGCAGTATATATGTAATATGCATATGGTGCTTGTTATAAAAGAAAAAACAAAGCACAAAACATTTTACATTATTTAACCCCAATCATAATGTGTCAGTGTTTCAACCTCCTCATAGACCCTCCATCGAAGGGACGGCCGAGCCTACAGTCACGTTGAATTAAGGCATACTTATTTGGATTATCACTATCTGGATACACATCCAGTGGTAGTCCAATCACTGATTGGTTGGGCCTCATATGACAAATAACCTTAAACTCCTAGGGAGAGGTCATTACCGTCTTATGTCAAGTGTATAACCATTTCTCATGAAATTTCCCAGAATGTCTATGATTAAGTCTTCCGAAGGGAAGAGACTTTTATCCATCCTAGAAGTGACCTTTAGTAAAGAGCTCCACCGAAGGGATGGCCGCTCCCACCAACACTTCATTGACATTCTATAGAAGTGATCTTTAGTAAAGAACTCCACCGAAGGGATGGCCGCTCCTACTAACACCTCATTATGAATATTCACATTAGTTCACCCATTAACCCATCAAAGCGGTCTTTAGTAAAGAACTCCACCGAAGGGATGGCCGCTCCTACTAACACTTTAGTGAGATAACATGAACCGAAAATGGAAGGCCGTGGGGTCTTTCCTAAAACCCCTCTCCCACTTGATTATTTATCACCAGGGTTTATACTTTTTGACCTTTATATTGTTTTACTCAAAAGCTCTTTTTAAATCTAGCAAACTTGGTTAATTAAATTTATGACTTAAGTCAACTTAAAAATAAATAACCTTTGCTTTAAAACATTTGAGCAAATCCCTTCAAAGAATCAAAGACCTATCTTGGGTTATGAAAACCCATAGGTAGCATCTAATTAGATTTTAGTTTAGCCTTCTTTGGAAACCAAGGGTACCAAGATAAACTAAACCCTATCCAATTTTAAACCTTAGACATATAAAAGGTGCTGGTCTAAGTTCCGTTTAAAACAATTTGCCAAACTAAAAACAATCTAATACAAAAAGATGCCAATTTTAGAACCTAATGGTGGCCATTTTCTAGGTGACAATTATAACAATTATATAAAGCATTCATCCATGCATTCTATATATAAAAGCAAATAAAAGTATGCAATCCTTGATGGCTCCTTGCTCTTGGACTTCCAATCCTTATCGAACTAGGACATCAAGAATAGATCTCATCTTTCACCAAGAAGTCTTGTCTCCTCCACCACCAAGGAATCCGGTTACTTGCAACCTTTCTTGAAACTTTCTTCTTCTTGCTTGTTCCAATAAATTAAATTTATACAAGCGAACCCATAAAAAACAAAACCCCAAATTACATTAGAGATACCTATGCTTTCAAGAAAGCTTACATCAAGACTAGTTGGAATAAAAGTAAAGAAAGAATTACAACTTCCTATGATTGCTAAACGCGCAATCGTACACTTTCCAACTATTGAAAAAACATCCAAATCCAAATAACAATCATGCGAACCATCAAGGATGTAATACATGGCTGCAAACAAAGAGGTTAGTGCATGCAAACATACTATGTGCATCATTAAACAAATCTGGAAAATAAATTCCAGCAATGTTAATGAAACTTGCACACAACATGCATCACAACATAACTTTAATAGGGTGCCACCATGCCCATAATCAATCTAGGATTAATTATACACAACATGGGATCATGATTTTACATGGAGTGGCTTCTAATACCACTGAAAGAAACTGCGATTCAGATCTGAATTAGCGGAAGACATTCATGGCTAATTTGTATCATGACAGATTTCAAAAAATCTGATTTGGGCAGCATAAATCAGCCATAGAGATCGCATGAGAACTCCATGAATTCTTGACCAACAAGTGTATAATTCAAGGAGAAAGAAGAAGACTATTACCTCGAAGATTTGTAGACTTCAAATCTCTGAAAAAATAGATCCAAAGGCCCGAACTCAGACTTGCAATTAGCAAACAAGTTGCTGGAATTTTCTGCAGTAGTGTAGCCTTTGATCTTCTCCACTATCTCACTTCCAAATCTGATTGGCTAAGATGGTGGGATCTTAATCTAGGAATTGAGAACTAATTTTCCAAGGAAAAATCTCAGACCTACAACTTTCTTCAATGAAGAAGAAAGAGCTTTAAGGGCTGGACGTGTGGGACCTTCTTATGCTCTCTCAAAGTGTTGGACGTCCAAGGGGTGATTGGTTTCTTTATAGAAACTTTATGGAAACCTTTCCTAAAAGTTTATCTCTTCTAATTCTCATAGATGTCCTGAAAGGAAAGATTTATTTCCTTTAAGAAACACTCTAATTAGAAAAGGAAACTAAAAAGAACTTCCCATGCAATTAGTAATCCTAGTTATACAACACTTACTAATTTTAAGTTCCTAATCCAAAAAGGAAACTTTCTCATAGGAATACTAATCCAAAGAGGAGTCCAACCTTCCAAGTAGAGAGACCTACTTAAAATTGGAAACCTTACCCATGGAAATCCTATTATGACGTCCCTCATGATAATGCACACTATGGCCCACATACAATTTATCTAGAATTAAATTCATGTATGCCATCAAAGGCCTATTTGAATTTAAACTCAAATATTTTTCCACTAAAATAATTCAACCAAATGTTATCCAAACATTTAGGAACCATGCCAATCTTGGTAAGTGACTAGAGAAGGGACCAAAAGACATATTTGCCATTGGCTCCCAAAATGACCAAAATGTCCATGCTAAACCCATAGCAACATAAAGACCATTTTAACCTTAACTCATTCCACTAAAGAGTTATGGTTGAACTCCAAAGACAAATATATAATATATAAGCTCGTCATAAAATGACGTTTGTCTTCGACCTACTAAGTGTAATGACCTGAATGCCCCTCTATGTAATATCCTTAATCGAGTCAGGTTATCACATGTACTATCAACCTTCCCGATTACATCTAAACCTTAGAACTTCATATTCTTAACATAATCATCATCCGGATATCATTCTCTTGATCCAGGGAGCGACCCACAAGTTCAATATCCATATGGAACATCCATATACTAAGATCTTAGATTTTGATGATTAATCGGATAATTCTAAGGGGACGATTATTCCATCATTAGATGGCATAGATTCTATATTGCATCTGCACGTCTCAACTAATCAAGTCCGAGTACCCAAAACACAGAGCTGTTGACCCATGAAAAGAATCTCACCCATAGTGAATTAAAGCACAAGAACTTGACTTCGTCAGTTCATCCACAAATGCTCAAGATTAAGAGCACCGGTCACTCAGTAGCATGAGGTGACTTGATCTCTCTCGGTGATAGTACTATTTTAGAGATCATACCTACCATGGTCCTGTTCAATGCATTGCATATGCACTAATGAGACAAATTCGGGAAAGCCCTCCCATGACTTAGGTAAGTCACCCTGAATACAGGAGAGTCTCTCATTATAACTTATACCAAGATGAAGTGCCCAGCTCCATCTCTCAGTTATGAACAAATATGATGTTTCCAGTGTCCATGAATTAGACCTATATATGTGTAGACACTACACACCTAATTCATTTATTAGAAACAATGGGCCTTACACAACCATACATATATACATGTTTAAGCATAAAAGAGTCATTCCATTAAATAACCAGTAAATATCCAGTAACAAAAGATGAGAGTGCAGCTAGTGGGCTTTAGGGCATACACCAATCCCAACAGTTTAGTATTGTCTTAGTTATGGATTAGCTTTTTGAGTGAGATTAGAGGTGGTTTGGCTTTGTTTGCGAGTTTGATGAAATTTTTAATAGCTTTAGAGGATTTTTTAGAGTCGTTGAGTTTGGTTTGACTCGGCCCGGGGTGGCCCGTGTGATTAGTGTTCGTGTGGGAATTTATTTTTTATTTCAAAAAATTCCAATTTCTATTCCTTTTGAATTGTTTTATTGACCTCAACAATTTTTATGTTTCTTCTGTTTGAATTTGAAACCCAAAAATCGCGTTTTTCAAGAAAAGGGCAAAAACGACTTTTCACACCAAATCAGTACATGAATTTCAAAATTTGAAAATCATGAGGAAAATACACTTTTGGAAAACTAGATTTTTCGACGATCAATTTTGTCTTCTTCATCGATTTCATCCGGGACACATAAATGGTGGTTCCAGCCATTGGGATATTTGGGACCCATGGGGCCCACAACCACTAAAGTTCAGCTAAAAACCCATGTTGGAGGTCTTCTCCTTTAGTTTTTCCTGCAACTGAACTGAGTGAAGAGTCTCCTTATCTTTTTCTTCCAGCCACTCTCTCTACTCTTTCATGTCAAGGTAACCAACCCAAAGAGAAGATTGAACCTCACCTTTCTCTCCTCCTCACCTCTAGCTTCCTTTCGATAGAATTTGTAGAGGATTTCTGCTGGACTCATCTTCCTCACCAAGCTTTTCTTGCTAATCTCTACACTTTCAGGTAAGACCTGGTTTTTTTCTTCTGGCCATGGGTTCTCTAGACCCTTGAGAAACTATTTATCAGGCATGTAAGGAGGTTCTTTGGGAACCCCTTCTATTTAAAAAATCGGGGATTTCTTTTAAGATTATTTTCCATGGATTTTTGTAGCTTGGAGGTTGAGTTGTGGGAGGAGTGTTCTTGGCGTGGATTAGGACCTAATTTTTAGAGTTGAGGCAAGTGAATAAACTGATTGGAAAGCATGCTAATGGAATGATGTTTCTGTTGGAAATAGGTGGGCCTCTAGGATAGGTTTAAAAAAAAAACTTTTGACCCACTTGATGCTGGGATCAATTATCCAGAAGGCTACCAATCAATCCCAAGATGCAAACCCTCAATCTCACATATAAACATCAGTGAAACTATATATCCAAAAGATAGAACCAGCAACATATAAGCTACAAATAAATCTACAACATGCAAGGAAGTATATTATACCTTTGGAGCTCGGTTGTGCTCTAATGGAGAATTTGCTACTTTCTTTGATGACGAACTCTTTCGCGAATCAAATAGGTTCTTCAAGACCCAACGATCTTCCACGTTATGACCTGTATCGGATTCCTCTTTTTCTCAAGAAGATGGTGGGATCTCCAAGAGAAAACTACTAGGAAACTTAAAGGAGGAACTAGAAGAGAAAGTGTGTGCGACTCTTGCACAAAGAGGAGGGGTGTGCAACAACTTACACAAAGAGAGAGAGGGCTGGACGTGCAACACTTGCACCTAAAGCCTTGGGCGTGAATCCCTAGGAATGGCATTAGAAGTGTCCACCTCTCTTTCTTCATATATTTATAGCTTAAAGCAACCTCTTCTTTACTAATTAAAATAAAAGTCTTACTTCAATTAAGAATTAATAACTTTCTCTTTTCTAATTAAAATAGAAGTCTCACTTCTATTAATAATTAGTCACTTTACTTATATCACATTTAGAAGTCTCACTTCAAATATGATTAGTAACTTTCTAATGCCTTTTTAATTAAAATAGAAGTCTCACTTCTACTAAAATTAGTAAGTTTACTATTACCACTATTAGAAGTCTCACTTCAAATAGAAATAGTAACTTTCCTTTTAGAGTTCAACTATAATTAGATACTTTCTAATAATTGGGCTAGCATGGGGACCACTAGGGATTCCTTAGAAAGCTGACTCCAGCTGGGACCTGCGACCCCACATCTCATGTGCAATCCGGGCCCACAGTTAATTACAAATAACTCTACTATATAAATGAAATTAAACTCCAGTCTTAGGAATAATACATAGAAAATCCTAAACTTTCACATTACTACAAGTAGGCCCCTCTATCAATATCCATTGATCAATTGGACCTGTCTTCCAAACTTAGATCTATATCTTATTATCCTTGAGCCCCAATTAATTATAATGATCGTAGGTACCTTTCCAATTAACTCTTAATCGGAATGGGTGCGCACTTACCAATGATAAATCCATTAATTGGCACAAGGGGATATTAGAGATAGATTCTATCTTGACCATTGAATGTTCCCACAGCTCTGTTACCACGTACCCAAATCACCGAGGTGTTGACCTACAGTTGGCCTCACTCATTGGTGACTCAAAGCAAATGAATAGATAGAAACTTGAGTTCATTAATGTCTCAGGATTGAGAGCTTACTGCTAGGGAATTATGAGAGCAGACCTTAAAGTAAAGACATTGTTCATAAGGTTCTTCTCATGGTCCTTCAATACATCCAATGTACCAGCACTATGATCCAAAATCTTCCATTCTGATGATCGAGACAAATCATACTATCTCATAGTGATCAAAGTGATGCAACCTTGTCAGTATGAGATGTCCTGTCTCATCACTGGTTGTGAAGATATTTAAGTGTAAGATTTGTTATGCATGTCTCCCATATGTGGATCTCGTCCATACACACATGTTACATCTAATATACTTGTGGACTCCGGTTCATCTCATGAACCATCATGTTATTCGAATTGGTTATGTGCAAGTATATAATAAATCACAATTCATCTCATGAAAGGAAAGCATGAATATATATATATAAATAAAGAAATTAATCAATTTATTATATCATCTACTGGATTGAGTCCATAAAACTAACAATCTCCCACTTGGGCTCAATGCCAGTTAGGGTTGCATCTCATGCACATCCCGCCTACTTACAGCTCAAGACTTTGATAGTCAAAGGCTTAGTAAAGGGATCTCCCATATCGTTTGTAGAGGCTATCTTGGTGATCGTACAACACCTCTCTGCACAATCTGTCTGACCATGTATAACTTCCTCTGTACATGCTTTTTGGCTCCTGGGTTCTTTGGACTTAGTGACTGCCCTGTTGTTATCACAGTAAACTGTGAGCGGCTGTCCTGCCAAAAGTACCACTCCAAGTTCCATTAGGAATCTTTTGAGCCAAGCTGCTTCCGTAGCTGCTTCACAAGCGTCTATAGCATAAACACATACCCAGAAGCTGATTTCCCTGAAATCTTGATCTGACTAGAAGTCAGTATCTATGTAACCGACTGGAATCAACTCATCACTGCTATAAACCAACATGTGATCTCTAGCCCTTCTCAAGTATTTGAGAACACATCTTACAGCAGTTTTATGGTTAGGATTTGGTTAGACTGATATTTGCTGACTAGGCCTACTGCGTGACAGAATCCGGTCTAGTACAAAGAATAGCTTACCGTACCAGCATCTTATCTACATACGAATCTTGGGATAAGTCCATCATCCTAGCTTACCCTAGGATGTAGCTGGCTTCTCCCAAGTCATTTATTATCAAAAGTCTTAGCCAACCAAAACTTTTACTGTTGACGATATCCCTATGTCACTCCATGGGAGAAGGATGTCGTCGACATATAATACCAAAAAAACTACCCTGCCTTCTTGACTTTTCATGTACACACATGACTTATCCGGATTCTGACAAAAATCAAATGACTTGATTACCTTGTCAAAATGGATGTTCCTGTTCTGGGTTATCCGCTTGAATCCATAAATGGACTTTTACGGCTTACAAACTCTTTGCACTTGGTTATTAGCTATAAATCCGTCTGCCTGCATCATATAGATGTCTTCCTCAAGATTGTCGTCTGAGACGCTGTCTTGACATCCATTTGCCAAATCTTGTCACCGAGATGATCCGCAATGGATAAGAGTATCCGGATGGAACTCTTCCATCTGGTCCTCGTTTTCTCTTATAGACTCACTTGCACCCAATAGGTTTACTATTGGCAGGCAAGTCCACATGTATCCAGACCTGATTAGAGTACAAAGGCTCCATCTCAGCTTTCATAGCATCTAGCCAACGTTCTGAAACTATGTCATTAACTACTTTATCATAGTTAGAGGGATCTTATTCTGGTTCTTCCCAAATTGCCCTCGTAAGACTCTCCCAAAATCGAGAACTTGTCAAGGGTCCTGACAATGCTCCCACTACGACAAGGCACTGGTGTAAACTACTGGGTCAGGTATGGGTGAATTTTCTTAAAGTTTGGTTATTCTTGGATTTGGAATTGATCGCTCTTGAATTTCTTCCAAGATAACCATTTCCAAAGATTTCCAGTTGATTATATAATCTTCCTCCAGAAGACCGCATTGGTGCTGACAAGCACTTTCTGCTTTCTAGGATTATAGAACAACCAATCTTTAGTTCCTTTTGGGATATTATATAAATGTGTATACTTCCAACTTCGATTCCAACTAATACGTCTTAACCTTTAGCACGTGTGTCGGACAACCCAAAAAATCATTGTAGACTAGGCTTTCACCTGGTCCATAACTCGTGGGGAATCTCGGTATAGACTTAGAAGGAATGAGGTTTAGTATATACATTGCATGTCCCAAAATATAGGTAATCCGTAGAAACTCAATCATAGACCTGATCATGTCTAAAAGAGTCTGGTTCCTTCATTCTGCTACTCCATTCTATTGAGGCAAACCAGGAGCAAATAATTGGGATAGAATCCCATTTTCTGATAAGTATCCCATAAAATCAGTGGAGAGATATTCTCCTCCTCGATCCCATCGAAGGGTATTTATACTTTTACCTAAATGCTTTTCCGCTTCCGCTCGAAACTCTTCGAGTTTTTCAAAAGTCTCGGACTTGCGGTGCATAAGGTATATGTATCCATATCTTGAGTAATCATTGGTGAAAGTGATGAAATACTCGTATCAATCTCTCGCTCTAATATTATGGGTCCATACACATCAGTATACACTAACTCTAATAAATCTTTGGCCCTACTGCCCTTAGATGAATAAGGGTCTTTTGGTCATTTTACCTTCCAGACAGGACTCACATACAGACATTGGTTCTACCACCAATGAAGGCAAGATACCATCTTTCACTTGCCTATCAATCCTGTTTAGGTTTATATGACCTATCCTCTTAGGTGCCAAAGTTTGTTGGATTAGATGAAGGCGACTTCCTCTTTAATGATAGTCTATTATTAGTTGCAGTGTCATGTATCTCATACATTGTGGAGTTAAACAAATAAAGACCATTGATTACCTTGTCAGAATATATAAGAGTACCGTTCCTCTTTAAGACAATTTCATTATCAAAAGTAATAGAATAACTCTTATTAATCGTACTAGAAATTAAATTTCAAACTTAAAACGGTACATATAATGTATCTGACAAAATCAACTTAATATTTGAAAACAACTAAGTTATTACTCCCACTGACACTGCTTCTGCCTTGGTTTCCGATCCTAGGTTAACAATGATTTCCTCTGCCACTATTCCTCTTGGTTACCTGTAACTCCTGCAACATATTACATATGTGATTAGTTGCACCAGAGTCTGCACACCAGGATTCTGATATACCAGTTGAAAAACTAACTTCAGAAACAAGTGACTCAATCATACCTGAGGTCTTTTCCTTTGACAGAAAATGTGGACAATTCCTCTTCCAATATCCTGTCGTGCCATAGTGGAAACACTTTCCCTTTGCTCCCGTATCCTTGACCTTGGCCACACCACTAGTAGAACCATTCTCCACCTTAGGACCTTTGATGACTGATTTCTTCTTGCTATCCCGGTCTTTGCCTTTCGGCTTAGACTTAGCAAATGACTTTTCTGTCATGAGGGCAGTTGGTCTTTTCTTCATGATTTCCTCAAACACTACTAGCTGGCGAGACAGCTCAGCTATGGTCATTTCCAATTTATTATCATTGATCTTGAAATGTTTGAATGAGTCCGGTAGTGATTGAATGATCATGTCGATCTGTGATTCTGCATTAATCGTAGCCCCCAGTACATCTAACTCATGCAATGCCAACATCATTTTTAACAAATATTTTTGTACTGGGGTTTCCTCAACCATCTTAGTCTTTATCAGTTCATAGCAGCCTGCCGAGCAGGCCTGACTTGTTCTACAAACATCTCCTTTAAGTTCGATATTGATGGACCAGCGCATTCTGCCCGCTCAGTTCTACCGAGGTCGGCGGACGTGGGAGTCCGTTTGGGTCGGACCCTTTCGTAACCGGAAGGGGGCAGAGGCGCGCATCAATATTTCTTTTGTGTGGGTGTGCCAGATTTTCTAGTTTACTTGGAATTGCAAGTGGTGATCCGGAGATCGACCTTCGCAAGTAAAAAGGAAATCAACTTCTTTCAAGTTTTCCATTGCACATATATTTAAGAAAAGAGACATTTTCTTGATTTGCCGTGAAAGGCGATTTTTTTGGCATTTATAGCCCATTTTTGGCGTTTATAGCCGATTTTGGCGTTTATAGTAGGTTTACAATTCTTATCAATAATGAAAGACAAGAGTTGTGATTTTTGTCTCTTTTAAAAAAATACAAACTACAATGAAAAGAAAGAAAAGGAGGATCTAACTTCTCAGGAGATTATGGGGGGCTTGTTCAGATTGACGGTCGCAAGCCATGTGTGGACTTCGCCCTCATCCATGCAGATGAGAACAGAGGATGCTATTGATTCGCTTGGGTTGGCTATACCCTCAGGTTTTTAGAGGACAAAGACCAAGAGGAGGTCCTATGTCCAATAAAAAACCAAGTAAACGGGCTGAAAAGCCACGTCTAAGCCATTGGAGGCAGAAGGAGAAGGCAAGGACCTTGGGGGGGGGGGGGGGGATACCCCCCAAGGGACTTTGTCACCTTGTAGCGGTGGTCGGTGTAGAACTTCCGTAGAGTTTTCTCTTTTTCTTTCTCTGGATTTTTATGCCTTTTTTCTGTCTGAGTTTCCGGATTTTTCTGCAGTCTGTTGTGTGTTTTCTGTGTTCTCCTTTCTTCTTGGAGTGCTCTCCTATTTATAGGCTTTTGGTAGCCATTTAGGAGGGTTTATGGGCTTTTATTATCATTAAGCCGCATAATGGGAGGAGTTACAGGATTTAATTCCTTTATTTTGTAACTCCTTTTTCTTGGCTTCTGATTGGCCGGAGGAGATTGAGGGCATTTAATCGCCTTTAATTGCCATGATGGGAGGAGTTTCATGGGTTAAATGCCATGAATCTCTTACTTGTAACTCCCAGATGCTTGCTTCTGATTGGGCCGTCCAAAGAAATGGATTAATGACTGTAATAAAGCTAGTCAATTAATCACATTAAGTGGTCGCCGGGCAGTTGAAGAGTCGCGGGCCGTGCCGCGTCTTTTGGGATTCTTCTGGCGATGATCAATGGTGGATCTTCATGTAGATCGGTATCAGATGACTATGTAACTTCAGGTATTGGTTGCCAACAGTGGGGTCGGTGCCATCTGTCCTGTCGATTTCTTGATTGGTTGGGTAGAAAGCACACTTTTTTTGGTTGACCGGTTGGCGATCAATGTTGATTTTGATACTCTTGATGATTGACCCGTAATTTTGACGGATGTCAGAGGATTTGGTGTCTCAAAAGTATGAATTTTGGAAAATAGCAGGGGCCGATGCTTCGAATCGCGAAAAAACTGCGAAAAATGGGGTTTCCGGGGCCCTCCCGGTGATCCCAGGCCCCAGGGTGGCGACCCTGGGGGGGTTTTTCCCCCCTTTTTTCCCGTTTTTATGTCCGTTTTTGCTATTTTTTTATTCTTTTTTCTTTTGTATTTTTTCCTTGACATTTTTGATCAATTATTGGCCTGATTTCCCTATAGAAACCTGATGAGAATCCTTGCATTTATTTTGCAAAGTTTTCAATTTTCTGAGAAAGCCGAAGACTTTGTCGCAGAGAGCTAACCGATTTTTCCGTCAGAAGCTGAAACTGGGGCAAACGATGTCGGAATGACCTGAAATTTGGGGTGAAGCCTGCTGAGCAATAATAAGACCAACCATAGTCTTTTGTTTTAAGTTTTGAAGCCATTTGGGGTCCTATCACCAGTAGACCTTGCTTTTATCTGCGATGAAGATGTCGCGGTTTATATGTGCGGTCAACCGATGTCCGATTGACTTAAACTTTTGACAGGGAAACCCATTGGAGTCATTTTAATATGATCCATAGGCTCTGTTTTGGAAACCATGGTCCCGGGGAGCTTCGCCGCCGAGAGGCCTGATTTGGCTTCCGAGCGTCAAATTCTGGTCAAATGTTGTCGAAATGACCTGAAATTTGACGTGTAGCCCTTTGTAAGCATTTTGAAGCCGTCTATGTGCTCTATCTGATGAGTGATGGCCTCAGTGGTTCTCGCCGTCGAGAGGCTTGATTTAGCTGTTCGACGGTTGATGTAGGGTCAAACGTTGTCGGTTTGACTCGGAACTTGACGTGGAGCCTTTTGGATGTATTTTGAGACCATCCATCGGCTCTGATCGAAGATTTAGTGTCTCCAATGCTTTTGCCGCCGGAGCTCCTTTTTAGCTGCTGGAGAAGCGAAGTTAGGCCAAATGATTTTGAAATGGCCTGAAACTTCTTGTGTACTCCTCTTTTGGCTGTCTTGAAGGATCTTGTAGTTTTTATTTGATTTTGACAAGATTTGATTTTTTGGAAGTAGCATTGCCTATTTTTGGCAGGTTGCGACTTCATGTAGCCTTTTGGATCTTGAAGAGGCAAAGTGACATTTTTGGTGTCAGCAAATGCCCCCTCGAGGTGCAGCGACGAGTTGCTTAACTTTTGTAGTCGATGTGCCTCGAAGAGATTTTGTGAAGGAGAGCTTGTGACTTGACCAAGAGTCTTTGAGCAGTCTTTCTTTTTGGTATTTGTAGCCTTTTGAGTTTCCAGGGGAATTTTATGGTAGTGAAAGGGATCACGTACCATCTCGACGTAAAGTTTTGAAGATGACATCAGGGATGTGGATTTGGGTTTTGTCCTTGTGACCTAACAGGCTGTATGTGGCAGGTTACGGGGTCGGGTTTGGTTTTGACCGTGTGACCCAACAAGCTGTATATGGAATGTTGGGGGGTCAATTTTGGTTTTGATCTTGTGACCTAACAGGCTGTATGTGGCAAGTTAGGGGATCAGGTTTTGATTTTTGGTTTTAGTCTTTTGACCTAACAAGCTGTATGTGGCAAGTTAGGGGACCAGGATTTGGTTTGGTTTTTTGCGGAATGTCAATTTCAAGATTTTGGCTCAATTTGGTAGATGAGGCTGGATGGTTAGATTTTTGGAAGCTCATGGGGCTTGGAATTCTTTTTTGTATGGTCGAATCAACTCAAAAGAGGCATGGAACCATTTTTGTATGCTCTTGGTAAGAAGGATTTCTCTTTGACTAAAAGCCCAAATTTTTTTTTTTTAGTGCCTAGGTGGTCAAACCTGGCTCATATGGGCTAACCCATGGGACCTTAAGCTTTTTGGAATGGCTTAGATCTCATATGGTGTCATTTTTATAAGAATATCCAAAAATATCTCCTTTGGATAGAGAATATCTAAGAATATCTTTACTTGGAGAGAATCTCTCATGTTCCCTTTATTTTGGGAGAGAATATCTCAAGATATCTCCTTTGGGAAAGAATCTTTCATTGATCCTATCTTTTGGGAGAAAATATCTCATTGATTTCTTTTTGGGAGAGAATCCCTCAAGATATCTTTCTTTTGGGAAAGAATCTTTCTAATTTCTTTCTTTTGGTAAGGTTACTAATCAGTAACACTTACCTCTTTCTTCTTTCCTTCTTTGGTTTGCTCTCTTCTATAAAAGCAAGGAGGAGGTTGGATCTCTTGCTCTTATTGCTTTCTTTTACAACAATCCCAAGAGGGCTTCAAGACCAAGAGTTCTTCTTCTTCAAGATCTTCAAGACTTTTCTTTTTCTTCTCCATCAATGGCTTCAAGAAAGTTCCCCTTTTTCAAGAAAACCCCATTGTAGGAAAAAGTTCTTTCTTTCTTTTTTGTTTCTTTCTTTTCTTTTCTTTTTTTTTCCACGTGTTTGCTCTTTTTTTTTTACACGTTTTGTTTTTTTTTTCATGCTTTCTTTTTTTTTGCATTTTTTTTGTGTGGGTCGTACAGACAGATCCGTACGGATCTGGACGTAGGGCCACGTGGCCTGTGGGCCAGCCCCTTTTTCTCTCTTTTTTTTTTCGAGAAAGTTTATTTTCTTTTTTTTTCTTTTTCTCATCATGATAATGCGTTTTTTTTGGCAAACCAAGATGTTCATGCATGTATATTTTTTTGTAAATTGAATTGTAGCATGATGTGATAGCATACCTGAAAGTTTTCGCAAATTTGGGAATTTGGAGCTCACAACGATGTTGAGCCCTTTCTGATTTTGCAGAGACTTTGAGATTTCGAAAGTTTGGAGTTTCGGAGCTCGTAGCAATGTTGAGCCCATCTTCAAGCTTTCTATTTCTTTCGGGATAGTTCCTTTTCTTCGGAATTGCCCCATCATCATGTCAAAATTTCACCAGATTTTTTTTTTGCGAAATTATGTCATTTTGATGTTTGATCTTTTTCTTTTCCATCCTTTGCAAGTTCTTCCAGAACGAACAAGTGTAAGAGCTTGCTACAAGCGTACGTCGTCGATATGCTAGATCTTCTAATCCAGCTGTTCAGCAGGCCTGGGAGAAGGTCCAGTATGTTGAGAGAAATCTGGAAGAGTGCAACTCCCTCAAATGAGATAAGATGAGGCAGCGACTGATCGCTCTCAAGGGAAAGGAATTCTATAAGATCATGGTAAGCAGTTGTCCATGGGTGATGGAAGATCAGAGTGTTTTACCCAAGCCTACCTTCTTCTTTGGTAATGCCGTCCCTGATGACCAGAGGAGATGTTTTCAGTTTTCTTTCACAGCGGATGTTGAGAAGAAGACTGTTGCTACCCGGTCGACGTTTGATCGCACCGTCTCGATCATGAGCCTTGCCCCCACGAGCTCTAAGAGGGAAGATCCTCCAAGCTGGGTAGGACAAATGTAATCAAGACCGGGGTTTTTGTTGGTGGCTCTCCTGGATATACGGAGAGGTCGCCTGCTGACATGGACCTGTTGATGCCATCCAGCGGCTACCAGGGCTCTGATTATCCGTCGATCGATTTGAGACCGGTGGGCCTTGGTATTTTCAGCGGTGACGGCAGCAATTGGATAAAGCCTTTTTGACTTCGTGGCCGTTTCAATGCTGACTCCGAGTGGAAGTCGTGGACTGATCGCGTCCTACTGATTGGTGGCGCCATTTTGAAGGAAGCCGGGATTTTTTATGCGGTCCGCGCCTTTAGGGAGACCGTGATCTTTTCCGACTGGGCCTTCATGGCTATGCTGGAGTCATTCCTTCCACAAACCAATACCTTCGTTGTGACGAATGGTGAGATTGGTTTCTCTTTGAAAGAGCTGAGCGCCATTATTGGATTGCCCATCCTTGGCAAACTCTATGAGGAGTTTATGCCGATCGACAGCGTCCTTGAGAAGCAGTCTGAGGAGTTCAGGCTTCTGTACTTTCAGCTCGTCGCCTTCTATGATTTTTTGAAGGAGAAGGAGGGTTTGAAAGTTAGATCCAGCAGTTGGAAGAGTTCTAGCTCTTCGTTCCCCAACTTTTTTGATAGCAGGGAGTCTTCTGATAGTGTGACCCAGGAAGCCAGGGCTCAAGATCCAAGTTCGAAAAAGATCTTGGCTATGCAAGAACAGTTGAAAGATTTCTGTGCGAGTACAAACGCCATATGTCCTGACATTGCACTGCGGAGAGATCTCGCTATTTACCTCACTTATTGGCTTGGTGAGGCTATTTTTGCTGGAGGAGATGGAACGCACATTAGGCTGCATTGTATTTTTCTGGCTTGTCAGATGGCGTTTGGAGAGTAGCTTGCTTTGGTGCCAGCTTTTTACTCCTACCTGTGTACCGAATTGCAGGCTGCTGCTTTTTTGGTTCGGCTTGGGCTTCCCATGAACAAGGTATTTTCACTCCATATCTTTTATTCGTGGTATGTGTACCACTGTCCTGGCTTCCACCGGCTGGGTGCTGCACAGGATGATGTTTTTTAATGATTCGGATGGCTAAGGGCAAAGCCGTGTCCGAATCACTTTTGTTTGCCCGCATGAGGATCCGACAGTTCAGGGATATCGAGATGGGGCAATCTTCAGTGAAGCTTTCTCCGGAGTTACGGAAGAAGGCTTTTGATCTTGGTGCCTCCTGAGACTCCACCAGGGAGGGGTCGGGAAGGCATTACTCCTTGACGAATGCAGAGAAGGAGTGGCTTTTCAGCATACGTGTCGGCATAATGGTGTATCGCAGACATCTTTTCATCGACATCCAGCCGTATGTACCCTCTCGCTTTGCTTTGCAGTTGGGCTTTTCTCAAGGCGTTGTTGGAGCGCCTTCAAGCATGGTGAAGCGCTTTGGAGGTTTACAGGACGAGAGAAATGCATGGGCTTTCTATAGTGATGAAGACACTACAGCCATGATCTCTTATCCTATGTTGTCGACTTCCCTGACTGTCGGCTTTGCGAAGTGGTTTGCGGAGAGCTTTTCGGCATATCGGGGGCTTTCCAAGAAGGGGCTTGATGTGAAGCTGGCATCTGGAAAGGGCCTTGGAAAGTCGAATGGCATCCGGCGAGAGGAAGTTTGGGCCTTCCTTTCTGGAGAGAAGCACAAGATCGGCTTTCTCGGTGACCAGGGCGTCATCGGTTCTAAAGCTGTTCGAGAAATACCTGATGAGGCTTTAGAGCAGCTAGAATAGGAGGAAGCTGCACTTGATGCTTGGATGCAAGCGGCACAGAGGCAAGCTTCCGTGGAGTCTATTGATAAGGGTAGACCATCCAGTAAGGAGTCAAGTGGGAGACTTGACTCTGACAGCAGGGCAGGTTCCTTTAAGAAGCGAGCCCGCAGGAGTAAGAGGAGGAGGAGTCATCATCGCAGCAACGGGCAGCTTGAGGACTCTCCTGACTTAGAAGTCCCTCTTACTATCAATGAGGAGGTGCCAAGGAATGCTGACGAGCCTCCAGAGAAGAGAAGCCGAGAAGAAGATACCGTCGGTGAAGGTATGATTCTTCCTCTTTCTCTTTCCATTACTTTTCATGGGATTTTTCCATGTCTTGATTTGTTTTCTCTCCCTGCTGCTCCTCTTTTTTTTTTAGCAGAGGAAGATTTGGCGATACCTGAGGTTCCAACCGATGAGGTGGTGACAGATCCTGTCGGGGCACCTGAAGAAGAACCGAGGGACTCTGGAGTGAATCCAGAATCTCCAACTGGTATAACTTCTTTTGCTTTCTCTTTTTTTTTTGTGTCTGTGACTTGGTTTGCTAACATTTTTCTTGTCAGCTGACTTGCCACAGGATTCCGATGACTTTGAACCATCGATGGACGCAAATGTTGATGATGCTTCCGATGAGTTCATGGAGGAAGAGAGTGTTCCGCCAGTCGTCGAAGAAGGTATTTTGTAGTATTAATCCTAATAATGATTTTCAAATAGGATCATATTCATACCTTTTTGTGTTTCTTTGGCAGGTTTTGAGGTGACAGCGGAGAGTCCGTTGCTTCCTTCAGAACTAGAGCAAGGGATGCCAGAGGTCGATCCAGAGGTAGAGGCTCCTGGGACCAGTTTTGACACCGTTGAGGAGATACCTTGTGCTGAAATTCCTTCTCCAGCGGCTCCAACTGGAAAGAGTTCTTTTGTTCCTCATCCAACGGGGCATGACATGGGCAGCCGACCGATGGAGCGGGGCGAATCTTCAGTTGGGGCATCTCTTCTTTTAGCGAAGAAGGTGGTGGTGCAGGTTCTGAGCTCTTGGATTGAGACTCTCCTTGCAGGACATTTGGATGCCGGATTTGGCATGATCCAGCATGTGCATGCGATTCTCGGTGATGCCGAAGAGGCTAGTCTGGATGTCACAGGTGCCAGGGCGATCGTTGATAGGATCATTGAGCTGGGTGACAAATGGTTTGAGGCCATGGGTTTGGCTGATGACCAGTTCTTCAAGGAGATGTTCCTGGACCCTGCTGATAAGGCTAAGTCTGACCTGGATGAGGCTACACAAAGCAGGAAGCAGATAGTCCGTGAGAAGAACTTAGAAGAGCTAGCCATCATTGGGCTGACACATGACCTTAACATCCTTGATAGGGAGGTCGATGAGGCCAGGAAACGTCTTGAGCATCTGCAGGCACAAGTCGCTGCCAAGTGGGCTGCAATAACAGAGGCTCGCGACAGGGAAAGTGCTCTGATTCGCCGGGTTACCGATGCTGATCGAGTTCTTGAAAGGAGGTCTCAAGAGAACAAACAATGGCGAACTGCTCGGGATAAGCTTCCCGGTGTGAAAGATGGATTGCAGCATTCTCCAGCATCTCATGGCAAGTTCTTGAAGAAGCGTGCCTTGGAATCCCTGACGGCTGAGGCCAAAAGTTTGCTTGAGGAGCTGAAATCTTGGCTGGAGACCATTTTTGGTTGAGCTCCTTTTTTTTTTTTTTTGTAACAGAAAACTATCCTTCTTTCCTTTTTTTGGTACCACATGTATTTTTTTTGGTACTCTCTCTTTTTTTGTAGTGCTTGGGAACACTTTCTCTTTTTTTTTTTGGTACCGCTTGTATTTTTTGGTACTCTTTTTTTTTCCCTACGCTCACTTAAATCTTTTTGTGATGAAAGTAATTGCTAAATGGGATGTTTTTTTTTGTTTTTCCTACGCTCACTTAAATCTTTTTGTGATGAAAGTAATTGCTAAATGGGATTTTTTTTGTTTTCCCTACGCTCACTTAAATCTTTTTGTGATGAAAGTAATTGTAAAATGGGATTTGATCAAAAGCTTGTCATTTTGTAAAAATCTTTTGTCAAATGATTGTTTTAGCATGGAAGCTAGATTTTGTTTGTGGCATGGAAGCCGATTTTTGGCATGAGAGCCAGCTTTTTTTTGTGGCATTAATAGCCGATTTGTGGCATTGATAGCCGGTTTTGGTGGCATTTATAACCGGTTTGGGTGCAAAGTATCGACTAAAAGTCGCCTCCCTACTGAATGTTCTTGCAAGTATCGATGGAATGTCGCATCCTTGCTCATTCGGTTTGCGAGTATCGATGGAATGTCGCATCCTCGCGGATTTGGGTGCAAGTATCGATGGAATGTCGCATCCTTGCTTTTCAAAAATTTTGGTTTTGCGGGTACTGACTTGTTGTCGTTTCCCCACAATTTTTTAAATTTATGGTTTTCTCGAACCTTTGGGTCATGGATATCAACTGAAATGTTGCATCTCCACGGTTTTGGACTTTGCAATTATCGATGAAATGTCACTTCCCTGCTATTTTAGAAGTGTCGAACGTGGTTCGCATGCTTCCGATTTGTGCGAGTATCAACTAAGTGTCGCTTCCCCGCGGTTTTTTGAAAAACCATTTTTTTGTTTAAAGGCACGAGGGTCATAAGTTTTGACCTAAAACCATTTAGGCGGTAGGGTGGACTAGGGTGGAAATCCCTGAATCCAGATTTTGTTTCAAACCATGAATTTTGGGTTCAAGGGTTGAAAATTTTGGTCAAGTTAGGGAAAGGTTCCTAAACTTGGATTTTTCAACAATGAAACGACGAAAGTAAGCATTGTTTAAATTTCTAGAAATTTCAACATGAAAATGCTAAAAAAGGTGGGTTTAGCGAGCGTGTACCTGGAAACCGGTTTTGGCCGTACAGGCATTGCTCTTACCTAGTTGGGTAAGTCTTCAAGGGTATTACCGCTTTAAGAACTTGCCGTTGATGGGCAGCATATATCTATCACCTTCCATGTTTAGGAGTGCGTATGCGCCGTTGGAGAAAACCTTGTCGATGACGTAGGGTCCCTCCCATTTTGGCTCAAATTTGCCTTTGGACTTGTGAGCGAAGACCATTGGTCTTTTTTACCGTAAGAACCAAGTCACCCTTTTTGTAGGCGCGTTGCCTGACCTTTTTGTTGAAAGATCCTGCCATGCGTGCTTGGTAAAGTTCAATGCTTTGTTGAGCTTCGAGCCGTCTCTCATCGAGATTGTCCAGCTCATGGAGTCGCAATTTGACATTGCTTTCTTGAGTCATGTCATTTTGCAAGGATACCCTCAAGGAAGGAATTTGTACTTCTAAGGGCACGACAGCTTCGCAACCATAGACCAAGGAGAATGGTGTGCTATGGGTTGGTCCTCGAATGGTGGTTCGATAGTCCCATAAAGCTTCAGACAGTTTGTCACTCCAGTCTCTTTTGTGACTAGAGACCATTTTTTTGAGGATTTTGTAGAGTGTCTTGTTGAAAGCTTCTGCTAATCCATTTGCTGCCGGATTGTATGGAGTCGAAGGACAGCTTTGGATTTTGTATTTGTCGCAGAACCTGTAGAATCGATGATCTCGGAATTGTGGTCCGTTATCATGGACGAATCTTTTGGGTATGCCGAAACGACAAATGATGTTGGTGCGCAGGAACTGAAGGACTGATGAGGTCTTCATTTCGTTGAACATAAATGCTTCTGACCACTTGGAGAAATAATCCGTAGCGGCGAAGATGAAGCGATGACCTTTGCTCGAAGGGGGAGAAATAGGACCTATGATGTCCATACCCCAGGCTTCGAAAGGCCATGAAATCATTGTAGGATGTAGCCATTCTGGAGGCATGTGAATGTAATCGCCATGAACTTGGCATTGCTGGCAGCGCTTAGCAAATTGTATTGCATCAGCTACCATGGTAGGCCAGTAATAACCTAACCTTTTTATCTGATCATAGAGCTTGGGACCAACCTGATGAGCTTCGCAAAGACCAGCATGAACTTCTTTAAGTGTTTCTTCAGCCTCTTGTTGTGATAAGCAGCGTAGAAGTACTCTGTTGAAGGATTTCCTGTAAAGGATTTTTGAAGGACTATCCAAATGAAAGCTTGGGGTTCGCCATTGGATGCTTACCCGTTCTTTTGGATCTTCAGGTAGGATTCCGAACATAATGTAATCAATGAACAGATCCCTCCAGTCGCCAATTGAAGTTTGAAGGATTGAAATCCGACTTCCAACCACTTGGTGGCATTCAGCAATTGCTTGGTGTGTGTTAAGAGGAGGAAGGATTCTTCTTTCGCACACTGTGATTTGCATGTTTTCCCCTTCCTGGATTGCCATAGATGCGCAAGTCCGGCCAGGGCATCTGCACGTATGTTTTCACTTCTACGAATGTGGGTGATGTGGCAGATGTCAAACTTTTGCAGAAGCGATTCTGCCTTGTTGTAGTAAGGCAGCAGATCAGGCTTCCTGACTTCAAATTTCTGATTCATCTGGTTGACGATCAGTTGAGAGTCTCCAAAGACTTTCAGCATGGTGATACCAGATTCGATGGCGAGTTCCAATCCTAGGATCAGAGCTTGATATTCAGCTGCATTGTTTGTGCATGGTTCCAGTAGCGAGAAAGCATGCGGAATTATGTATTTGTCGGGGCTAACAAAGAGGATGCCAACTCTCGAGATCAGCTGTCTTTTTTCATTTGTCCTGGTTCCACCGTCAAAGTACATGTCCCAGGAAGCATTTTGTGAGAAAGTCTCCACATTGTAGACTGGTTCGTCTGGGAGATCATCCCTGAGTGGAGAATCTTTAGGCAATGGATGCTCTGCGAGGAAGTCCGCTAGAGCTTGCCCTTCGATTGCCTTTTGTGGTACATACCTGATATCAAATTGTGACAGAAGGATGGACCATTTTGCCAGTCGAGCATTAAGAGAACTTGCTTTTGTGACAAGGACCTTCAAGAGGTTGACCCTCGAGACCAGGTAGACTGTGTTGGAAAGCAAGTAGTGATGCAGCTTTTGTACGCGAAACATCACTGCAAGACATTCTTTTTCAACTAGAGAGTAGCGATTCTCTGCACCTACTAGCATGCGGCTGAGGTAATATAAAGAAGTTTTCTTTCTTTCATCATTTTCTTGTGCAAGCAGAGCCCCCAGAGAGTGATCAAGGGCTCTTGTGTACAAGATGAATGGTTTTCCAGTGGTAGGAGCAGCTAACACTGGAGGTTTTGTCAGGTATGACTTGATATCTTGGAAAGCAGCTTCATAGTCGGCATCCCAGACAAAGTTCACACCTTTTTTCATCAACCGGGAGAATTGACGGCATTTCCCTGAAAGATTGGAGATGAACCGTTTGGTGTAGGCCAATCTCCCTTGAAGCCCTTTGAGTTCTCTCAAGGTTCTTGGAGAGGGCATTTCTGGAATGGCTTTGACTTTTATGGGGTCAAGCTTTATTCCAGCTTTCCGAACTAAGAATCCGAGGAACTTACCCGACGAGATGCCGAAGAAGCATTTCAGAGGATTCATTCGCAGTTTGTGTTTACGAAGCCGGAGGAAGACTTCTCGAAGGTTTTCGAGATGATCTTCTTTTCTTTTGCTTTTGACGGAGAGGTCATCAACGTAACACTCGACCGTTTTGTACTGCATATCTTGGAATATCTTCATCATAGCCCTCTGATATGTGGCACCAGCATTTCTCAGACCAAATGGCATGACAGTGTAGCAACACACGCCAAATGGGGTCCGAAAGGATGTATGTTTTTCATCCTCAGGATGCATCTTTATCTGATTGTAGCCAGAGAAACCATCCATGAATGTCATTCGCTCGAATCCACAGGTATTATCAATCATTACCTCTGGTATGGGGAGCGGAAATTCATCTTTAGGGCATGTGCCATTCAGGTCTCTATAGTCAATACAGACCCTGACCTGCCCGTTTTTCTTTGTCACGGGGACAATGTTGGCCAACCATTCAGGATGTTATTCCTCACGGATGAAGCCGACGCTTTTGAGTTTTTGAACTTCTTGTTCAATTTTATCCATCACATCTGGACGGAATCTTCTTTGGCCTTGCTTGACAGGCTTGATGTCTTCTTGAAGATTGAGTTTGTGGACTGCTATTTTGGGGTATAAGCCAGGTATTTCAGCGTAAGACCATGCAATGCAATCAACGAACTCACAAAGAAAGGCGTTATACTCGGGTAACTCATCATCCTTTATATTCTTGCTTATGAATACAGGACGTGGGTTATCTGGTGTTCCCAAGTTTATCTTTTGAACAGGATCTTCTGTTGGAAGGTTCGAAGGTGGTTCCTCCACAATATTTTCAGGAGGCTTCCAGCTCAACGAAACCTTCTGGGGTTTCAAGGGCATTTCCAGACCAAGGTTTTGTTCCTTTCCACGGCTCTTCTTGATCAGTAATTTTCCCAAGACTTGCTATGAGATGATTCCAATCGCCTGTTGAAACCGGGTCGAAGTAGGTTACTTCTTTTGGAGATGAGGGTTCTTCTGGGTTAGAAGTCCACATGTCTGTGCCATCGGACAACTCCTCTTCATTCTCAGAGAAATCGTGCCAATTGGATGAGCTTCCTGGATCTTTGTCAGGTGACTCATCAAAGAGATATCCAGGGAGATCGATGTCTTCATGGACTTAAGATGTTGAGGCTTGGTCAGTATATTGACTTTTAAGCCTTTGTGTCAACTGTCTCAGGGGAGTGTCGGGGTCATACCCTAACCCGTGTGAAGAGTTTTCTACATAGCCGTAGAGTCTCCAATCTTCCAGCTGGCTTTTGGTCAAGACGGGTCCCAATGGCGTGAGAATACCGTGGCCTTCTCCCAAATCGACTGGGTTTTGAGCGTCATAGCCCATTTTCTTCATAATAGCTTGTGCCACAGAACTATATAAGGATAGTTGAGGCATAACTTTGTTTTGGAAAGGTTCAAGCACAGAGTTTGATGAAGAAGCATCCGATCTATGGAAGAAGATCAGCTTTTCCTTTGCTGAAGTTGCTGGAACAACAAAGGAAGCTGATGTAGGATCTTCTATGTCAGAAGTTGTCTCCATTGGAGTAAGAGCATATTGAACTTGCTGAGTGTCAACTTGGCTTGACGATGTGTCGTCTTCTGGCTCTGAATCCGAATCCATGTCTTGCATGATAGACACGAAAGAAACAATGAATTTGCCCCCAGGCTTTTGCTTTGCCTTCTTCATTTTAGTTGTGATGACCAAAGGCTTTGAAGGTTTGAGGGAAATGATGAAGGGAGTTTGAATGCTCTCTTCGGATTTATCGGATGGTCTGTTTTCTTCCGGTGATTGTGGAGGAGCCTTGCCTTTATCTTTCTGGAGATTTTCGGCAAAGGGTGCTGTGTGCTTCTCCTCTTCTTCTTTTTCACCTTCATACATTTGTGAGTCTGCAAAGTGGACTTCTTTACCTTTGAAGGGTTTTCTATCCGCAAAGACTCGATGTATCATGCTGTCGTCGCCAACAAACTTGATGCATTGATGTAAAGTTGAAGGGACAACACCATTCTCATGGATCCAAGGGCATCCGAGAAGGATGTTGTAGCATGAAGGGGTTTTTATTGCATACACTGTGACCTCAGAGATAAGATCACCAATCTGCAAATTGAACCTGATTTTGCCGATAGGCCTTTGAGTACTCCCATCGTATCCAAAGATAGATACAGATGTGTGGCTCAGCTTGCTAGGTGGGATGTCCAACTCTTCGAGAGCCGATGTGGAGAAGAGGTTGAGTGCAGAACCTGGGTCGATCTGAACTCTATGCATAGGCATTTCCTTGATGTACCCTGTGAAGTACAGGGGTCGGTTATGCCTTGTTTCGCCATGTAGGAGGTCGTCCTTTGTGAAGACGATGGTTGCACTGGCTTCTTTTTTAACCGAGAGGCATTCAATGCATGATCCCTCAGTTTTCTTCTTTTCTCCCTTTGAGGAAGCTTCTGAGCTTTTGACCCGGTAATCCATTTCAATTTGGAGGACTTGTGGGGCATGTTTGTCGACATCCTCATTCAGCTTTTGTAATTCTGAAATGAGATTATCACGAGTGTGCGGAGACATTCGCAACAAATCTAGGATGTGCAGACGTGCAGGTATGTGCTTGAAGTGTTCAATCAAGTCATACTTGAAAGCCTCCTTAGGGCCTGCATGTTCATCATTGTTGCCACTAGGGGCACTTACATCATCTTTTCCCGAAGGATTTACATATGTAAATGAAGATTGGTTGTAATTTTTGTGGTAGTCCCGGCTAGTGCGGGTGCCTCTACCAACTTCGAGAGCTTCTTGAGAATGGTCTTCGTTTGGAAGATTGTCTTCAGGATCAAGAGGCTGTCGTTTTTCATTTACTGAGGATGTATCAGAAGCAGAGTTGCCATCCTCATTGATTGTGTTGCACGGAGCATTTTCCGGGAACAAGTCCTGAACAGCATCCAGCAACCTTTCTTCTTCGTTGACCAATTCATCGTCCCAAGCATCATTAGCTGGGAATTCTTCAGTCAGGAAGGGTGTGAACTTTGAAGTCACAGTCTCAGGAGAAGAAACCTTAGAGGGTGTCATCTCAGTGAAAGTCACGTGAGATGAGGTGGCTCCAGAAGATACATTACTAGGCATCGCTGGAGTATAAGTGATCTCATCAGACAATGCTTCGGAAGAGCTATAATCCCGAATTTTCACATTACAAGAAGCTCTGACAAGAGATGTTACCTGATCGGAGTCAGACTCATCCTCGGATGTAAGAGGATCGTCTATCCAGCAATTTTCTCCATTTTCAGGAGTTAAGGGAGGATATACCTGATGGTCTTCAGGGACTTTAGGCTCTGGATTGCGAGGAGGCTCGTTGACGCGGTCTTGCTCTTGTCCTAAGCGAGACGCTGCAAGATCCTTGCATATTCTTCAAGATCAAGCATGGGAGCCAAATCTTCTTCTTCATCAACTCTTTGTGGCTCAACATTGTTGATTTCCACTGGAGCAATGAGGGGTGCTGGTTCAACAACATTTTCTTGTACAACCTCTTGGTCTTCTTCATCATCAGACCAGGATCCTTGTGGCTATAGGGGGTCATACCAGATTACTGGCATAAGATGATTCTCAGGAACCCATTCTTCATTGGAGAGATATTCTTTTGTTTCAAGGGACTCCTCCCACTCGTCTGTGTAGTTAGATTCGAATCCATCATCGGTGTCGCTGGACTCGTATCCATCAATAGAGAATCCAACTACCAAATTGCATGAGTATGATGCCTCCTGCATGGCTTCTTTGAATTGAGGTGGCATGAAATCACTGAGAGTGAATTTTCTTACCCCCTTTGAAGTCTCTGGAAGGGATGTTTTTGTTGCCTCCAGTGAAGCTGTAGAGGAAGCCTCTGCCTTTTCTTTGACTTCTTGTTTTGGCTTAGTCTTCTCTTGCCGTTTAAGCTTGAGGAGATGTTTCCTAGCCTGCCTTCGCTGTTGAGCTGTAGGCTTTGTTTTCACGACCTCCCAATTTTCATCATCCAGGAGATCGGGATGTACCCATATGGGTTGTCCGTCTGGTGTCGGGTAAGGAACCAGTTCCTCAGACGCTTGGATTGAGTTTATCACCTTAAAGGAAATAGTGATCTTCTTCTTTAGTGATTTTGATGTTTGTCCACATGTCACCATGTTGACGGAGGCAGACCCATAGTTTTTGTCAAAGGTGATGACTCCGTTTTTCCACATCTCGTTTATTTTCTCCCTCACGACGAAGCCTTGATTGAGAGTATGCGAGATCCTCTGATGGTATGGACAGTACCGAGGATCGTTGGTTTTTCCAACATCACCCGGTCTTTTTGGTTCAGGCAATGTGAGCTTGCCGTTTGCCGTAAGAGCCCAAAAGATTTCATCAACATCTTCATCAAACGGGTATTTCTTCTCTACTCGTTCTTTGAAGGCATCAGAGAGTTCAGGTCTCTTACCAGCAGCTTTGTTTTCAACTTTCTTTGGTGGTTGAGGAGCTGACTTGGTCTGCACATTGAGGACCTCTTTCTTCTTTGGTTTAGAGGTTGCAATGGCGGTTGGCTCTTTTCTTGATGATTTCTGACTGTTGAGGTCTTTAATCACCGTTTCAGCTTCCATGGAAGCTTCTAGGAGTTCTCCCAGGTTTTTTGATTTGTTGCCGATGATCATGGAGCGGATTCTAGCTCTCATGTTGTTTCGGCAGATGTCGACTAGCGACGCTTGTGGCAATACATCAGGGCATTTGTATGCCATTGCTTTCCACTTGTGAATGAAGTCATATGTTGACTCATTCTCCCCATGTTTTAGGCTGCACAGCTGAGCCATAGTAGCGGGATGATCCTCGCCTTTGAAGTGAGTTAGGAAGCGTGTATCTAGCATGGCCCAATTTTGGATGGAGTCCTCCGGCAGAGTGGAGTACCAATCGAAGGCCGTACCTTTTAGGGTATTTGCGAAGAGGCGGATCTTGAGTGCATCTTGATCCGCGATAGCTCCCGTCAGGATCTTGAAGTGGATGACGTGCAGTCTGGCTGATCCTTTCCCCGTATATGTTTGGAGAGTAGGATGCTTGAATTTTGTGGGGAATGGGACCGAGTCCATCCATAAGGGATATGGTGGCTTGATCCCATGCTCCTTGTGTATATCCTCTTCTTTTTCTTTTGCGAGGATACCGTCTACGTCCTTTTTGGTAAGGGAGCGTGACTCATTTTCTTCTCCATTTACCTCATCATCTTGATGATTCGGAGGAGGTTCAGTGTTCGCCTGATTTTGGAAGGCGAGGAGAAGGTTTTCCATTAGAGTTTCAATCCTCTGTTTGCCTTGTTCCAACTGCTGGATGCAGGTGATCGCATCATCTTGAGGTGGATTGCGGGGTGGTGGCTCAGAATTTGTAGCCAAGACGTTCATCCTTCGTGATTCGAACGAAGAAACTGTCCTGGTGACTGAGCTGGGGCTCATTCTTTTTTAAGAAGAGCTTGAGGAAGGATCACTCTGCCGTCCTTTGCTTGAAGGAGCAGGGGATTCTTCTGAATGTCTTCTTGTCCTGGAGACGCTGCGGGTCATCGGACGTCGGACATGGATTTTGGATGCTGACTTTTGGCATTTTATGGTTTTTCCAACCATATGGACAGCAGCAACTTGGTTGGGTCTTTCTTTTTCGACCCATTTGGGAGAGACTTGAATTGTAGGAGGCTGCGTCCTTTGCTTCTCTAGTCTCTTTTGCCGATACGACGCGTGGCGGCGTATACGACGAGCAATTTGAGCTTCGATCAGCTCTGGCTTGGCTTTGACGATGAAGGATGTGCTCCCTCGGGCGCAGCAGTCGAGCCTGTCTTCTTTATAGCTGGGCAAGGATAGGATGCAAACCCTGTCCTTAGCCTGTTACAGCGATGTTTTGAATTTTTCAAGTTCGGCCCCTGTAGAGATGAAGGGTCGAACTGCAGGTTTGCAGGCCTTAGCAGGTTTGTTGGGATTGGTGTATGCCCTAAAGCCCACTAGCTGCACTCTCATCTTTTGTTACTGGATATTTACTGGTTATTTAATGAAAAGACTCTTTTATGCTTAAACATGTATATATGTATGGTTGTGTAAGGCCCATTGTTTCTAGTAATTGAATTAGGTGTGTAGTGTCTACACACAGATAGGTCTAATTCATGGACAACTGGAAACATCATATTTGTTCGTAACTGAAAGATGGAGCTGGGCACTTCATCTTGGTAGAAGTTATAAGGAGATACTCTCCTATATAGGGTGACATACCTAAGTCACGGGAGGGCTTTCCCGGATCTATCTCATTAGTGCATGTGTCATGCATTGAACAGGACCATTGTAGGTGTGATATCTAAAATAGTACTATCACAGAAAAGAGATCAAGTCACCTCATGCTACTGAGTAACTGGTGCTCTTAATCTTGAGCATTTGTGGATGAACTGACGAAGTCAAGTTCTTGTGCTTTAATTCACTATGGGTGAGATTCTATTCATGGGTCAACAGCTCTGTGTTTTGGGTACTCGGACTTGATCAGTTGGGACGTGCAAATGCAATATAGAATCTATGCCATCTGATGATGGAATAATCGTCCCCTTAGAATTATCCGATTAATCATCAAAATCTAAGATCTTAGTATATGGATGTTCCATATGAATATTGAACTTGTGGGTCGCTCCCTGGATCAAGAGAATGATATTCGAATGATGATTATGTTTAAGGATATGAAGTTCTAAGGTTTAGATGTAATCGGGAAGGTTGGTAGTACATATGATAACCTGACTCGATTATGGATGTTACATAAAGGGGCATTCAGGTCATTACACTTAGTAGGTCGAAGACAACCGTCATTTTATGACGAGCTTATTATATTATATATTTGTCCTTGGAGTTCAACCATAACTCTTTAGTGGAATGAGTTAAGGTTAAAATGGTCTTTATGTTGCTATGGGTTTAGCATGGACATTTTGGTCATTTTGGGAGCCAATGGCAAATATGTCTTTTGGTCCCTTCTCTAGTCACTTACCAAGATTGGCATGGTTTCTTAAGATGTTTAGATAACATAAGGATGAATTATTTTAGTGGAAAAATAATTTTGAGTTTAAATTCAAATAGGCCTTTGATGGCATACATGAATTTAACTCTAGATAAATTGTATGTGGGCCATGGTGTGCATTGATATGTGGGACGTCCATAATAGGATTTCCATGGGTAAGGTTTCCAACTTTGAGTAGGACTCTCTACTTGGAAAGTTGGACTCCTCTTTGGATTAGTATTCCTATGAGTTAGTTTCCTTTTTGGATTAGGAACTTAAAATTAGTAAGTGTTCTACAACTAGGATTACTAATTGTATGGAAAGTTCCTTTTGGTTTCCTTTTCTAATTAGAGTGTTTCTTAAAGGAAATAAGTCTTTCTTTTTTGGACATCAATTAGAATAAGGAGAGATAACTTTCTGGGAAAGGTTTCCATAAAGTTTCTATAAAAGAAACAACCCCTCCCCATGGACGTCCTACACTAGGAAAGAGGCCATCCCACACGTCCAGCCTTGGTTGCTTCTCTTCTTGATAGATGAGAGCTTAAGGTCTGAGTTTTTCCCTTGGAGAAATAGTTCTTGTTTCCTAGATTAAGATCCCACCATCTTAGACAATCAGATTTGGAAGTGAGATAGAGGAGAAGATCAAAGGCAAACTTGTGCAGGAAAATTCCAGCAACTTGTTTGCAAATTGCAAGTCTGAGTTCGTGCCTTTGGATCTATTTTTTCAGAGATTTGAAGTCTACAAATCTTCGAGGTAATAGTCTTCTATCATCTCTATTAATTAGACACATGTTAGTCATGATTTAATGGAGTTCTTTATGGCTGATTTCCGCTGCATAGTGCAGAAATCAGATTTTTAAAATCTGTCATGCTTTGCATCAGCCATAGTAGTCTCTTTAGGAGAAGTTGCAGATCTGAATCGCGATTTCTTTCAGTGGTATCAGAGCCACTCCATGTGAAATCATGATCCCATGTTGTGTATAATTAATCCTAGATTGATTATGGGTATGGTGGTACCCTATTAAAGTTATGTTGTGATGCATGTTGTGTGCAAGTTTCATTAACATTGCTGGAATTTATTTTCCAGATTTGTTTAATGATGCACATAGTGAGTTTGCATGCACTAACCTCTTTGTTTGCAGCCATGTATTGCATCCTTGATGGTTCGCATGATTGTTATGTGGATTTGGATGTTTTTTAATTAGTTGGAAAGTGTACGATTGCGCGGTTAGCAATCATAGGAAGTTGTAAAGTTTCCTTAATTTTATTCCAACTAGTCTTGATGTAAGCTTTCTTGGAAAGCATAGGAATCTCCAATGTAATTTTGGTTTTGTTTCAAGACAAGAAAGTTGCAAGAAATTGGAGTCCTTGGAGATGAAGGAGTCAAGACTTCTAGATGCATGAGGAGTCCTAATTCGATTAAGATTTGAAATCCTAAGAATAGGGAGCCATCAAGGAATGCATACTTTTATTTGCTTTTATATATGGAATGCATGGATGAATGCTTTATATAATTGCTATAATTGTCACCTAGAAACATGGCCACCATTAGGTTCTAAAATTGGCATCTTTATTGTATTAGATTGTTTTTAGTTTGGCAAATTGTTTTAAACGGAACTTAGACCAGCACCTTTTAAATTGGATAGGGTTTAGTTTATCTTGGTACCCTTGGTTTCCAAAGGAGGCTAAACTAAAATCTAATTAGATGCTACTTATGGGTTTTCATAACCCAAGATAGGTTTTTGACTCTTTGAAGGGATTTGCTCAAATGTTTTAAAGCAAATGTTATTTAATTTTAAGATGACTTAGGTCATAAATTTAATTAACCAAGTTTGCTAGATTTAAAAAGAGTTTTTGAGTAAAACAATGTAAAGGTCAAAAAGTATAAACCCTAGCGATAAATAATCAAGTGGGAGAGGGGTTTTAGGAAAGACCCCACGGCCTTCCATTTTCTGTTCATGTTATCTCATTAAAGTGTTAGTGGGAACGGCCATCCCTTCGGTGGAGTTCTTTAACTGAAGACCGCTTTGATGGGTTAATGGGTGAACTAATGTGAATATTCATAATGAGGTGTTAGTAGGAGCGGCCATCCCTTCGGTGGAGTTCTTTACTAAAGATCACTTCTATAGAATGTCAATGAAGTGTTGGTGGGAGCGGCCATCCCTTCGGTGGAGCTCTTTACTAAAGTTCACTTCTAGGAAGGATAAAAGTCTCTTCCCTTCGGAAGACTTAATCATAGACATTCTGGGAATTTCATAAGAAATGGTTATACACTTGACATAAGAGGGTGATGACCTCTCCTTAGGAGTTAAGGGTTATTTGTCATATGAGGCCAAACCAATCAGTGATTGGACTACCACTGGATGTGTGTCCAGATAGTGATAATCCAAATAAGTCTGCCTTAATTCAACGTGACTGTAGGCTCGGCCATCCCTTCGATGGAGGGTCTATGAGGAGGTTGAAACACTGATACATTATAATTGGGGTTGAATAATGTAAAAATTTTTCGTGCTTTGTTTTTTCCTTTTGTAACAAGCACCATATGCATATTATATATATACTGCATGTCTAATTATAAACCGTTTTATATCCAGAAAAAGATGGGTAGAGATTCTTTTAGTCCGTTGATGTGCATTCTTCGTGAGAATAAACTGACTGGCCCTAACTACGTAGACTGGAAAAGAAATCTTGACATAGTACTCACAGCCGAGGAGTACAAGTATGTCTTGCTGGAAAACTGTCCCGATATTGATGCTAATTCTACTGATGACCAGCGAGAGGCTGAAAGGAAATGGAAGAAAGCGAACAGCATGGCTAAATGCTACATGCTCGCTTCCATGTCCAACGTGTTGCAAACACAGCACGAGCAAATGGACACAGCCTATGAAATCATGATGTCCTTGTCTGAGATGTTTGCAGACAAGAGCAGGCCAGCTAGGCAAGCTGCTATGAGGACCATCATGAATGCTAGGATGGCTGAGGGAACACCTGTCAGAGAGCATATGCTCAAGCTAATAGATTGTTTCAATGAAGCTGAGATTCTAGGGGCTGAGATTGATGCAGGGAGTCAGACTGACATGATTCTCGAAACTTTGCCGGAATCTTTCAATCAGTTCAAGCTCAATTTCAATATGAGCAAGATGGACATGACTCTACCTGAGTTAATGAAAGAACTCCAGGCGGCAGAGGCCATCATGAAGCCCAAAGCCCAAGCTCATTTTTTCCAGTCTTCCTCTAAACTGAACCCGAAAGGGAAAAAGTCCAAGAAGAAGCAGAATAATGGAAAAGGGCAGAAAAAGAATAATGCTGGTAATAAGAAGGACAATGGTACAGATGGAAAGCCCAAAGGGAAATGCTTCAAGTGTGGCCTGAAAGGTCATTGGAAGAAAGATTGTCCCAAGTTCCTGGCCTCAGTTAAGAAAGGTACATCTTTTTCATACTACATTGAAACTTGTCTAGTGGTTGATTCTACTGACTCATGGATAGTAGACTCAGGAGCCACTAATCATATCTGCAATTCATTGCAGGGGTTTCAGATAATGCAGAGAATTGAGAAAGGAGAGTTTGCCTTTAGAGTCGGAACTGGAGCTAAAGTTTGGGCAGTTGCAGTAGGAGTAGTTACCTTACATTTTCCATGTGATAGGATATTAGATTTAAATAATGTTTTCTATGTTCCGGACATGAGGAAGAATTTAATTTCAGTTTCCAGATTAATTGAATTTAATTATTCAGTTTCTTTCCATTCTGGTATTGATATCAGTAGAGATGGAAATATTATATGTTCCGGTAGAATACATGACAACTTATTTTATATATATCCTATTGCTCCCACACTGCATAATGTACAACAAGAAAGCTCAACTTCCCTTAAAAGGAAGGTATCTTCAATCAATGACACATATCTTTGGCACTTACGTTTGGGTCACATTAACCTCAAACGGATTCAGAGGTTGGTAGAAGATGGGCCCTTAAGCTCATTAGATTTCGAACCTTTTCCTCAGTGCGAATCTTGTCTCAAGGGAAAGATGACCAAACGGTCATTCTCTGGAAAGGGACTTAGGTCAAAGGAGTTGTTAGAATTGATTCACACTGATGTGTGTGGTCCTATGAACAAACCGGCTCGAGGAGGGTATGAGTATTACATCACCTTCACCGATGATTACTCTAGGTATGGATATGTATACCTAATGCGACGCAAGTCTGAGGCGTTTGATAAGTTCAAACAATTCAAGGCTCAGGCGGAGCTACAACTAGGAAAACATATCAAAGCCCTTCGATCCGATCGAGGTGGTGAGTACCTCCTGGGTGAGTTCAAGGAGTACCTCACACAACATGGGATTGTGTCTCAGTTGTCTGCATCGGGTACACCCCAGCAAAATGGTGTAGCAGAGAGAAGAACCGTACCCTTCTTGATATGGTAAGGTCCATGATGAGTCATGCAACCCTACCTATATCTTTTTGGGGATATGCCTTAGAAGCAGCAGCATACATTTTAAATCTGGTACCATCTAAGTCAGTACCTAGGACACCACAAGAAATATGGACAGGTCGAAAACCTAGTTTAAATCATATCCACATTTGGGGTTGTCCAGCCTATGTACTGAATGATAAGCTACCAAGCTAGAACCCAGATCGGAAATGTGCTACTTCGTTGGGTATCCTAAGGGAACGAGAGGTGGCATCTTTTATCATCCAAAGGAGCAAAAAGTGCTCATCAGCACTCATGCTAGGTACTTGGAGGATGATTGTATGATGCACCAAGAGCTTAGTTGTAAAGAAACCCTTGAGGAGATTCTTCCAGGATCTCCTATAACATCTGTACCAGATCCTGAGGCAGTATATGAACAAGATATTCCTTGAACACTCCGGAGCCTCGTCGTAGTGGGAGAATTTCTAGACAACCAGAAAGATATCTAGGAGTGTCTTTTAAGACAGACTCTGAAGATCTGGTTGAGGATCCTACTAGTTATGATGAAGCAGTAACGGATATAGATGCTGACATGTGGCAGCAAGCGATGAAATCTGAAATGGATTCTTTGTATTCCAATCAAGTCTGGGAACTTGTAGATGCACCTGAAGGGATTAAACCCATAGGGTGCAAGTGGATCTACAAGAGAAAGAGAGGAGTGGATGGGAAGGTGGAAACCTTCAAAGCAAGACTGGTGGCGAAAGGATATACTCAGAAAGAGGGTATCGATTATGAGGAAACCTTTTCACCAGTGGCTATGCTTAAGTCCATAAGGATTCTCTTGGCCATCGCATGTCATTATGACTATGAGATATGGCAGATGGATGTCAAGACAGCTTTTCTTAATGGAAGTCTTGACGAATGCATCTATATGATGCAACCAGAGGGCTTCATTGCTAGTGGCCAAGATAACATGGTTTGTAAACTTAAGAAGTCCATCTATGGACTTAAGCAAGCATCTAGAGCATGGAACATCAAGTTTAATCAGGCAGTCAAATCTTTTGGCTTTGATCAAAACATTGATGAACCGTGTGTGTATAAGATAGGAAATGGGAAAGCAGTTGCATTTTTGGTTCTATATGTAGATGACATATTACTCATAGGAAATGATGTAGGTTTATTGTCATCCACAAAAGTTTGGTTATCCTCTCAATTTCAGATGAAGGATTGGGTGAGGCCAGCTATATCTTAGGGATCAAGCTTTTGCGTGATCGCAAGAATAAGATGTTAGCCCTGTCCCAATCTTCTTATATTGAGAAGATATTGGTCAAGTTTAACATGCATGACTCCAAGAAGGGCCTACTACCTTCTAGACATGGAGTACCACTGTCCCGAGATCAATGTCCAAAGACATCTGAAGAGATAGAGACCATGAGGAGAGTTCCATATGCATCCGCTGTTGGAAGCCTCATGTATGCTATGTTATGTACTAGACCAGATATTTGCTTTGCCGTTGGCATGGTTAGCAGATATCAGTCAAACCCTGGACCTATGCATTGGACAGCTGTTAAGCATATATTCAAGTATCTTCGGAGAACGAAAGATTATATGCTAACCTTTCGAGCAGACGATCTAACGCCATTGGCGTATACAGACTCTGATTTCCAATCTGATAGTGATGCCAGAAAGTCCACCTCAGGGTACGTCTTTACTATGTCAGGAGGGGCTATATCATGGAGAAGTGTCAAGCAATCCTGTATAGCTGATTCTACCATGGAAGCAGAGTATGTGGCGGCATCGGAAGCTGCGAAGGAAGCGGTATGGCTCAGAAAATTCCTGTTGGAATTGGGAGTTGTTCCTGCAGTGCATAAACCGATTGTCATGTACTGCGATAACACTGGTGCTGTAGCACAGTGCGAAGAGCCCATGAATCACAAGAAAGGCAAGCACATTCAGAGAAAGTACCACTTGATCCGGGAATTCATTCAGGATGGAGAGATAGTGGTGGAGCATATTGCTTCAGCAAATAACTTAGCTGACCCCTTCACTAAGACTCTTACTGAAAAAGTCTTCACTTCTCATGTTGAGTCTATGGGTGTTAGGTTAGGAAGCAGTGATCTTTAGTGCAAGTGGGAGTTTGTTGGGATTGGTGTATGCCCTAAAGCCCACTAGCTGCACTCTCATCTTTTGTTACTGGATATTTACTGGTTATTTAATGAAAAGACTCTTTTATGCTTAAACATGTATATATGTATGGTTGTGTAAGGCCCATTGTTTCTAGTAAATGAATTAGGTGTGTAGTGTCTACACACAGATAGGTCTAATTCATGGACAACTGGAAACATCATATTTGTTCATAACTGAAAGATGGAGCTGGGCACTTCATCTTGGTAGAAGTTATAATGAGATACTCTCCTATATAGGGTGACATACCTAAGTCACGGGAGGGCTTTCCCGGATCTATCTCATTAGTGCATGTGTCATGCATTGAACAGGACCATTGTAGGTGTGATATCTAAAATAGTACTATCACAGAAAAGAGATCAAGTCACCTCATGCTACTGAGTAACTGGTGCTCTTAATCTTGAGCATTTGTGGATGAACTGACGAAGTCAAGTTCTTGTGCTTTAATTCACTATGGGTGGGATTCTATTCATGGGTCAACAGCTGTGTGTTTTGGGTACTCGGACTTGATCAGTTGGGACGTGCAGATACAATATAGAATCTATGCCATCTGATGATGGAATAATCGTCCCCTTAGAATTATCCGATTAATCATCAAAATCTAAGATCTTAGTATATGGATGTTCCATATGAATATTGAACTTGTGAGTCGCTCCCTGGATCAAGAGAATGATATTCGAATGATGATTATATTTAAGGATATGAAGTTCTAAGGTTTAGATGTAATCGAGAAGGTTGATAGTACATATGATAACCTGACTCGATTACGGATGTTACATAGAGGGGCATTCAGGTCATTACACTTAGTAGGTCGAAGACAACCGTCATTTTATGACGAGCTTATTATATTATATATTTGTCCTTGGAGTTCAACCATAACTCTTTAGTGGAATGAGTTAAGGTTAAAATGGTCTTTATGTTGCTATGGGTTTAGCATGGACATTTTGGTCATTTTGGGAGCCAATGGCAAATATGTCTTTTGGTCCCTTCTCTAGTCACTTACCAAGATTGGCATGGTTTCCTAAGATGTTTAGATAACATAAGGATGAATTATTTTAGTGGAAAAATAATTTTGAGTTTAAATTCAAATAGGCCTTTGATGGCATACATGAATTTAACTCTAGATAAATTGTATGTGGGCCATGGTGTGCATTGATATGTGGGACGTCCATAATAGGATTTCCATGGGTAAGGTTTCCAACTTTGAGTAGGACTCTCTACTTGGAAAGTTGGACTCCTCTTTGGATTAGTATTCCTATGAGTTAGTTTCCTTTTTGGATTAGGAACTTAAAATTAGTAAGTGTTCTACAACTAGGATTACTAATTGTATGGAAAGTTCCTTTTGGTTTCCTTTTCTAATTAGAGTGTTTCTTAAAGGAAATAAGTCTTTCTTTTTTGGACATCAATTAGAATAAGGAGAGATAACTTTATGGGAAAGGTTTCCATAAAGTTTCTATAAAAGAAACAACCCCTCCCCATGGACGTCCTACACTAGGAAAGAGGCCATCCCACACGTCCAGCCTTGGTTGCTTCTCTTCTTGATAGATGAGAGCTTAAGGTCTGAGTTTTTCCCTTGGAGAAATAGTTCTTGTTTCCTAGATTAAGATCCCACCATCTTAGACAATCAGATTTGGAAGTGAGATAGAGGAGAAGATCAAAGGCAATACTAGTGAAGGAAAATTCCAGCAACTTGTTTGCAAATTGCAAGTCTGAGTTCGAGCCCTTGGATCTATTTTTCCAGAGATTTGAAGTCTACAAATCTTTGAGGTAATAGTCTTCTATCATCTCTATTAATTAGACACATGTTGGTCATGATTTAATGGAGTTTCTATGCGATTCTTTATGGCTGATTTCCGCTGCATAGTGCAGAAATCAGATTTTTTAAAATCTGTCATGCTTTGCATCAGCCATAGTAGTCTCTTTAGGAGAAGTTTCAGATCTGAATCGCAGTTTCTTTCAGTCTGCAGAGGCCTTGTGATGCATGACTTGATTTTAGGCTTGTAGGAACAAGCCGGTTCATGCTGGGTTGACTTGAGAGTCAGATTGGAGATGGGTCTCTCCTCTGGCAAGAGGGTAGAACTAGTTCTCCTTGAGTGGGGCCAGGAATGCTGGCTTGGTGGATGTTTGGGACATTCTTTGTTTTGGTGAAGGTCTTGGGGACCAAGTCTTGGGATAGACCTGGTCGTTTGCTGGTCGAGGCTTCGTGGGGCTGCCACGGGCTTCGGGCCTTCTACTGCTCGCCTTTGGTGTCACGGTAGTGACACGTTGAGAGGCGAGTTTCTGCTTCTTGGAAGGAGCAGTTTGTTCCTCAGGAAGTGGGAATGGTCCCAGCGTCCCAAAGACGATAGTCCGGGGAGTCGAGGTCGACCCGGAGTTCAGAGAGTTACCGAGGGAGTTGACGCTTCGGCAGCTGATGGGGCGCTTGTAGGTGCGCGTGGTTTGCTTCTGTTGAGGCATAAGTTGGTGCTTGTTCTCGTCGAAGGTAATGGTTAGTGAAGCTGCCATTGTTAGTTTTTCAAAAAGTTTCTGAAACAAGACCACATCCATTAGTAATGACAAGAATATAATGATCATAAATGGGAAGTTCTATGGTTTTGTCTTTTCAAATTACTCGAGGAAGATGACCCAAGCAGTATGAAGAAGGCAGAAAGCCATAGAGGGTAGAATTGTTCTGATCGCAGGTATGGTAAGCCCAGAATGAGCATCCCAGTGACTGCTAGAAGCAATTGTGAACTTAAATTCGACTTATCGAGAAGCAGAGCTTGCTCCAGTTAAGAAGAATATAAAGTTGGAGTTACAAATGTGCCGGTCGCGAATACAGTAGACCCTGAAAGGGCGTACTAGTACCGCTAGACACAAATGTTTGGAGACCGCATCCATGAGATGAGATTCCCTGTTTTGAAAGGTCAAGATTGGATTCATCAAAGAGAGCAGATGGTATTTCGATCCAAATATGGTCTCAGCGATTTCCGCGAGCGCCAGTATTCAAAAGGAAATGAACCATAATTTCTCGGATTTGAATCCAAAAGTGACGAGTTTTTTTTTCGAAAGGCCAATATCGGGTTCATCAAAGAGAGCAAAAGGCACTCCAATCCGAACACGGGCTCAGCGATTTCCACGAGCGCCAGTGCTTAGAAAGGAGAAGACCAAGATTTCTCCAATCTAAACCCAAAATGACGGAAGTGTTTTTTTTTTTTTTGAAGATTTTTTTAAAAAAAATTTTATTTATTTATTTATTTATTTTTTTTAAAAAAAATTTGAAAATTTTTGTTTTTTTATTTTTTATTTTTTAAAAAATTTATTTTGAAAAATTTTTATTTAAAAGACGAGAGAGTACACATAGGCCTCCTAACCCGGTCTTATGAAATCTCGATTGATTGAATTGCCCCCAGGTAAGGGTAGGATTACTTAATAAACCCGTTTGAAGGACCCTTGCCTAGAACAGTCAAGCTGTTTCCACACTCTGGACAAGGCTTTTCTTGAATCAACCATGATCAAAGAACGCAGTTGGTTTAACCTTAGTGGTCTATGTCTCTTATATATATATATATATATTAGATCTTTAATGAACTCATCGAAGAGAAACGATGGCCCAAAACCTTAGTCGAACAGGCTCAACATTTCTGCAAGCACGATGAACGATAGGAAAGGATCAAGGTTTCTCAATTTTGAATCCAAAAATCTGATTTTTTTTTTAAAAGAGAGAGAGTGGAAATAAATTCAAAGAATTAGAAATTTCCAAAAAATCTCATCTCATTTTTTTTAGATGCGGAATCCAACACATAGGCCACCAATTAGAAAGTAGCCAAGGAATCAAGAAAAGAAGTATAAGCATAGAGCAATAGATATGATATGCAAATATTTCATTTCTAGCATCATGTTCTCAAATGAACGAGTCCCACCGGGTGTGCCAGCTTGATGGACCAGCGCATTCTGCCCGCTCGGTTCTACTGAGGTCGGCGGACGTGGGAATCCATTTGGGTCCGACCCTTTCGTAACCGGAGGGGGGCAGAGGCGTGCATCAATATTTCTTTTGTGTGGGTGTGCCAGATTTTCTATTTTACTTAGAATTGCAAGTGGTGATCCGGAGATCAACCTTCGCAAGTAAAAAGGAAATCAACTTCTTTCAAGTTTTCCATTGCACATATATTTAAGAAAAGAGACATTTTCTTGATTTACCGTGAAAGGCGATTTTTTTGGCATTTATAGACGATTTTTGGCGTTTATAGCCGGTTTTGGCGTTTATAGCCGGTTTACAATTCTTATCAATAATGAAAGACAAGAGTTATGATTTTTGTCTCTTTTAAAAAAATACAAACTACAATGAAAAGCAAGGAAAGGAGGATCTAACTTCTCAGGAGATTGTGGGGGACTCGTTCAGATTGACGGTCGCAAGCCATGTGTGGACTTCGCCATCATCCATGCAGATGAGAACAGAGGATGCTATTGATTTGCTTGGCTTGGCTATAACCTCAGGTTTTTAGAGGACAAAGACCAAGAGGAGGTCCTATGTCCAATAAAAAGCCAAGTAGACGGGCTGAAAAGCCATGTCTAAGCCATTGGAGGCAGAAGGAGAAGGCAAGGAACTTGGGGGGGGGGATACCCCCCAAGGGACTTTTGTCACCTTGTAGCGGTGGTCGGTGTAGAACTTCCGTAGAGTTTTCTCTTTTTCTTTCTCTGGATTTTTGTGCCTTTTTCTGTCTGAGTTTCCGGATTTTCTGCAGTCTGTTGTGTGTTTTCTGTGTTCTCCTTTCTTCTTGGAGTGCTCTCCTATTTATAGGCTTTTTGGTAGCCATTTAGGAGGGTTTATGGGCTTTTATTGCCATTAAGCCGCATAATGGGAGGAGTTACAGGATTTAATTCCTTTATTTTGTAACTCCGTTTTCTTGGCTTCTGATTGGCCGGAGGAGATTGAGGGCATTTAATCGCCTTTAATCGCCATGATGGGAGGAGTTTCATGGGTTAAATGCCATGAATCTCTTGACTTGTAACTCCCAGATGCTTGCTTCTGATTGGGCCGTCCAAAGAAATGGATTAATGACTGTAATAAAGCTAGTCAATTAATCGCATTAAGTGGTCGCCAGGCAGTTGAAGAGTCGCGGGCCGTGCCGCGTCTTTTGGGATTCTTCTGGCGATGATCAATGGTGGATCTTCATGTAGATCGGCATCAGATGACCATGTAAGCGCCTGGAGGAGGCTGTTGAGCCACCTCCAGCTAGAGAGTGGCAGCCCAACGACGTCATGTAGACGTTGGGCAGGATCTTGAAATGCATTCCATATTGCTAGGGTTTCATCTTTTATCTTATGGGAAATGAATTGGCCTTTGTTGGCCTCTTTTGGGATTGTATCTTAACTTTAATGTACTTTTGCTAACTTCGAAACTTGAACTAATTTGGGCAATGCTATGTTACATTTCTCCCTCTGAAATTATGTTTTGATGATTTTTCACATGCATCTTGAAATTAATTTGATATGTCTTGATGAGATTTGCTACATGCTTCCACAATCATGATTGTGTGTGAGCCCCTGTGTCTTGGGGATCCTCACGATGGGAACCTGTGGAAAACCGCAACCGCGCTCGCGTCGCCGGGCTTGGAATCTCGGTCCAGGGTCTCGACATACGTAAAAAGAAAAAGAGAAATACACACCCCCATAGATCTTAATCCCAGATTAGGAGTGCCTCTGGGCACTAACCTAGTTTGGGGTTGCGACAGACTGGTATCAAAGCGAGACATGTTTTAGGCAAGTAAAAGAAACTAGAAAGCATAGGGACGTGGCGAAGGTTCGTTAGACTTTTCTTTAGTTAGAATCGTGTGGGCAATGTATACACCATCTACTTGATTATTATGTGCTAACACCTTGTTTTGCAGTGATATGCCACCTCATAAGAGACCCGTGAACGGCAATCCCACAGCCAGCAATAGTGAGCACACTGGACCATTTGAGGTGAACCCTCCTGATACGACCATGTAGAACCAGTTTCAGCAGAGATGCAGGCTTTCATTGACCAGCATTGGCAAGCAAATGAAAATCAAGCCGAATACATGAACAAATGGCTAAAAAGGTTGAAGACCATTCACGGGAAATGGCACAATAGTAGAGGCAGTTATTGGAAGTATTAGAAAGAAGGCTTGAACCGGTACCAGCTCAACCCCTAGGCGCTTAGATTGTCATTAACAACAGAGAAAATAATCCCAATGCATTGTTTGAGCGTTTTCGGAAGAGGGGTCCGAAGGAATTCACTAGGCAAGAGGATCCATTGGCTGTAGATGATTGGCAAGAGCATATCGAGAATATCTTTGAAGTGTTCCGATGCATGGGACGACAACAAGTGGCCCTCGTAGCATCTATGTTTACAGGCTTAGCTGGCATTTGGTTGAAGATGGTCAAGGCAGAATATAGAACTATTGCAGATGCTCAAGCATGGGAGAACTTCAAGAAGCAATTTAGTGACAAGTATGTACCTGCACATGTCAAGAGACAGAAGGCCATCTAGCACAACTCAAGCAGGGAAATATGACAATCCTTGAATACCTCACTAAGCTTTAGAGGTTGTCTAGATATGCTCCGAAATTGATCGATACAGAGGAGAATAAGATAGCTAAGTTCCTTGAGGGACTACACCCAGCTATAAAAAAGGATGCTACTAGAGTTGTGCCACATGCAATGTTCGAAGAGCTGTCAAAAGAGCATACAAGTTCGAGAATATGAACAATAAGATTATTCGAACGCAGGATCCACATAGAAAGAATCAATCTCAGTAGCAGAATCAGCAACAGAAATTCTAGCAAAGCAAAAAGCAGAGGCAAGATCAGAATGCTTCTAGGCAAGTGGCTTGCATCCACTATGGCAATAACCATGATAATGCTCAGTTTCGTCGGATGCCTGCGGCATGCTACAAGTGTGGTTCGCAGAATCATCAGCTCCAGGATTATCCACAGCTCAATGAGCAAGGTAATAGGCATTATCAACAATGAGCTCAACGTGCTGTACCACCTCAGAACCCACTGATTGACCAAAATTAAGCAAGGCCACCTCAGCAACAAGCACCACAGCAACAGGCTTGTTAGCAAGGGCAGAATTAGAATCCCTATCCTCTGCAATAGAATAGGAATGCACCACGAGGCATGTAGCAACAAGCTCAGAATTGGCCACAGTAACAAGGGCAAGTCTATGCGGTCAATCGGGCTGATGCAGAAGCCGCAGGCAACGTGGTAGAATGTAAACTCCTTGTCTATGGAATTGAAGCTAAGATTTTGTTTGACCCTGGCTCTACATATGCATTTTTGTCTCCTAGTTTTGCTAACTTGATTGATGTGCCTGTTAGAAAACTTGAGAGTTTATTTTGACTGTGACCACTCCTGTAGGTAAACAATTTTTGTGTATGACATTTTACCCTAATTGTGCAATTAAGATTGGAGGAGTAGTGTTGCCAGCAAACCTCATTTTATTGGGTATGCTTGACTTCGATATCATTCTATGGATGGATTGGTTGGCAGGGTACCAAGCCACGATGGATTTTGCTTCAAAAAGACCATCACATTGTAACTAGAGGAGACACAAGCAGGAGTTATATTTCAGGGTGAGGAGGAACTACAATGCGGGATTTATTTCATATTGAAAGCTGATAGACTTTTGAAAAGTGGACCCCAGGTTTATTTACTGTTTATCATGGAGGATAAACGGTTCGCAGGGTTGGAGGAGATCCCCATTGTCTGTGAATTTTCAGATGTTTTCCTAGAAGAAATTCTAGGATTGCCACCCATCAGAGAAATTGACTTCACTATTGAGTTATTGACAGGGACCACTCTGATTTCTATTGCACCATACAGATTGGCTCTGGCAGAATTGGGAGAATTAAAAACACAGTTGCAAGAATTACTAGATAAAGGTTTTATCAGACCTAGCATTTCGCCATGGGGAGTTCCAGTTTTATTTGTCAAAAAGAAAGATGTTTCTATGAGGATGTGCATTGATTACTGGAGATTGAACCAATTGACCATCAAGAACAAATATCCATTTTCAAGGATAGACGAACTGTTTGATCAGTTACAAGGTGCAACATATTTTTCGAAGATGGACTTGAGATCCGGTTACCATCCGCTGAGAGTTAGAGAGTCAGATGTACCAAAGACAATTTTCCGGACAAGATATGGGCATTATGAGTTTCTAGTGATGCCATTTGGATTGACTAATGCACCGGTGGTATTCATGGCCTTGATGAACAAAATATTTGCACAGTATTTGGATTGATGCCATTTGGATTGACTAATGCACCGGTGGTATTCATGGCCTTGATGAACAAAATATTTGCACAGTATTTGGATCAGTTCACAGTGGTGTTCATCGATGATATTTTGGTGTACTCCAAGTCTAAAGAAGAACATGAAGAGCATTTAAGGACATCACAGCAAGTTTTAAGAGACAACCAGCTGTATGCAAAGCTTAGTAAGTGCAAATTTTGGCTCGAGCAAGTAGAGTTTTTTGGGCACATTATCTCCAAAGAAGGGTTGTCAGTGGATCAGGCTAAGATTGAGGCTGTTGTTAATTGGGAAAGACCGAGGAATGCGTCAAAAATCAGAAGTTTTCTGGGATTGGCATGCTATTACTGGAGGTTTGTTCAAGGATTTTCATCGATTACGTCGCCATTGACAAAGTTGACCAGGAAAAATGCACCATTCGTATGGACAAACCAGTGTGAGTCTAGTTTTCAAGAGTTGAAAAGAGATTGACTACAACACCGGTCCTTACTTTACCATCCGGAAGTGGCGGTTTCACCATTTTTACAGATGCATCGAATGTACGACTTGGATATGTGTTAATGTAAGATGGAAAGGTGGTTGCTTATGGATCCCGGTAGCTGAAATATCACGAGAAGAACTTTGCAACGCATGATCTTGAGTTGGCAGCTGTTGTTTTCGCATTAAAAATGTGGAGACACTACCTTTATGGAGAGAAGTTCGAAGTCCACTCTGATCACCCCAACTTACAATATTTGTTTTCTTAGAAGGAGTTGAACATGAGGCAGAGACGGTGGATGGAATACATCAAAGATTATGATTATCCGATCAAGTACCACCCGAGGAAAGTGAATGTAGTCACCAACGCATTGCGTAGAAAATTAGTAGACTTGGCAAGTTTATGGGGTACTTGTATCCTTCAGCAGTTTGAGGACTTGGGAGTAGACCAACAGCCACTAAGGAAGGGTGTAATGTTAGCTAACATGTTAGTGTCCGAACCCACTTTCATACAAAAGATCAAGGATAGTCAATTGCAAGATCCAGAGTTGGCCAAGATTTCAGAACATATAGCAGATAGTCCAGATCTTCGTAATGTGGATGGAATCAAGTATTATCGTCATCATCCATGCGTGCCTAACATTGAGGACTTGAGAAATGACATCATGACAGAAGCGTACGGTACAAAATATTCCATGCATCCGGGTAACACAAAGATGTATCAGAACTTGAAGGGAAGATTTTGGTGGAATAATATGAAGCGAGAAATTACATCATTTGTCTCCCGATGTATGACTTGTAAGTTAGTAAAAGCAGAGCACCAGAAGCCTCCAGGGTTGTTGCAATTGTTAGAGATCCCAGAATGGAAGTGGGAGTACCTTACCATGGATTTCATTTCGGGACTACCGAGAACCAGCCAGGCAAATAACGCAATCTAGATCATTGTGGATCGTCTCACCTGGTCAGCCCATTTCATTCCGATGAGGATAGGGAAGAGAATGCACATGTTACCTCTTGCGTGATGGACCGCGCTCCAATGCTCGGTTCCTACCGAGGTCGGCGGACGTGGGAGTCCGTTTGGTTCCAACCCTTTCGTAACCAGGGGGCAGGGGCGTGCATCAACATTTCTTTTTTTTGTGTGGGTGTGCCAGATTTTCTATTTTTACTTGGAATTGCAAGTGGTGATCCGGAGATCAACCTTCGCAAGTAAAAAGGAAATCAACTTCTTTCAAGTTTTCCATTGCACATATATTTAAGAAAAGAGACATTTTCTTGATTTGCCGTGAAAGGCGATTTTTTTTTGGCGTTTATAGCCGATTTTTGGTATTTATAGCCGATTTTGGCGTTTATAGCCGATTTACAATCCTTATCAATAATGAAAGACAAGAGTTGTGATTTTTTGTCTCTTTTGAAAAAATACAAACTATAATGAAAAGCAAGAAAAGGAGGATCTAACTTCTCAGGAGATTGTGGGGGACCCGTTTAGATTGACGGTCGCAAGCCATATGTGGGCTTCGCCATCATCCATGCAGATGAGAACAGAGGATGCTATTGATTCGCTTGGCTTGGCTATAACCTCAGGTTTTTAGAGAACAAAGACCAAAAGAAGGTCCTATGTCAAATGAAAAGCCGAGTAGACGGGCTGAAAAGCCACATCTAAGCCATTGGCGGCAGAGGGAGAAGGCAAGGACCTTGGGGGGGGGGGGTACCCCCAAAGGACTTTTGTCACCTTGTTGCGGTGGCCGGTGTAGAACTTCCGCAGAGTTTTCTCTCTTTTTCCTTTCTCTGGATTTCTGTGCTTCTGTCTGTCTGTGTGTTTGTGCTTTTTTCTGATGATCTGTCCTTTTTTCTTCTTGGAGAGCTCTCCTATTTATAGGCTTTTAGGTGGCCATTTAGGAGGGTTTATGAGCTTTGATTGTCATAAAGCTACATAAAGGGAGGAGTTACAGAATTGAATTCTTTATTTTGTAACTCCTTTTTCTTGGCTTCTGATTGGGCGGAGGAGATTGAGGGCATTTAATCGCCTTTAATCGCCATGATGGGAGGAGTTTCATGGGTTAAATGCCATGAATCTCTTGACTTGTAACTCCCGAATGCTTGCTTCTGATTGGGCCGTCCAAAGAAATGGATTAATGACTGTAATAAAGCTAGTCAATTAATCGCATTAAGTGGTCGCCGAGCAGCTGAAGAGTCGCGGGCCGTGCCACGTCTTTTGGGATTCTCTTATCGATGATCATCGATGGATCTTCATGTAGATCGACATCAGATGACCATGTAATTTCAGGTGTTTGTTGCCAACAGCGGGTCGGTGCCATCTGTCCTGTCGATTTCTCGATCGGTCGGGTAGAAAGCATACTTTTTTTGGTTGACCGGGTGGCGATCAATATTGTTTTCGATACTCTTGATGATTGACCCGTGTTTTGGACGGATGTCAGAGGACTTGGTGTCTCAAAAGCATGAATTTTGGAAAGTACCAGAGGCTGGGCTCTTCGAATCGTGAAAAAACGGCGAAAACCGGGGTTTCCGGGGCCTTCCCGGCGACCCCGGGCTCCAAGGTCGTCGGCGACCCTGGGCCAGGGTCGCAGGGGTCTGCGACCCTGGGGGGTTTTCCCCCCTTTGTGTCCCGTTTTGTGTCCGGTTTTGCTGTTTTTCGATTCTTTTTCCTTCTGTATTTTTCCTTGACATTTTGACCATTTATTGGCCTGATTTCTTTGTAGGAAACCTGATGAGAATCCTTGCATTTTATTTTGCAAAGTTTCCAATTTCCTGAGAAAGCCGAAGACTTTGTCGCGCAGAGCTGCCGATTTTCCGTCAGAAGCTGAAACTGGGTCAAACGATGTCGGAATGACCTGAAATTTGGTGTGAAGCCTCCTGAGCAATAAATAAGACCAACCATAGGCTTTTGTTTGAGCTTTGAAGCCGTTTGGGGTCCTATCACCAGTAGAGTTGTTTTTTGTCGCGATGAAGATGTCGCGGTTTGATGTGCGGTCAACCGATGTCCGATTGACTTGAAATTTGACAGGGAACCTATTGGAGTCATTTTAAGATGATCCATAGGCTCTGTCTTGGAAACCATGGTCCCGGACAGCTTTGCCACCGAGAGGCCTGATTTGGCTTCCGAGCGTCAAACTATGGTCAAATGTTGTCGAAATGACCTGAAATTTGACGTGTAGCCCTTTATAAGCATTTTGAAGCCGTCCATGTGCTCTATCTGATGAGTAATGGCCTCGGTGGTTCTCGCCGCCGAGAGGCTTGATTTAGCTGTTCGAGGGTTGATGTAGGGTCAAACGTTGTCGGTTTGACTCGGAACTTGACGTGGAGCCTTTTGGAAGTATTTTGAGACCATCCATTGGCCCTGATCGAAGATTTGGTGTCTCCGATGCTTTTTCCGCCGAGAGCTCCTTTTCGGCTGTCGGAGAAGCGAAGTTAGGCCAAATGATTTTGAAATGGCCCGAAACTTCTTGTGTACTCCTCTTTTGGCTGTCTGGAAGAATCTTGCAGTTTTTGTTTGATTCTGACAAGATTTGATTTTTGGAAGTAGCATTGCCTATTTATGGCAGGTTGCGACTTCATGTAGCTCTTTGGATCTTGAAGAGGCAAAGTGACATTTTTGGTGTCAACAAATGCCCCCTCGAGGTACAGCGACGAGTTGCTTAACTTTTGTAGTCGATTTGCCTCGAAGAGATTTTTGAAGGAGAGCCTGTGACTTGACCAAGAGTCTTTGAGCAGTCTTTCTTTTTGGTATTTGTAGCCTTTTGAGCTTCCAGGGGAATTTTATGGTAGTGAAAGGGATCACGTACCATCTCGAGGAAAAGTTTTGAAGATGACATCGGGGATGTGGATTTGGGTTTTGACCTTGTGACCTAACAGGCTATATGTGGCAGGTTAGGGGGTCGGGTTTGGTTTTGATCGTGTGACCCAACAAGCTGTATGTGGAATGTTGGGGGATCAATTTTGGTTTTGATCTTGTGACCTAACAGGCTGTATGCGGCAAGTTAGGGGATCAGGTTTTGGTTTTTGGTTTTGGTCTTGTGACCTAACAGGCTGTATGTGGCAAGTTAGGGGACCAGGATTTGGTTTGATTTTTGTGGAATGTCAATTTCAAGATTTTGGCTCAATTTGGTAGATGAGGCTGGATGGTTTGATTTTTGGAAGCTTATGGGGCTTGGAATTTTCTTTTGTATGGTCCAATCAACTCAAAAGAGGCATGGAACCATTTTTGTATGCTCTTGGTAAGAGGGATTTCTCTTTGACTAAAAGCCCAAAATAATATTTTTTTTTTGTGCCTAGGTGGTCAAACCTGGCTCATATGGGCTAACCCATGGGACCTTAAGCTTTTGAAATGGCTTAGATCTCATATGGTGTCATTTTTGTAAAGAATATCCAAAAATATCTCATTTGGATAGAGAATATCTAAGAATATCTTTACTTGGAGAAAATCTCTCATGATCCCTTTATTTTGGGATAGGATATCTCAAGATATCTTTCTTTTGGGAAAGAATCCGTCATCGATTTCTTTTTGGGAGAAAATCCTTCAAGATATCTTTCTTTTGGGAAAGAATCTTTCTAATCTCTTTCTTTTGGTAAGGTTAGTAATTAGTAACACTTACCTCTTTCTTCTTTCCTTCTTTGGTTTGCTCTTCTCTATAAAAGCAAGGAGAAGGTTGGATCTCTTGCTCTTATTACTTTCTTTTGCAATAATCTCAAGAGGGCTTCAAGACCAAGAGTTCTTCTTCTTCAAGATCTTCAAGACTTTTCTTCTTCTTCTCCATCAATGGCATCAAGTAAGTTCCTTTTTTTCAAGAAAACCCCATTGTAGGAAAAAAAGTTCTTTCTTTTTTTTTTGTTTCTTTTTCTTTTCTTCTTTTTTTTTCTTTCACGTGTTTGCTTCTTTTTTCTCACACGTTTTCTTTTTTTTTTTTTTTTGCTTTCTTTTCTTTTTCTTTTTTTTTTTGTTTTGTTTTTTTTTTTTTTTTTGTGGGCCGTACGGACAGATCCGTATGGATCTGGCCGTACGGCCACGTGGCCTGTGGGCCATCTCCCTTTTTTTCTTCCTTTTTTTTTTGTTTTCTTTCCCTCCCTTTTTTTTTTAAAAAAGTTTCTTTTCTTTTCTTTTTGTTTTCTTTCCCCTTTTTTTTTTGAGAAAGTTTCTTTTCTTTTTTTTTTTTTGCTCATCATGATAATGCCCCTCTTTTTTGGCAAACCTAGATGTTCATGCATGCATTCAATTGTAAATTAAATTTGTAGCATGATGTGATAGCATACCTCAAAGTTTTCGCAAATTTGGGAATTTGGAGCTCGCAGTGATGTTGAGCCCTTCTTGATTTTGCGGAGACTTTGAGGTTTCGAAAGTTTGGAGTTTTGGAGCTCGCAGCGATGTTGAGCCCATCTTCAAGCTTTCTATTTCTTTCGGGATGGTTCCTTTTCTTCGGAATTGCCCCGTCATCATGTCAAAATTTCGCCAAATTTTTTTTAGCGAGACTCTGTCATTTTGATGTTTAATCTTTTTCTTTTCCATCCTTTTCAGGTGGTTCCTCCAGAGCGAACAAGGGTAAAGAGCCTGCTACAAGCGTACCTCGTCCATCTTCTAGATCTTCTAATCCGGCCGTTCAGCAGGCTTTTGAGAAGGTCCAGTATGTTGAGAGAAATCTGGAAGAGTGCGACTCCCTCAACAGAGATGAGATGAGGCAGCGACTGATCGCTCTCAAGGGAGAGGAATTTTATAAGATCATGGTAAGCAGTCGTCCATGGGTGATGGAAGATCAGAGCGTTTTGCCCAAGCCTACCTTCTTTTTTGGTGATGCAGTCCCTAATGACATGACATACCAGAGGAGATGTTTTCAGTTTTCTTTCACAACAGATGGTGAGAAGAAGACTGTTGCTACCCGGTCGACGTTTGATCGCACCGTCTCGATTCTGAGCCTTGCCCCCACGTGCCCTAAGAGGGAAGATCCTCCAAGCTGGGTGAGAAGGACAAATGTAATCAAGACCGGGGTTTTTGTTGGCGGTTCTCCTGGATATACGGAGAGGTCGCCTGTTGATATGGACCTGTTGATGCCATCCAGCGGCTACCAGGGCTCTGATTATCCGTCGGTCGATTTGAGACCGGTGGGCCTTGGTATTTTCAGCGGGTGACGGCAGCAATTGGATCAAGCCTTTTCGACTTCGAGGCCGTTTTAATGCCGACTCCGAGTGGAAGTCGTGGACTGATCGCGTCTTGCTGATTGGTGGCACCGTTTTGAAAGAAGCCGGGATTTTTGATGCGGTCCGCGCCTTTAGGGAGACCGTGATCTTTTCCGACGAGACCTTCATGACTATGCTGGAGTCATTCCTCCCCCAAACCAATACCTTCGTTGTGACGAATGGTGAGATTGGTTTTTCTTTGAAGGAGCTGAGCGCCATTACTGGATTGCCCATTCTCGGCAAACTCTATGAGGAGTTTATGCCGATTGACAGCGTCCTCGAGGGGCAGTCTGAGGAGTTCAGGCTTCTGTACTTTCAGCTCGTCGCCTTCTATGATTTTTTTAAGGAGAAGGAGGGTTTGAAAGTTAGATCCAGCAGTTGGAAGAGTTTTAGCTCTTCATTACCCAACTTTTTTGATAGCAGGGAGTCTTCTGATAGCGTGACCCAAGAAGCCGGAGCTCAGGATCCAAGTTCAAAGAAGATCTTGGCCATGCAAGAAGAGTTATGAGATTTCTGTGCAAGTACAAGCGCCATATGTCCTGACATTGCACTGCGGAGAGATCTCGCTGTTTACCTCACTTATTGGCTTGGTGAGGCTATTTTTGCTGGAGGAGATGGAATGCACATCAGGCTGCATTGTATTTTTCTGGCTTGTCAGATGGCGTCTGGAGAGCAGCTTGCTTTGGTGCCAGCTCTTTACTCCTACCTGTGTACCGAACTGCAGGCTGCTGCTTTTTTGGTTCGGCTTGGGCTTCCCATGAATAGGGTATTTCAGCCCATATCTTTTATTCGTGGTATTTATACCACTGTCCTGGCTTCCATCGGCTGGGTGCTGCACAGGATGATGATCCTCTGATGATTCGACTGGCTAAGGGCAAAGCCGTGTCCGAATCACTTTTGTTTGCCCGCATGAGGATCCGACGGTTCAGGGATGTCGAGATGGGGCAGTCTTCAGTGAAGCTTTCTCCGGAGTTGCGGAAGAAGGCTTTTAATTTTGGTGCCTCCCGAGACTCTACCAGGGCGGGGTCGGGAAGGTATTATTCCTTGACGAATGCAGAGAGAGAGTGGCTTTTCAGCATACGTGTCGGCACGATGGTGTACCGTAGACATCTTTTCGTCAACATCCAGCCGTATGAACCCTCTCGTTTTGCTTTGCAGCTGGGCTTTTCTCAAGGCGTTGTTGGAGCGCCTTCAAGCATGGTGAAGCGCTTTGGAGGCTTACAGGACGGGAGAAATGCATGGGCTTTCTATAGTGCTGAAGACACTACAGCCATGATTTCTTATCCTGTGTTGCTGACTTCCCGGACTGCCGGCTTTGCGAAGTGGTTCGCAGAGAGCTTTTCGGCATATCGGGGGCTTTCCAAGAAGGAGCTTGATGTGAAGCTGGCATCTGGAAAGGGCCTTGGAAAGTCGGATGGCGTCCGGCGAGAGGAAGTTTGGGCCTTCCTTTCTGGAGAGAAGCACAAGATAGGCTTTCTCGGTGACCAGGGCGTCATTGGTTCTGAAGCTGTTCGAGAAATACCTGATGAGGCTTTAGAGCAGCTAGAACAGGAGGAAGCCGAACTTGGCGCTTGGATGCAAGCGGCACAGAGGCAAGCTTCCGTGGAGTCTACTGGCAAGAGTAGACCATCCAGTGAGGAGTCAAGTGGGAAACCTGACTCTGACAGTGGGGCAGGTTCCTCTAAGAAGCGAGCCCGTCGGGGTAAGAGGGGGAGGAGTCATCATCGCAGCAAGGGGCAGCATGAGGACTCTCCTGACTTGGAAGTTCCTCTTACTATCAATGAGGATGTGCCAGTGGATGCTGACGAGCCTCCAGAAAAGAGAAGTCGAGAAGAAGAGACCGTCGGTGAAGGTATGATTCTTCCTTTTTTTCTTTCCATTTCTTTTCATGGGATTTTTCCATGTTCTGATTTGCTTCTTGTTTCTGCTTTTCTTTTTTTTTTTTTAGCAGAGGAAGACTTGGTGATGCATGAGGTCCCAACCGATGAGGTGGTGACGGATCCTGTCGAGGCACCTGAAGAAGAACCGAGGGACTCTGGAGTGAATCCAGAATCTCCAATTGGTACGACTTCTTTTGCTCTCTTTTTTTTTTTGTGTCTGTGACTCGGTTTGCTACATTTTTTTTTTGTCAGCTGACTTGCCACAGGGTTCTGATGACTTTGAACCATCGATGGACGCAAATGTTGATGATGCTTCCGATGAGTTCATGGAGGAAGAAAGTGTTCCGCCAGTCGTCGAAGAAGGTATTTTGTAGTCATAACCCTGATAATGATTTTCAAACAGGATTATATTCATACCTTTTTGTGTTTCTTTTGGCAGGTTTTGAAGTGACAGAGGAGGGTCCGTCGCTTCCAAAGCAAGGGATGCCAGAGGTTAATCCAGAGGTAGAGACTCCTGGGACCAGCTTTGACAATGTTGAGGAGATTCCTCGCGCTGAGATTCCTTCCCGAGCAGGAGCAGCTTCAACTGGAAAGAGTTCTTTTGTTACTCTTTCAACAGATGATGACATGAGTGGCCGACCAACGGAGTTGGGCGAATCTTCAGCTGGGCCATCTCTTCTTTTTGCGAAAAAGGTGGTGGTGCGAGTTCTGAGCTCTTGGATTGAGACTCTCTTTTCTGGGCACTTGGAAGCCGGATTTAGCATGATCCAGCATGTGCGTGAGATTCTCGGTGATGCTGAAGAGGCTGGTCTGGATGTCACAGATGCCAGGGCGATCGTTAATAGGATCATTGAGCTGGGTGACAAGTGGTTTGAGACCATGGGTTTTCCTGACGATCAGTTCTTCAAGGAGATGTTCTTGGACCCTGCGGATAAGGCTCAATCTAACCTGGATGAGGCTACAGAAAGCAAGAAGCAGGCAGTCCGAGAGAGGAACTTAGAAGAGCTAACCATCATTGGGCTGACACATGACCTTAACATCCTTGATAGGGAGGTCGATGAGGCCAGGAAACGTCTTGAGCATCTGCAGGCACAAGTCGCTGCCAAGTGGACTGAAATAACAGAGGCTCGTGAAAGGGAGACTGCTCTGATTCACCGAGTTACGGATGCCAATCGAGTTCTCAAAAGGAAGTCTGATGAGAACAAACAATGGAAAACCGCTCGAGGGAAGCTTCCCAGTGCGAAAGAAGGGTTACAGCCCACCCCAGCATCTCATGGCAGGTTCTTGAAGAAGCGTGCCTTGGAATCCTTGACGGATGAGGCCAAAAGCTTGCTTAAGGAGCTGAACTCTTGGCTGGAGACCATTTTTGATTGAGCTCCTGTATATATTTTTTTTATAACAGAAACTATCTCTTTTTCTCTTTTTTGGTACCACTTGTATTTTTTTTGGTACTTTTTTTTTTAGTGCTTGTGAACACTTTTTTTTTTTTGGTACCACATGTATATTTTTTTTGGTACTTTTTTTGTAGTGCTTGTGAACACTTTCTTTTTTTTTTGTTATCCCTACGCTCACTTGAATCTTTTTGTGATAAAAGTAATTGCTAAATGGGATGCTCTTTTTTTTTTTGTTATCCCTACGCTCACTTGAATCTTTTTGTGATAAAAGTAATTGCTAAATGGGATTTGATCAAAAGGTTGTTATTTTGTGAAAATCTTTTGTCAAGTGATTGTTTTGGCATGAAAGCCAGGTTTTTGTTTGTGGCATGGAAACCAATTTTGGCATGAGAGCAAGCTTTTCTTGTGGCATTGATAGCCGAGTTTTTTTTTTGTGGCATCTATAGCCAGTTTTGGTGGCATTGATAGCCGGTTTGTTTTGGTGGCATTGATAGCCGGTTTGTTTTGTGGCATCTATAGCCGGTTTTTGGTGGCATTGATAGCCTGTTTTGTTTTGGTGGCATTGATAGCCGTTTTTTTTTTTTTTTAAATCCAAGTTTTTTGTTTGTGGCATTGATAGCCGGTTTTGTTTTGGTGGCATTGATAGCCGGTTTGTGGCATTTATAGCCTGTTTTGATGGCATTTATAGCCGGTTTGTGGCATTTATAGGCTGTTTGGTTTTCAAAAAATGCAAGTATAGACTAAAAGTCGCCTCCCTGCTGAATGTTCTTGCAAGTATCGATGGAATGTCGCATCCTTACTCATTCGGTTGCGAGTATCGATGGAATGTCGCATCCTCGCGGATTTGGGTGCAAGTATCGATGGAATGTCGCATCCTTGCTTTTCAAAAATTTTTGTTTTGTGGGTACTGACTTGATGTCGTTTCCCCACGATTTTTGAAATTTATGGTTTTCTCGAACCTTTGGGTTATGGATATCTACTGAATGTTGCGTCTCCACAGTTTTTTTAGGTTTTTTCGAACCTTTGAAATTTGGGTTGTGGATATCAACTGAAATGTTGCATCTCCACAGTTTTGGATTTTGCAAGTACCGACGAAATGTCGCTTCCCTGCGATTTTGGAAGTGTCGAACGTGGTTCGCTTGCTTCCGATTTGTGCGAGTATCGACTAAGCGTCGCTTCCTCGCAGTTTTTGAAAAACCATTTTTTTTTTGTTTAAAGACACGAGGGTCATAAGTTTTGACCTAAAACCATTTTGGCGGTAAAAGGCAGGGTGGACTAGGGTGGAAATCCCTGAATCCGGATTTTGTTTCAAACCATGAATTTTGGGTTCAAGGGTTGAAAATTTTGGTCAAGTTAGGGAAAGGTTCCTAAACTTGGATATATTTTTTTTTTGAACAATGAAACGATGAAAGTAAGCATTGTTTTAGATTTCTAGAAATTTCAACATTTGATATGAAAATTCTAAAAAAGGGTGGGTTTAGCGAGCGTGTACCTGGAAACCGGCTTTGGCCGTGCAGGCATTGCTCTTACCTAGTTGGGTAAGTCTTTAAGGGTAGTACCGCTTTAAGAACTTGCCGTTGATGGGCAGCATACATCTGTCACCTTCCATGTTTAGGAGTGCGTATGCGCCATTAGAGAAAACCTTGTCGATGACGTAGGGTCCCTCCCATTTTGGCTCAAATTTGCCTTTGGACTTGTGAGCGAAGACCATTGGTCTTTTTACCGCAAGAACCAAGTCATTCTTTTTGTAGGCGCGTTGCCTGACCTTTTTATCGAAAGATCCTGCCATACGTGCTTGGTAAAGTTCAATGCTTTGTTGAGCTTCGAGCCGTCTCTCATCGAGATTGTCCAGCTCATGGAGTCGCAATTTGACATTGCTTTCTTGAGTCATGTCATTTTGCAAGGATACCCTCAAGGAAGGAATTTGTACTTCCAAGGGCACGACAGCTTCGCATCCATAGACCAAGGAGAATGGTGTGCTATGGGTTGGTCCTCGAACGGTGGTTCGATAGGCCCACAAAGCTTCAGACATTTTGTCGCTCCAGTCTCTTTTGTGACTAGAGACCATTTTTTTGAGGATTTTGCAGAGTGTCTTGTTGAAAGCTTCTGCTAACCCGTTTGCTGCCGGATTGTATGGAGTCGAAGGACAGCTTTGGATTTTGTATTTGTCGCAGAACCTGTAGAATCGATGATTCCCGGAACTGTGGTCCGTTATCATGGACGAATCTTTTGGGTATGCCGAAACGACAAATGATGTTGGTGCGTAGGAACTGAAGGACTGATGAGGTCTTCATTTCGTTAAACGCAAATGCTTCTGACCACTTGGAGAAGTAATCCGTAGCGGCGAAGATGAAGCGATGACCTTTGCTTGAAGGGGGAGAAATAGGACCTATGATGTCCATATCCCAGGCTTCGAAAGGCCATGAGATCGCTGTAGGATGCAGCCATTCTGGAGGCATGTGAATGTAATCTCCATGAACTTGGCATTGTTGGCAGCGCTTAGCAAATTGCATTGCGTCAGCTACCATGGTAGGCCAGTAATATCCTAACCTTTTTATCTGATCATAGAGCTTAGGTCCAGCCTGATGAGCTCCACAAAGACCAGCATGAATTTCTTTGAGTGTTTCTTTCAGCCTCTTGTTGTGACAAGCAGCGTAGAAGTACTTCGTTGAAGGATTTCCTGTAAAGGATTTTTGAAGGAATATCCAAATGAAAGCTTGGGGTTTGCCTTTGGATGCTTACCCGTTCTTTTGGATCTTCAGGTAGGATTCCGAACATAATGTAATCAATGAACGGATCCCTCCAGTCGCCGATTGAAGTTTGAAGGATTGAAATCCGACTTCCGACCACTTGGTGGCATTCAGCAACTGCTTGGTGTGTGTTAAGAGGAGGAAGGATTCTCCTTTCGCACACTGTGATTTGCATGTTTTCCCCTTCCTGGATTGCCATGGATGCGGCAAGTCCGGCTAGGGCATCTGCACGTATGTTTTCACCTCTACGAATGTGGGTGATGTGACAGATGTCAAACTTTTGCAGAAGTGATTGTGCCTTGTTGTAGTAGGGCAACAAATCTGGCTTCCTGACTTCAAATTTCTGATTCATCTGGTTGACGATCAGTTGAGAGTCTCCAAAGACTTCCAGCATGGTGATACCGGATTCGATGGCGAGTTCCAATCCTAAGATCAGAGCTTGATATTCAGCTGCATTGTTTGTGCATGGTTCCAGTAGCGAGAAAGCGTGTGGAATCATGTATTTGTCGGGGCTAACAAAGAGGATGCCAACTCCCGAGATCAGCTGTCTTTTTTCATTTGTCCTGGTTGCACCGTCAAAGTACATATCCCAGGAGGCACTTTGTGAGAAAGTCTCCACATTGTAGACTGGTTCGTCTGGGAGATCATCTCTGAGTGGAGAATCTTTAGGCAATGGATGCTCTGCGAGGAAGTCCGCTAGAGCTTGCCCTTTGATTGCTTTTTGTGGTACATACCTAATATCAAATTGTGACAGAAGGATGGACCATTTTGCCAGTCGAGCATTGAGAGAACCTGCCTTTGTGACAAGGACCTTCAAGAGGTTGACCCTCGAGACCAGGTAGACTGTGTTGGAAAGCAAGTAGTGACGCAGCTTTTGTACGGCGAACATCACTGCAAGACATTCTTTTTCGACTGGAGAGTAGCGATGCTCTGCACCTACTAGCATGCGGCTGAGGTAATATAGAGCAGCTTCTTTTCTTTGATCATTTTCTTGCGCAAGCAGAGCTCCCAGAGAGTGATCAAGGGCTCTTGTGTACAAGATGAATGGTTTTCCAGTGGTAGGAGCAGCTAACACTGGAGGTTTTGTCAGGTATGACTTGATGTCTTGGAAAGCAGCTTCACAGTCAGCATCCCAGACAAAGTTTACACCCTTTTTCATCAACCGGGAGAATGGACGGCATTTCCCCGAAAGATTGGAGATGAACCGTCTGATGTAGGCCAATCTCCCTTGAAGCCCTTTGAGTTCTCTCAAGGTTCTTGGAGAGGGCATTTCTAGAATGGCTTTGACTTTTATGGGGTCAAGCTCTATTCCAGCTTTCCGAACTAAGAATCCGAGGAACTTACCCGACGAGACGCCGAAGAAGCATTTCAATGGATTCATTCGCAGTTGTGTTTGCGAAGCCGGAGGAAGACTTCTCGAAGGTTTTCGAGATGATCTTCTTTTCTTTTGCTTTTGACGGCGAGGTCATCAACGTAACATTCAACCGTCTTGTGCTGCATATCTTGGAATATTTTCATCATAGCCCTCTGATATGTGGCACCAGCATTCTTCAGACCAAATGGCATGACAGTGTAACAATACACGCCAAATGGGGTTCGAAAGGATGTATGTTTTTCATCCTCAGGATGCATCTTTATCTGATTGTAGCCAGAGAAACCATCCATGAATGTCATTCGCTCGAATCCACAGGTATTATCAATCATTACCTCTGGTATGGGGAGCGGAAATTCATCTTTTGGGCATGCGCCATTCAGGTCTCTATAGTCAATACAGACCCTGATCTGCCCATTTTTCTTTGTCACGGGGACAATGTTGGCCAACCATTCAGGATGTTGTTCCTCACGGATGAAGCCGACGCTTTTGAGTTTTTGAACTTCTTGTTCAATTTTATCCATCACATCTGGACGGAATCTTCTTTGGCCTTGCTTGACAGGCTTGATGTCTTCTTGAAGATTGAGTTTGTGAACTGCTATTTTGGGGTCTAAGCCTGGCATTTCAGCGTAAGACCATGCAAAGCAATCAACGAACTCTCGAAGAAAGGCGATATACTCGGGTAACTCATCATCCTTTATATTCTTGCTTATGAATACAGGACGTGGGTTATCTGGTGTTCCCAAGTCTATCTCTTGAACAGGATCTTCTGTTGGAAGGTTCGAAGGTGGTTCCTCCACAATATTTTCGGAGGCTTCCAGCTCAACGAAACCTTCTGGGGTTTCAAGGGCATTTCCAGACCAAGGTTTTGTTCCTTTCCACGGGTCTTCTTGATCGGTAATTTTCCCAAGGCTTGCTATGAGATGATCCCAATCGCCTGTTGAAACTGAGTCGAAGTAGGCTACTTCTTTTGGAGATGAGGATTCTTCTGGGTCAGAAGTCCACACGTCTGTGCCATCGGACAACTCCTCTTCATTTTCGGAGAAATCGTGCCAATTGGATGAGCTTCCTGGATCTTTGTCAGGTGACTCATCAAAGAGATATTCCAGGGGATCGATGTCTTCATGGACTTGAGATGTTGAGGCTTGGTCAGTATATTGACTTTTAAGCCTTTGTGTCAACTGTCTCAAGGGAGTGTCAGGATCATACCCTAACCCGTGTGAAGACTTTTCTACATAGCCGTAGAGTCTCCAATCTTCCAGCTGGCTTTTGGTCAAGACGGGCCCCAATGGCGTGAGAATACCGCGTCCTTCTCCCAAACCGACTGGGTTTTGAGCGTCATAGCCCATTTTCTTCATAATAGCTTGTGCCACAGAACTGTATAAGGATAGTTGAGGCGTACCTTTATTTTGGAAAGGTTCAAGCATGGAGTTTGATGAAGAAGCATCCGATCTATGGAAGAAGATCGGCTTTTCCTTTGTTGAAGTTGCTGGAACAACGAAGGAAGCTGACGTAGGATCTTCTATGTCAGAAGTTGTCTCCATTGGAGTAAGAGCAGGCTGAACTTGCTGAGTGTCAGCTTGGCTTGACGATGTGTCGTCTTCTTGCTCTGAATCCGAGTCCGTGTCTTGCATGATAGACACGAAAGAGACAACAAATTTGCCCCCAGGCTTTTGTTTTGCCTTCTTCACTTTAGTTGTGATGACCAAAGGCTTTGAAGATTTGAGGGAGATGATGAAGGGAGTTTGAATGCTCTCTTCAGATTTACCGGATGGTTTGTTTTCTTCCGGTGATTGTTGAGGAGCTTTGCCTTTATCTTTCTGGAGATTTTCGGCAAAGGATGCTGTGTGCTTTTCCTCTTCTTCTTTTTCACCTTCATACATCTGTGAGTCTGCGAAGTGGACTTCTTTACCTTTGAAGGGTTTTCTGTCTGCAAAGACTCGATGTATCATGCCGTCGTCGCCAACAAACTTGATGCATTGATGTAGAGTTGAAGGGACAACACCATTCTCATGGATCCAAGGGCGTCCGAGAAGGATGTTGTAGCATGAAGGGGTCTTTATTGCATACACTGTGACCTCAGAGATAAGATCACCGATCTGCAACTTGAACCTGATTTTACCGATAGGCCTTTGAGTACTCCCATCGTATCCAAAGATAGATACAGATGTGTGGCTCAGTTTGCTGGGTGGGATGCCCAACTCTTCAAGAGCCGATGTGGAGATGAGGTTGAGTGCAGAACCTGGGTCGATCTGAACTCTATGCATAGGCATTTCCTTGATATACCCTGTGAAGTACAGGGGTCGGTTATGCCTGGTTTCTCCAAGCAGGAGGTCATCCTTTGTGAAGGCGATGGTTGCACTGGCTGCTTTTTTAATCGAGAGGCATTCAATGCATGATCCCTCAGTTTTCTTCTTTTCTCCCTTTGAGGAGGCTTCTGAGTTTTTGACCCGGTAATCCATTTCAATTTGGAGGACTTACGGGGCATGTTTGTCGACATCCTCATTCAGCTTTTGTAATTCCGAAATGAGATTATCACGAGTGTGCGGAGACATTCGCAACAAATCTAGGATGTGCAGACGTGCAGGTATGTGCTTGAAGTGTTCAATCAAGTCATACTTGAAAGCCTCCTTAGGGCCTGCATGTTCATCATTGTTGCCACTAGGGGCGCTTACAACATCTTTTCCCGAAGGATTTACATATGTAAAGGAAGATTGGTTGTAATTTTTGTGGTAGTCCCGGCCAGAGCGGGTGCCTCTACCAACTTCGAGAGCTTCTTGAGAAGGGTCTTCGTTTGGAAGATTGTCTTCAGGATCAAGAGGCTGTCGTTTTTCATTTGCTGAGGATGTATCAGCAGCAGAGTTACCATCCTCAGTGATTGTGTTGCATGGAGCATTTTCTGGGAACAAGTCCTGAACAGCATCCAGCAATCTTTCTTCTTCGTTGACTAATTCATCGTCCCAAGCATCAATGGCTAGGAATTCTTCAGTCAGGAAGGGTGTGAACTTTGAAGTCACAGTCTCAGGAGAAGAAACCTGAGAGGGTGTCATCTCAGTGAAAGTCACGTGAGACGAGGTGGCTCCAGAAGATATATTGCTAGGCGTCGCCGGAGTGTAAGTGCTCTCATCAGACGATGCTTCGGAAGAGCTATAATCCCGAATTATCACATTACAGGAAGCTCTGACGGGAGACGTTGCCTGATCGGATGTCAGACTCATCCTCGGATGTGAGAGGATCGTCTATCCAGCAATTTTCTCCATTTTCAGGAGTTAAGGGAGGATGTACCTGGTGGTCTTCAGGGACTTCAGGCTCTGGATTGCGAGAAGGCTCGTTGACGCGTTCTTGCTCTTGTTCTAGAGCGAGTCATTGCAAGATCCTTGCATATCCTTCAAGATCAGGCATGGGAGCCGGGTCTTCTTCTTCATCAACTCTTTGTGGCTCAACATTGTTGATTTCCACTGGAGTAATGAGAGGTGCTGAGTCAGTAGCATTTTCTTGTACAGCCTCTTGGTCTTCTTCATCATCAGACCAGGATCCTTGTGGCTGTAGGGGGTTATACCAGATTACTGGCATAAGATGAGACTCAGGAACCCATTCTTCATCGGAGAGATATTCTCCTGTTTCAAGGGACTCCTCCCACTCATCTGTGTAGTTGGATTCGAATCCATCATCGGTGTCGCTGGATTCGTATCCATCAATGGAGAATCCAACTACCGAATTGCAAGAGTATGATGCCTCCTGCATGGCTTCTTTGAATTGAGGTGGCATGAAATCACTGAGAGTGAATTTCCTTACCCCCTTTGAAGTCTCTGGAAGGGATGTTTTTGTTACCTCCAGTGAAGCGGTAGAGGAAGCCTCTGCCTTTTCTTTGACCTCTAGTTTTGACTGGGTCTTCTCTTGCCGTTTGAGCTTAAGGAGATGTTTCCTAGCCTGCCTTCGCTGTTGAGCTGTAGGCTTTGTTTTCACGACCTCCCAATTTTCATCTTCCAGGAGATCGGGATGTACCCATATTGGTTGTCCGTCTGGTGTCGGGTAAGGAACCTAGTCCCTCGGACGCTTGGATTGAGTTTATCACCTTGAAGGAAGTAGTGATCTTCTTCTTCGGTGATTTTGATGTTTGTCCACATGTCACCATATTGACGGAGGCAGACCCATAGTTTTTGTCAAAGGTGATGACTCCGTTTTTCCACATCTCATTTATTTTCTCTCTCACAACGAAGCATTGATTGAGAGGATGCGAGATCATCTGGTGGTATGGACAGTACCGAGGATCGTTGGTTTTGCCAACATCACCCGGTCTTTTTGGTTCAGGCAAGGTGAGCTTGCCATTTGCCACAAGAGCCCCTGAAGATTTCATCAACATCTTCATCAAACGGGTATTTCTTCTCTACTCGTTCTTTGAAGGCATCAGAGAGTTCAGTTCTCTTACCAACAGCTTTGTTTTCAGCTTTCTTTGGTGGCTGAGGAGCTGACTTGGTCTGCACATTGAGGACCTCTTTCTTCTTTGGTTTTGAGGTCGTAATGGCGGTTGGCTCTTTTCTTGATGATTTCTGACTGTTGAGGTCCTTAATCACCGTTTCAGCTTCCATGGAAGCTTCTAGGAGTTCTCCCAGGTTTTTTGATTTGTTGCCGATGATCATGGAGCGGATTCTGGCTCTCATGTTGTTTCGGCAGATGTCGACTAGCGACGCTTGTGGCAATACATCAGAGCATTTGTATGCCATTGCTTTCCACTTGTGAATGAAGTCATATGTTGATTCATTCTCCCCCTGTTTTAGGCTGCACAGCTGAGCCATAGTAGCGGGATGATCTTCACCTTTGAAGTGAGTCAGGAAGCGTGTCTCTAGCATGGCCCAGTTTTGGATTGAGTCCTCCGGCAGAGTGGAGTACCAATCGAAGGCCGTACCTTTTAGGGTACTTGCAAAGAGGCGGATCTTGAGTGCATCTTGATCCGCGATAGCTCCCGTCAGGATCTTGAAGTGGATGACGTGCTGTCTGGCTGATCCTTTCCCCGTATATGTTTGGAGAGTAGGATGCTTGAATTTGGTGGGGAACGGGACCGAGTCCATCCATAAGGGATATGGTGGCTTGATCCCATGCTCCTTGAGTATATCCTCTTCTTTTGCTTTGGCGAGGATACCGTCTACGTCCTTTTTGGTAAGGGCGCGTGACTCATTTTCTTCTCCATTTACCTCGTCGTTTTGATGATTCGGAGGAGGTTCATTGTTCGCCTGATTTTGGAAGGCGAGGAGAAGGTTTTCCATCAGAGTTTCAATCCTCTGCTGGCCCTGTTCCAACTGCTGGATGCGGGTGATCGCATCTTCTGGAGGTGGATTGCGGGGTGGTGGCTCAGAATTTGTAGCCAAGACATTCATCCTTCGTGATTCGAATGAAGAAACTGTCCTGGTGACTGAGCTGGGGCTCATTCTTTTTGAAGAAGAGCTTGAGGAAGGATCACTCTGCTGTCCTTTGCTTGAAGGAGCAGGGGATTCTTCTGAATGTCTTCTTGTCCTTGAGACGCTGCGGGTCATCGGACGTCGGACATGGATTTTTGTTGCTGATTTTTGGCGCCTTCTGGTTTTTCCAACCATATGGACGGCAGCAACTTGGTTGGGTCTTTCTTTTTCGACCCATTTGGGAGAGACTTGAAGTGTGGGAGGCTGGGTCCTTTGCTTCTCTAGTCTCTTTTGTCGGTATGACGCGCGGCGGCGTATACGACGAGCAATTTGAGCTTCGGTCAGCTCTGACTGGGCTTTGACGATGAAGGATGTGCTCCCTCGGGCGCAGCAGCCGAGCCTGTCTTCTTTGTAGCTGGGCAAGGACAGGATGCGAACCCTGTCCTTCGCCTGTTGCAGCGAAGCTTTGAATTTTTGAAGTTCGGCCCCTGTAGAGATGAAGGGTCGAACTGCAGGTTTGTAGGCCTTAGCAGGTGCTTGTAGAGGCCTTGTGATGCATGACTTGATTTTGGGCTTGTAGGAACAAGCCGGCTCATGCTGGGATGACTTGGAAGTCAAGTCGGAGATGGGTCTCTCCTCTTTCATGTAGGCAAGAGGATAGAACTGGTTCTCCTTGAGTGGGGCCAGGAATGCTGGCTTAGTGGATGTCTGGGACCTTCTCTGTTTTGGTGAAGGTCTTGGGGACCAAGTCTTGGGGTAGACCTGGTTGTTTGCAGGTCGAGGCTTCGTGGGGCTGCCACGGGCTTCAGGCCTTCTGGTGCTCGCCTTTGGTGTCACGGTAGTGACACGTTGAGAGGCGAGTTTCTGCTTCTTGGAGGGAGCAGTTTGTTCCTCAGGAAGTGGGAATGGTCCCAGCGTCCCAAAGACGATAGTCCGGGGAGTCGAGGTCGACCCGGAGTTCAGAGAGTTGCCGAGGGAGTTGACGCTTCGGCAGCTGATTGGGCGCTTGTAGGTGCGCGTGGTTTGCTTCTGTTGAAGCATGAGTTGGTGCTTGTTTTCATCGAAAGTAATGGTTAGTGAAGCTGCCATTGTTAGTTTTCGAAAATTTCTGAAACAAGACCACATCCATTAGTAATCACAAGAATATAATGATCATAAATGGGAAGTTCTATGGTTTCGTCCTTTCAAATTGCTCGAGGTAGATGACCCAAGCAATATGAGGAAGGTAAAATGCCATAGAAGGTACAATTGTTCTGATCGCAGGTATGGTAAGCCCAGAATGGGCATCCCAGTGACTGCTAGAAGCAATTGTGAACTTAAATTCGACTTATCGAGAAGCAGAGCTTGCTCGAGGTAAGAAGAATATAAAGTTGGAGTTACAGATGTGCCGGTCGCAATACAGTAGACCCTGACAAGGGCGTACTAGTACCGCTAGACACAAATGTTTTGAGACCGCATCCATGAGATGAGATTCTCTGTTTTGAAAGGTCAAGATTGGATTCATCAAAGAGAGCAGATGGTATTCCGATCTAAACACGGGCTCAGCGATTTCCGCGAGCGCCAGTGCTCAGAAAGAAATGAACCATAATTTCTCGGATCTGAATCTAAAGATGACGAGTTTTTTTTTTTTTGAAAAGTCAATATCGGGTTCATCAAAGAGAGCAAAAGGCACTCCAATCTGAACACGGGCTCAGCGATTTCCGCGAGCGCCAGTGCTCAGAAAGGAGAAGACCAAGATTTCTCCAATCTAAACCCAAAATGACGGAAGTTTTTTTTTTTTGAAGATTTTGAAGATTTTTTTTTAAAAATCTTTTTTTATATATATTTTTATTTTTATTATTTTTTTATTTTTATTTTTATTTTTAGATTTTTTTTGAAGAATTTTTATTTTTATTTTTTATTTTAAAATTTTATTTTTTTAAAAAAAATTATTATTTTTTTAATTTATTTAAAAGACGAGAGAGTACACATAGGCCTCCTAACCCGGTCTTATGAAATCTTGATTGATAGAATTGCCCCAGGTAAGGGTAGGATTACTTAATGAACCCGTTTGGAGGACCCTTGCCTAGAACAGTCAAGCTGTCTCCACACTCTGGACAAGGCTTTTCTTGAATCAATCATGATCAAAGAACACAGTTGGTTTAACCTTAGTGGTCTATGTCTGTTTTTTATTTTATTTTTATTTTATTATTTTTATTTAATGAACTCATCGAAGAGAAACGATGGCCCAAAACCTTAGTCGAACAGGCTCAACATTTCTGCAAGCGCGATGAACGATAGGAACGGATCAAGGTTTCTCAATTTTGAATCCAAATTGAGAAATCTAAATTTTTTTTATTTTATTTTTTATATATATATTTTTTTTAGATCTTTAATGAACTCATCGAAGAGAAACAATGGCCCAACCCCCGATCCGAACACAGGTCTCAGCGATTTCCGTGAGCGCCAGTGCCCAGAAGGGAGAGGATCAAAGTTTCTCAATTTTGAATCCAAAATGAAAAATCTGATTTTTTTATTTTTATTAAATTTTTTTTTGAAAAGAGAAATAGTGGAAATAAATTCAAAGAATTAGAAATTTCCAAACAAAAAATCTCATCTCATTTTTTTTAGATGCGGAATTCAACATAGGCCACCAATTATAAAGTAGCCAAGGAATCGAGAAAAGAAATATAAGCATAGAGCAAAATATATGATATGCAAATATTTCATTTCTAGCATCGTGTTCTCAAATAAACGGGTCCCACCGGGTGTGCCAGCTTGATGGACCGCGCTCCAATGCTCGGTTCCTACCGAGGTCGGCGGACGTGGGAGTCCGTTTGGTTCCGACCCTTTCGTAACCAGGGGGCAGGGGCGTGCATCAACATTTCTTTTTTTGTGTGGGTGTGCCAGATTTTCTATTTTTACTTGGAATTGCAAGTGGTGATCCGGAGATCAACCTTCGCAAGTAAAAAGGAAATCAACTTCTTTCAAGTTTTCCATTGCACATATATTTAAGAAAAGAGACATTTTCTTGATTTGCCGTGAAAGGCGATTTTTTTGGCATTTATAGCCGATTTTGGCGTTTATAGCCGATTTTTGGCGTTTATAGCCGATTTTGGCGTTTATAGCCGATTTACAATCCTTATCAATAATGAAAGACAAGAGTTGTGATTTTTTGTCTCTTTTGAAAAAATACAAACTACAATGAAAAGCAAGAAAAGGAGGATCTAACTTCTCAGGAGATTGTGGGGGACCCGTTTAGATTGACGGTCGCAAGCCATATGTGGGCTTCGCCATCATCCATGCAGATGAGAACAGAGGATGCTATTGATTCGCTTGGCTTGGCTATAACCTCAGGTTTTTAGAGAACAAAGACCAAAAGAAGGTCCTATGTCCAATGAAAAGCCGAGTAGACGGGCTGAAAAGCCACATCTAAGCCATTGGCGGCAGAGGGAGAAGGCAAGGACCTTGGGGGGGGTACCCCCAAGGGACTTTTGTCACCTTGTTGTGGTGGCCGGTGTAGAACTTCCGCAGAGTTTTCTCTCTTTTCCTTTCTCTGGATTTCTGTGCTTCTGTCTGTCTGTGTGTTTGTGCTTTTTTCTGATGATTTGTCCTTTTTTCTTCTTGGAGAGCTCTCCTATTTATAGGCTTTTAGGTGGCCATTTAGGAGGGTTTATGAGCTTTGATTGTCATAAAGCTACATAAAGGGAGGAGTTACAGAATTGAATTCTTTATTTTGTAACTCCTTTTTCTTGGCTTCTGATTGGCCGGAGGAGATTGAGGGCATTTAATCGCCTTTAATCGCCATGATGGGAGGAGTTTCATGGGTTAAATGCCATGAATCTCTTGACTTGTAACTCCCGAATGCTTGCTTCTGATTGGGCCGTCCAAAGAAATGGATTAATGACTGTAATAAAGCTAGTCAATTAATCGCATTAAGTGGTCGCCGAGCAGCTGAAGAGTCGCGGGCCGTGCCACGTCTTTTGGGATTCTTCTGTCGATGATCATCGATGGATCTTCATGTAGATCGACATCAGATGACCATGTAATTTCAGGTGTTTGTTGCCAACAGCGGGTCGGTGCCATCTGTCCTGTCGATTTCTCGATCGGTCGGGTAGAAAGCACACTTTTTTTGGTTGACCGGGTGGCGATCAATATTGTTTTCGATACTCTTGATGATTGACCTGTGTTTTTGGACGGATGTCAGAGGACTTGGTGTCTCAAAAGCATGAATTTTGGAAAGTACCAGAGGCTGGGCTCTTCGAATCGCGAAAAAAACGGCGAAAACCGGGGTTTCCGGGGCCTTCCCGGCGACCCCGCGCTCCAAGGTCGCCGGCGACCCTGGGCCAGGGTTGCAGGGGCCTGCGACCCTGGGCCAGGAGTGTAGGGGTCTGCGACCCTGGGGGGGGTTTCCCCCCTTTGTGTCCGGTTTTTGCTGTTTTTTCGATTCTTTTTCCTTTTGTATTTTTCCTTGACATTTTGACCATTTATTGGCCTGATTTCTTTTTAGGAAACCTGATGAGAATCGTTCATTTTATTTTGCAAAGTTTCCAATTTCCTGAGAAAGCCGAAGACTTTGTCGCGCAGAGCTGCCGATTTTCCGTCAGAAGCTGAAACTGGGTCAAACGATGTCGGAATGACCTGAAATTTGGTGTGAAGCCTCCTGAGCAATAAATAAGACCAACCATAGGCTTTTGTTTGAGTTTTGAAGCCGTTTGGGGTCCTATCACCAGTAGACTTGCTTTTTGTCGCGATAAAGATGTCGCGGTTTGATGTGCGGTCAACCGATGTCCGATTGACTTGAAATTTAACAGGGAACCTATTGGAGTCATTTTAAGATGATCCATAGGCTCTGTCTTGGAAACCATGGTCCCGGAGAGCTTTGCCGCCGAGAAGCCTGATTTGGCTTCCGAGCGTCAAACTATGGTCAAATGTTGTGGAAATGACCTGAAATTTGACGTGTAGCCCTTTATAAGCATTTTGAAGCCGTCCATGTGCTCTATCTGATGAGTAATGGCCTCGGTGGTTCTCGCCGCCGAGAGGCTTGATTTAGCTGTTCGAGGGTTGATGTAGGGTCAAACGTTGTCGGTTTGACTCGGAACTTGACGTGGAGCCTTTTGGAAGTATTTTGAGACCATCCATTGGCCCTGATCGAAGATTTGGTGTCTCCGATGCTTTTGCCGCCGAGAGCTCCTTTTCGGCTGTCGAGAGAAGCGAAGTTAGGCCAAATGATTTTGAAATGGCCCGAAACTTCTTGTGTACTCCTCTTTTGGCTGTCTAGAAGAATCTTGCAGTTTTTGTTTGATTCTGACAAGATTTGATTTTTGGAAGCAGCATTGCCTATTTATGGCAGGTTGCGACTTCATGTAGCTCTTTGGATCTTGAAGAGGCAAACTGACATTTTTGGTGTCAACATTGCGGAGTTGTTCGTCAACAAGAATATTAGTCGTCATGGGCAGCCAGTTTCTATCACATTAGATAGAGACAGCAGATGGGTATGAAGTTACAGTTCAGTACGGCTTACCACTCACAAATAGATGGCCAGTCAAAGAGGACGATCTAGAGTCTTGAAGACATGCATTGTGCTTGTGTGTTAGACTTCAAGACTCAATGGGATGAGATCTTACCACTTTGTGGGTTTATTTACAATAACAGTTATCATTCGAACATTGGAATGGCGCCTTTCAATGCATTGGATGGCAGAAGATGTAGAGCCCCAGTTTGCTGGGAGGAAGTAAGTGTTTGTAGTTTCCATGGACCGACTATAGTAAGTGAGACTAGTGACAAAGTCAAGTTTATTCAAAAAAGGGACTTGCAGTTCCGAGAAGGAGATAAAGTTTTCTTGAAGGTGACACCGACTAGGGGAACGTTGAGATTTAGGGAAAAGGGCAAGCTATCCAGGAGATACATTGGGCCTTATGACATTGTGAGCAAGATTGATGATGTGGCATACAGACTAGCCTTACCGCCTGAACTCTTTGATGTGCACAATGTCTTCCATGTGTCGATGTTGAAGAAGTACATCCCCGATCCATTGCATGTGCTCCTTCATGAACCTTTGGAAATCCTGAAGACGCCACATATGTAAAGAAGCATGTCCAAATCATTGACAGTAAGGAACAAGAGCTAAGAACACGAACACTACATTGGGTGAAAGTGCTTTGGGAAAATCTTGGGCCTGAGGAAGCAACGTGGGAACTACGGGAGCAAGTCCAAAAGAAGTATCCTCATCTACTGCCAGAGGTTAGTTGTTTTTCCATTTGGAGGACCAAATGCCCTAATGGGTGGAGGATGTAAGACCCAGACCCGAGCTACCGCGAGTAGCACCAACTAAGTCGTATGTTAGCTCTAAGTGGGATTAGTGAATTTTGTTTTGGGTTTGGGATTAGAATTGCTTTTTTATAGGTTTAGGGAGTTTTGAGAGCCTCTTTGACTTTATGGGACTCTTTGAGGGTCCATTTAGCGACTTTACGTAAGCGTGGGGGGTTATCCGTGATTTCAAAAAAAAATTGTGTTTTAATGCAAATTGATTGATCTTGTTAGCCTTTACAAGTTTCGTGTTCACTCCGTCCCCGTTCGAGACCCCGAGCCCTAGCTTTTCCAATTTTAAGGGCAAAACAATCTTGTTACACAAAATCTGGACACAATTCTCGATGTCTCCAAACCCCGCGAAATATGTACCTTTTGGAAACTAGATTTTATGACAAGTGTTTTTCTCTACTTCGCCAAAACCATCTGAGGCCTGGAAAACTATGTTTTAAGCTCGACAAGTCTTGTTAGTTGTGGGACCCACCCTCACTTTTTATATAAGAAGAGCTCTTTTCCCTTTCCGTTCTTTTCATGTTTGTTGTGGGAGAAAGAGTGGCTCAGCCAAGGTAGGGTTTCCATCCTCTTCTTCTTCTTGCTTCTCCCTTTCCAATCCACTTCAATCTTGCCCAAATGGAGAATGAAACCTCATATTCTTCTTCCCCACAATGAGAGCTCTCCATTGATGCCTTTGGGAGAAAAATCCAGCCATACTACGGTTCTTTTTAGCAAGCTTTGGCCATTTGAAGCACTTCCAAGTAAGCAATCATCCTTATCTCCTAGATTTGTGTTTCACTAGCCCTAGAGAGTCTTCACCTATATTATTGCAAGCACTCTCCTTCTTTCTCTTTGTGTTGGCTATTTAGGGTTCTAAATGGGTGCATTTTGGGGTTTTTGTGTAGCTTGTAGATTGTGGACTTGGAAGGGAGTTTGAAGTTAATTAGTTCCATTGGAGACCAAGGTAAGTAGATGAATTGACTTATTTTTAATGCTGGCAAGTTTAGTGAGAAATTCTTGGCTTTTCTCTTTCAGTTCATGATGATTTTTATGCTTGCATTCTTCTCAACCCCTTGCTCTAGTTTCATTTGATTTCATAATTACAATTTGATGAGTTTTCTTTTAGCTTATTTTTTTTAAATGATGTTTATGCCATATATGGGTTCATGTATGATGGGTTTTCCTTGTGATGAATGAGGTTGAAATGGTACGGATTCTTATGTGTTGATGTGGAGTGTTTGATGGAGGAGTAAGTGTGATTTTGGGAAGATAGGGAGGCCCACTCTATGTAGAAAAAGTTATGGATCAAAGGGGCTTGAAAGAGAGGAGGAAATGAAGCCCCAACAGCACTGAAATAGGGTTTTGGCAGAGTTCGTCCGAGCCAACAATTGTTAGCTCGAGCCAACCTCTTCCAGAACTGAGTTCGCTCGAGCCAACAATTGTTAGCTCGAGCCAACCCCATCCAAAGGGCTGGTTGCTCGAGCCAACCCAAGTTCGCTCGAGCCAACCCAAGTTCGCTCGAGCCAACCTACGTTCTGGCCTAGGTCTATTTTGGAACTTGAAAAGGGTGCTTTAAATGTTTGGAAAGGTTTGTTTTGAGCCCTATTTCTATGGTGGGACTTAGGAAGTGATGTATGGAGTGGGAATAGAAAAAAGAAACCCCGTCACGGAGATATATTGAAGACTCTTTTACTTACCAAACTGTATAGGATACTTGGAATGTCCTTGATCTTCTGGAGTGCCAGGCGAAGAATTAAACTTGACATATGATTGTCTTATGCGATGGAACCAAGTTTTGAAGCCTCAATGTGTGGTCCGGCCGACATATGGAAAGCCCATTTTTCTTTCTATTTTACGTGAATTACATGATTTCTCTTCATCCTCGTGCGTCATAACTAGATTTACTTCAAAACTATTGTATCACGTGTTTTGAATATTCAGATTGGCCTAGTTTATTCATGACAAGACATTAGTGTGTTACATGTGTGTGAGCTTCCAACTTAGCCTGCTTTGGTATTATGCACCTAATTATGCTTTGATTTCATCATGTGACCTATGTGTTGGCACCACTAGGCTTGTCGGCTCGATCCACCGACTTAGCTTCGTGTGGCTTGTCAGTTGCCTATTCACCGGTACCTACTTGTCACGCCAGCAAATCAAAATCCCTGTAGCGGTCCGACCTCGAGGATGCAGAATGGGGAAAGTAAGTGATAAATAATATTTCTCCCTAGGATCCACGTGTGTGAGGAAGATAAAATTTCCAAACATCAAGAGAATTTCGCGGAAGCTTACGTGGCGTTGCGATCCGAAGCCCGTAGCCATCGGATTTCATGTCGCACTCAACCTGTCAGCATAAAGCTATCATAGCAATGCTCATACTCAGACTGGAACAAATCATGATATCAAAATATACAGAGCTAACTGTAAAAGGCCAATCATTGCCCAAGCATGTTCGAGTTATCAATTAACAAGTGCATTTATTATGATCCCAAGGAAAAAGTCTAACAAAAGTCGTACAAAATAACAAGAACAATACTACCCAGGTGTGTAACGAAACTTTGGAGTCAAACACGACGTCTACATGACATCATTGACAAACGAACATTCATAACTTGTGGCCCTATAGCCATCTGCAAACGTACTGGCTCAAGACGAGAACCTGCTGCCTAAAGCACCAAAGTTTAGTATATCAGACACGACAGTCTGGCAGGTGACTGAGATAGGCAAATACATATAGAAAATCTATTGATAAATTAACGTGTAATAAAACATGATATTTTATCAAAAGATGCAAATGTCCTTTCAAGTGTAAAATAGGAAAGCTTGATAAATCATTATCCTTAAACCATGGCTAACGAATCAGTGAAAATCTATGAACAAGATGCAAGATAGAAATCTGGCATGAATACTTAATAATATCATGATTGGTAAATCCACATAGAGCTTATCCTATCTCCATGTTACGAGATGATAAGAGCAAGCAAGACAAAACAAAATAGAATCCCATGCTACATGAGGTAGACAGGGTCCATCCGCGAAACCGGAAACAACACAATAATATATATGACTAGTCTGTAGGCAGTCCACGTGTTTAAGGATCCCCGGATAGTGGATCAAGCTGACACGGCAGTCCAAGCTCAACGAAATCTACTCAATTTCAGGAATGCACAAGATAAAAATATATTTACAAGACAAATCACGAAGAAGGGGAAACTACTTGTTAAGACAAGACAAGACAAGATATCCTCCGCCATACGAGGTGGACGGAGTAAGCAACCTGAATATTTCCGATGAGGGCTAGTGGAGACTCGGCGTTTGAAGGCCGTGGTTTACACGCTTCGCCCCATGGTTAAGGGTGCTGCTCGGACCAAGTTCTTACATTTCCCTCATCGACCACAGGAGGTCCCATGCTACACGAGGTAGACGGGGTCCGTCCGCAAAACCGGAAACAACACAAAAATATTTATGACTAGTCTGCAGGCAGTCCACGTGTTTAAGGATCCCCGGATAGTGGATCAGGCCGACACGGCAGTCCAAGCTCAACGGAATCTACTCAATTTCAGGAATGCACAAGATAAAAATATATTTACGAGATAAATCACGAAAAAGGGGAAACTACTTATTAGGACAAGACAAGACAAGATATCTTCCGCCATGCGAGGTGGACGGAGCGAGCAACCTGAATATTTCCGATGAGGGCTAGTGGAAACTCGCCGTTTAAAGGCCATGGTTTACACGCTTTGCCCCATGGTTAAGGGTGTTGCTCGGACCCAGTTCTTACATTTCCCTCATCGACCACAGGAGGTGGACGGTGCATGCAAGACAAGACAAGATATTTAGTACGAAACAATGTACTAAAAGATGTCCATGCAGTCTCATCCTCAATTGTAACAAAAGGAGTCTTGACTGATTTCCACCACATTTCTGCTGTGCCTCTAAACATATAGGCTGCCAGTTGAACCCGCTCTTTCCTTGTACATTTGAAGACATCAAATATCTTCTCTAACTGCACAACCCACTCATCAGCATCGAGTGGATCCTCATTACCATAGAATTCTGGCGGATTCCTCTTCTTAAATTTATCAAACATATCATTAGGGTCTTCCACCCCTGTTGGCATAATAACCTGTGTTGCCAAAACTGGCCTCTGTAATACAGCCAGCATCTGAGTCTGTGCTTCTTGAGAAGCTACAAAGGCTTGCATCAGCTTGTTGAATCTGCCTTCCATAGAATCACTGTCAGTAGCAATAGCATTGCTACTTTCCGGGTTACCGGTACTGTTAGAGCGCATATTTCGGCTAACAATCCTGAAACATAAGAAACGTTAGTCATATGGGACTTGATCTAGCCAACAAACTTACAATCTACAAAAGCTAAGATACCCAAAAATAAATCCACCTCGCACACGTCTTAGTTTCTACTTGTTTTTAAATCTAGAAACCAGAAATGCTCTGATACCACTTGTCATGTCCCCAAAAGTGAAACAGGGGTTATGCGTGAGATTAGAGCTAATTAAAACTTTTCCAACAATGATTAAATACAACTTAGCCCCAATCATGTCCCAACTGGATCGAAGACCGCCGTGAAGGATAAACATTTCCTCAAATATAAACAATCAATAGTGGAAGCTTTATAATTGTAAATGGTATCTTAAAAGATGCATAGTTTGGAGCAAATACTGAATATCATAACTAAAGTTCAAGTTGTAATAGTTTAACCAAAAGTATTAAATACATTGAGAGGCCACGATAAAACTTGGGCCTAACCAAAAGATAAACAAAAGAAACAAAATGAATCTATCCGTATAAGCGTGAAGGCTTTCCTGTACGGTGTCCATACGGCTATACAACATTGTCCGTACAATAGTCTAGGAGTTCATCAGACTGATCCGTCTGAATCTCCTACGTCGTCTCCTCCTTGGGATAGAAGGGCTCGGTACCTATGCACCAAGAGTAGCATCGTCAACATGACGTTTGGCAAAGCAATGCATATATAAATGACAACAAGATATGCATATCGAATCAGAGTAGACAAGAGAAAAGATCAATTGAAATGTCTGCAATTCAGGCATAAGAAGTGCATATCATTTGAATCATAAACAATACCAGCAAATAAGCAAGTCACATAAGTTAATACACCACGGATAGTTTCACATGACCCTCCATGCTCAACATGAGAGCTGTGGTAGAGTGGCACGGGATGAAACCCGGCAAGCAAGCAAGCAAGAGGGATACAATGGTGAGTAGTCATCAAGATCAAGAATGCAAGATGTATCCGATGGTGTACAATCCATCAAAAGTGTAAGAAGTAGTACTGCGCAGACTTTCAAACCAAAGTCCTCACACAGGTGGTGCGCCACCCTATGTTGGGCGTTAACAACTGAGTGATGCCTTACACAAGAGTCCTAGACAAGCAATAGTGAGGAGAGTAGGCTTTCTTGCATGAACAAGATTCATAAACAATTGAGATACTACTTTCCATCAATCAAATCAAGATCATCAAGCAAGCTTATTCAAGTATCAATACCATAGTAGTCCTTATCAAGCTTTTACAATCAAAGCCACCTAATCTCAACACTTCCCTTAATTAATAAACAAGTAAAACATCAAGAGGGATCCTCCCTGCTGAATTTGGTGGCATTTATAGCCAATTTTGGTTTTCAAAAAATGCAAGTATCGACTAAAAGTCGCCTCCCTACTGAATGGTCTTGCAAGTATCGATGGAATGTCGCATCCTTGCTCATTCGATTGTGAGTATCGTTGGAATGTCGAATCCTCGCAGATTTGGATGCAAGTATCGACTAAGCATCGCTTCCTCACTTTTCAAAAATTTGGTTTTGCGGGTACTGATTTGATTTCGTTTCCCATATTTTTTTTGAAATTTGTGATTTTCTCGAACCTTTGGTTGTGGATATCAACTGCAATGTTGCATCTCCATGATTTATTGGTTTTTTCGAACCTTTGAAATTTGGGTTATGGATATCAACTGAAATTTTGCGTCTCCATGATTTTTGGTTTTCTCGAACCTTTAAAATTTGGGTTGTGGATATCAACTGCATTGTTGCATCTCCACAGTTTTAGGTTTCTTTGGGTTTTTGCAAGTATCGACAAATGTCGGTTCCTTGCGATTTTGGAAGTGTCGAACATTGTTCGCATTCTTCCGATTGGTGCAAGTATCAACTAAGCGTTGCTTCCCCACGATTTTTGAAAAACCATTTTTTTTTATCTAAAGACACGAGGATCGTAAATTTTGACCAAAAACCATTTTAGCGGTAAAAGGCTGGGTGGACTAGGGTGAAAATCCCTGAATTCGGATCTTTGTTTCAAACCATGAATTTTTGGTTCAAGGATTGAAAATTTTGGTCAAGTTAGGGAGAAGCTCCTAAACTTCGAATTTTGAACAATGAAACGATGAAAGTAAGCATTGTTTGAATTTCTAGAAATTTCAACATTTGATATGAAAATTCTAAAAAGAGTGGGTTTGACGAGTGAGTACCTGGAAATATGTTTTGGCCGTACATGCATTGCTCTTACCCAGTTGGGTAAGTCCTCAAGGGTGGTACCACTTTAAGAACTTGCCATTGATGGGCAGCATACATCTGTCACCCTCCATGTTTAGGAGTGCATATGCGCCGTTGGAGAAAACCTTGTCGATGACGTAAGGTCCTGCCCATTTTGGCTCAAACTCGCCTTTGGACTTGTGAGAGAAAACCATTAGTCTTTTTACCGCAAGAACCAAGTCACCCTTTTTATAGGCGCGTTGCCTGACCTTCTTGTTGAAAGATCCTGCCATGCATGCTTGGCAAAGTTCAATGCTTTGTTGAGCTTCGAGCCTTCTCTCATCAAGATTGTCCAGCTCATGGAGTCGCAATTTGACATTGCTTTCTTGAGTCATGTCATTTTGCAAGGATACCCTCCAGGAAGGAATTTGTACTTCCAAGGGTATGACAGCTTCGCATCCATAGACCAAGGAGAATGGTGAGCTATGGGTTGGTCCTCGAACGGTGGTTCGATAGGCCCACAAAGCTTCAGACAGTTTGTCGCTCCAGTCTCTTTTGTGACTAGAGACCATTTTCTTGAGGAGTTTGCAGAGTGTCTTGTTGAAGGCTTCTGCTAATCCGTTTGCTGCCGGATTGTATGGAGTTGAAGGACAGCTTTGGATTTTGTATTTGTCGCAGAACCTGTAGAATCGATGATCTCGGAATTGTGGTCCGTTATCATGGACGAATCTTTTGGGTATGCCGAAATGACAAATGATGTTGGTGCGCAGGAAATGAAGGACTGACGAGGTCTTCATTTCGTTGAGCGCAAATGCTTCTGACCACTTGGAGAAATAATTCGTAGAGGCGTAAATAAAGCGATGACCTTTGCTTGAAGGGGGAGAAATAGGACCTATGATGTCCATACCCCAGGCTTCGAAAGTCCAAGAGATCAATGTAGGATGCAGGATCTTCTTTTGAAAGGTTCATAGGTGGTTCCTCCATAATGTTTTTGGAGGCTTCCAGCTTAACGAAACCTTCTGGGTTTTCAAGGGCATTTCCATACCAAGGTTTTGTTCCTTTCCATGGGTCTTCTTGATCGGTGATCTACTCAAGGCTTGCTATGAGATGGTCCCAATCGCCTATTGAAACTGGGTTGAAATAGGGTACTTCTTTTGGAGACGAGGGCTTTTCTAGGTCAGAAGACCACATGTATGTGCCATCGGACAATTCCTCTTCATCGTCAAAGAAATCGTACCAATTGAATGAGCTTCCTGGATCTTTATCAGGTGACTCATCGAAGAGATATCCAAGGAGATCGATGTTTTCATGGATACGAGATGTAGAGGCTTGGTCGGTAAGTTGACTTTTAAGCCTTTGTGTCAGCTGTCTCAGAGGAGTGTTGGGATAATACCCTAATCCGTGTGAAGACATTTCTACATGGCCGTAGAGTCTCTAATCTTCCAGCTGGCTTTTGGTCAAGGCGGGCCGCAATGGAGTGAGAATACCACGGCCTTCTCCCAAACCGACGGGGTTTTAAGAATCATAGCCCATTTTCTTCATAATAGCTTATGCCACAGGACTATATAAGGATAGCTGAGGCATACCTTCATTTTGGAAAGTTTCAAGCATGGAGTTTGATGAAGAAGCATCCGATCAATTGAAGAAGATCGGCTTTTCCTTTGTTGAAGTTGCTGGAACAACAAAGGAAGCTGATGTAGGATTTTCTATGTCAGAAGGTGTCTCCATTGGAGTAAGAGCATGTTGAACTTGCTGAGTGTCAGCTTGGCTTGACGATGTGTCGTCTTCTGGCTCCGAATCTGAATCCGTTTCTTGCATGATAGACACGAAAAAGACAACAAATTTGCCCCCAGACTTTTGCTTTGCCTTCTTCACTTTAGTCGTGATGACCAACGGCTTTGAAGTCTTGAGGGAGATGATGAAGGGAGTTTGAATGCTCTCTTCGGATTTACCTGATGGTTTATTTTCTTCCGGTGATTGCTGAGGAGCCTTGCCTTTATCTTTCTGGAGATTTTCGGCAAAGGGTGTTGTGTACTCTTCTTTTTTTTGACCTTCATACATCTGGGCGTCTGCGAACCGGACTTCTTTACCTTTGAAGGGTTTTCTTTCTGCAAAGACTCGATGTATCATGCCGTCGTCGCCAACAAACTTGATGCATTGATGCAGAGTAGAAGGGACAACACCATTCTCGTGGATCAAGGAGCATTCGAGAAGGATGTTGTAGCATGAAGGGGTTTTTATTGCATAGATGTTGTAGCATGAAGGGGTTTTTATTGCATACACAGTGCCTTCAGAGATAAGATCACCGATTTGCAACTTAAACCTGATTTTGCCGATAGGCCTTTGAGTACTCCCATCATATCCAAAGATAGATACAGATGTGCGGCTCAATTTGCTAGGTGGGATGCCCAACTCTTCGAGAGCCGAAATGGAGATGAGATTGAGTGCAGAACTTGGGTCGATCTGAACTCTATGTATAGGCATTTCCTTAATGTACCCTGTGAAGTACAGGGGTCGATTGTGCCTTGTTTCGCCAAGTAGGAGGTATTCCTTTGTAAAGGCGATGGTTGCACTGGCTGCATTTTAAATCGAGAGGCATTCGATGCATGACCCCTCAGTTTTTTTCTTTTCTCCCTTTGAGGAGGTTTCTGAGTTTCTGACCCGGTAGTCCATTTCAATTTGGAGGACTTGCAGGGCATGTTTGTTGACATCCTCATTCAGTTTTTGTAATTCTGAAATGAGATTATCACGAGTGCGCGGAGACATTCGCAATAAGTCTAGGATGTGCAGACATGGAGGTATGTGCTTGAAATGTTCAATCAAGTCATACTTGAAAGCCTCCTTGGGGCCTGCATGTTCATCATTGTTGCCACTAGGGGCGCTTACAACATCTTTTCTCGAAGGATTTACATAACTAAAGGAAGATTGGTTATAATTCTTGAGGTAGTCCCGGCCAGAGTGGGTGCATCTACCAACTTTGAGAGCTTCTTGAGAAGGTTCTTCATTTGGAAGATTGTCTTTAGGATCAAGAGGCTGTCGTTTTTCAATTACTGAGGATGTATCTTCAGTAGAATTGCCATCCTCAGTGATTGTGTTGCACGGAGCATTTTTCAGGAATAAGTCTTGAACACATCTAGCAACTTTTCATCTTCGTTGACTAATTCATCGTCCCAAGCATCAATAGTTGGGGTTTCTTCAGTCAGGAAGGGTGTGAGCTCTGAAGTCATAGTCTCAGGAGAAGAAACCTGAGAGGGTGCCATCTCGGTGAAAGTCACGTGAGACGAGGTAGCTCCAGAGGATACATTGCTAGGAGTCTCCGGAGTAGAAGTGATCTCATCAGACGATGCTTCGGAAGAGTTATAATCCCGAATTATCACATTACAGGAAGCTCTGACCGGAGACGTTGCCTGTTCAGAGTCAGACTCATCCTCGGATGTAATAGGATCGTCTATCCAATAATTTTCTCCATTTTCAGGAGTTAAGGGAGGAGGTATCTGATGGTCTTCAGGGACTTCGGGCTCTGGATTGCAAGGAAGCTCGTTGACACGGTCTTGCTCTTGTTCTAGAGCGAGATGCTGCAAGATCCTTGCATATTTCTCAAGATCAGGCATGGGAGCCAAATCTACTTCTTCGTCTGCTCTTTGTGGCTCAACATGGTTGATTTCCACTGGAGCAATGACGGGTGCTGGGTCAACAGCATTTTCTTGTACAGCCTCTTAGTCTTATTCATCATCAGACCAGTATCCTTGTGGCTGTAAGGGGTTATACCAGATTACTAGCATAAGGTGAGTTTCAGGAACCCATTCTTCATCGGAGAGGTATTCTCCTGTTTCAAGGGATTCCTCCCACTCGTCAGTGTAGTTGGATTCAAATCCATCATCGGGGTCGCTGGACTCGTATCCATCAATGGAGAATCCAACAACCGAATTGCAAGAGGATAACGCCCCCTGCGTGGCTTCTTTGAGTTGAGGTGGCATGAAATCACTGAGAGTGAATTTTCTTACCCCCTTTGAAATCTCTGGAATGGACTTTTCTGTTGCCCCCAGTGAAGCGGTAGAGGAGGCCTCTGCCTTTTCATAGACTTCTTGTTTTGGCTGGGTCTTCTCTTGCCGTTTGAGCTTGAGGAGATGTTTCCTAGCCAGCCTTCGCTGTAGAGTTGTCGGCTTTGTTTTCATGACCTCCCATTTTTCATCTTCCAGGAGATCAGGATGTAGCCGTATGGGTTGTCCGTCTGGTGTCGGGTAAGGAACCAGTTCTTCAGACGCTTGGATTGTGTTTATCACGTTGAAGGAAGTAGTGATCTTCTTCTTCTGTGATTTTGATGTTTGTCCACATGACACCATGTTAACGAAGGCAGACCCATAGTTTTTGTCAAAGGTGATGACTCCGTTTTTCTCCATCTCGTTTATTTTCTCTGTTACAACGAAGCATTGATTGAGAGGATGCGAGATCATCTGGTGGTATGGACAGTACCGAGGATCGAAGGTTTTGCCAACATCTCCCTACCATTTGGGTTTAGACAAGGTGAGCTTGTCATTCGCCACGAGAGCCCAGAAGATTTCATCAACATCTTCATCAAATGGGTATTTTTTTTCTACTCGCTCTTTGAAGGCATTTGAGAGTTCAGGTCTTTTACCTACAGCTTTCTTTGGTGGCTTAGGAGCTGACTTGGTTTGCACATTGAGGACCTCTTTTTTCTTTGGCTTAGAGGTTACAATGGCGGTTGGCTCTTTTCTTGATGATTTCTGACGTTGAGTTCTTTAATCACCATTTCAACCTCCATGGAAGCTTCTAGGAGTTCTCCCAGATTCTTTGATTTGTTGCCAATGATCATGGAGCGGATTCTAGCTTCATGTTGTTCCGGCAGATGTTGACTAGCGACGCTTGTGGCAGTACATCTGAGCATTTGTACGCCATTGCTTTCCACTTGTGAATGAAGTCGTATGTTGACTCATTCTCCCCATGATTTTAGGCTGCACAGCTAAGCCATAGTAGCGGGATGATCATCACCTTTAAAGTGAGTCAGGAAGTGTATCTCTAGCATGGCCCAGTTTTGGATGGAGTCCTCCAGTAAAGTGGAGTACCAGTCAAAGGCCGTACCTTTTAGGGTACTTGCAAAGAGGCGGATCTCGAGTGCATCTTGATCTGTGATAACTCCCGTCAAGATCTTGAAGCAGATGACGTGCTGTCTGGCTGATCCTTTTCCCATATATGTTTGGAGAGTAGGATGCTTGAGTTTTATGGGGAATGGGAGCGAGTCCATCCATAAGGGATATGGTGGTTTGATCTCGTGCTCCTTGACTATATCCTCTTCCATTGCTTTGGCGAGGATACTGTCTACCTCCTTTTTAGTGAGGGCGCGGCTCATTTTCTTCTCCATTTACCTCATCATCTTGAAGATTCGGAGGAGGTTCATTCTTCGCCTGATTTTGAAAGGCGATGAGAAGGTTTTCCATTAGAATTTCAATCCTCTACTGGCCTTGTTCCTACTGCTGGATGCGTGTGAGCGTATCATCTTGAGGTGGATTGCGAGGTGGTGGCTCAGAATTTGTAGCCAGGATGTTCATCCCTCGGGATTCGAACGAAGAAATTATCCTGGTGACTGAGCTGGGGCTCATTCTTTTTGATGAAGAGCTTGAGGAAGGATCACTCTACCGTCCTTTGATTAAAGGAGCAGGGGATTCTTCTGAATGTCTTCTTGTCCTGGAGACGCTGCGGGTTACCGGACGTCGGACATGGATTTTTGCTGCTGACTTTTGGCGTCTTCTGGTTTTTCCAACCATATGGATAACAACAATTCGGTTGGGTCTTTCTTTTTCGACCCATTTGTGAGAGACATGAAGTGTAGGAGGCTAGGTCCTTCGCTTCTCTAGTCTCTTTTGTTGATACAACGCGCGGCGGCGTATACGACGAGCAATTTGAGCTTCGGTCAGCTCAGGCTGGGCTTTGACAATGAAGGATGTGCTCCCTCGGGTGCAGCAGCCGAGCCTATCTTCTTTGTAGCCGGGCAAGGACAGAATGCGAACCTGGTCATTCCCCTGTTGCAGCGAAGCTTTGAATTTTTTGAGTTCAGCCCCTGTAGAGATGAAGGGTTGAACTGAAAAATTGTAGGCCTTAGCTAGTGCTTGTAGAGGCCTCGTGATGCATGATCTGATTTTGGGCTTGTAAGAACAAGCCGGCTCATGCTGGGTTGACTTGGTTGTCAAGTCGGAGACAGGTCTCTCCTCTTTCATGCAAGCAAGAGGGTAGAATTGGTTCTCTTTGAGTAGGGCCAGGAATTCTGGCTTGGTAGATGTTTGGGACCTTGTTTGTTTTGGTGAAGGTCTTGGGGACCAAGTCTTGGGATAGACCTGGTTGTTTGCAGGTTGAGGCTTCGCGAAGGTGCCGCGGGCTTCGGGCTTTTTAGTGTTCGCCTTTGGTGTCACGATAGTGACACGTTGAGAGGCGACCTTCTGCTTCTTGGAAGGAGTAGTTTGTTCTTCGGAAGTGGGAATGTCCCAGCGTCCCAAAGACGATAGTCCGGGGAGTCGAGGTTGACCCGGAGTTCAGAGAGTTGCCGAGGGAGTTGACGCTATGGTAGCTGGCAGGGCGCTTGTAAGTGCGCATGGTTTGCTTCTGTTGAAGCATGAGTTGGTGCTTGTTCTTGGTCAAGGAAGCTACCATTGTTAGTTTTTGGAAATTTCTGAAACAAGACCACATCCATTAGTAATCACAAGAATATAATGATCATAAATGGGAAATTCTATAGTTTTGTCTTTTCAAATTGCTCGAGGGACATGACCCAAGCGACATGAAGAAGGCAAAAGGTCATAGATGGTACAATTGTTTTGATCGCAAGTGTGGTGAGCCCAGAATGAGCGTCCTAGTGACTACTAGAAGCAACTGTGAACCTAAATTCGACTTATCGAGAAGCAGAGCTTGCTCGAGGTAAGGAGAATATAAGGTTGGAGTTACAAATGTGCCGGTCGTAAATACAGTAGACCCACCCTGAAAGGGCGTATCAGTATCGCTAGGCACAAATGTTTGGAGGCTGCATCTAGGAGATAAGATTCTCTGTTTTGAAAGGTCAAGAATGGATTCATCAAAGAGAACAGATGGTATTCCGATCCAAATACGGGATCAACGATTTCCCCGAGCGCCAGTACCTATAAGGGAAGGAACCATAATTTCTCGGATCTGAACCCAAAAATGACGAGTTGTTTTTTTTTTTTTTTGAATGGTCAAGATCGGATTAATCAAAGAGAGCAAAAGGCATTCCAATCTAGTCACGGGCTCAACGATTTCCGTAAGCGCCAGTGCCCAGAAGGGAAGAAACCAAAATTTCTCAGATCTAAACCCAAAAATGACGGAAGTTTTTTTTTTGAAGATTTTTTTTCTTGAAAAATATTTTTTATTTTTTTAAAATTATTTTTAAAAAAAAAAATTTGAAAATTTTTTATTTATTATTTATTTAAAATTTTTTTTGAATATTTTTTTATTTTAAAGATTTTTGTTATTTTAAAGATTTTTTATTTAAAAGACGAGAGAGTACACATAGGCCTCCTAACCCGGTCTTATGAAATCTTGATTGATAGAATTACCCCCAGGTAAGGGTAGGATTACTTAATGAACCCGTTTGGAGGACCCTTGCCTAGAACAATCAAGCTGCCTGCACACTCTGGACAAGGCTTTTATTGAATCAACCATGATCAAATAACGCAATTGGTTTAACCTTAGTGGTCTGTCTTTTTTTTTTAGATCCCAAATAGACTCATCGAATAGAAACGATGGCCCAAATCCCAACTCGAACAGGCTCAACATTTCTGCAAGCACGATGAACGATAGGAGAGGATCAAAGTTTCTCAATTTTGAATCCAAAATGAGAAATCTGATTTATTTTTTTATTTTTAGATATCTGATGAACTCATCGAAGAGAAACGATGGCCCAAAACCTTATTCGAACAGGCCCAACATTTCTGCAAGCACGATGAACGATAGGAGAGGATCAAAGTTTCTCAATTTTGAATCCAAACTGAGAAATTTGATTTTTTGTTTTAGATCTCTAATGAACTAATCGAAGAGAAACGATGGCCTAAAACCTTATTCGAACAGGCTCAACATTTCTGCAAGCACGATGAACTATAGGAGATGATCAAAGTTTCTCAATTTTGAATCCAAATTGAGAAAGTTGATTTTTTTGTTTTTTTTTTAGATCTCTAATGAACTCATCGAAGAGAAACGATGGCCCAAAACCTTATTCGAATAGGCTTAACATTTCTACAAGCACGATGAACGATAGGAGAGGATCAAAGTTTCTCAATTTTGAATCCAATCTGAGAAATTTGATTTTTTTTTAAATGAGAAAGAGTAGAAATAAATTCAAAGAATTAGAAATTTCCAAAAAATCTCAACTCATTTTTTTTAGATGCGAAATCCAACATAGGCCACCAACTAGAAAGTAGCCAAGGAATCCAGAAAAAAAGTATAAGCATAGAGTAAAAGATATGATATGCAAATATTTCATTTCCAAGCATCGTCTTCTCAATGAACGAGTCCCACCGGGTGGAGCCAGCTTGATGGACCGCACTATCCGCACACTGTTCTACTGAGGTCGGCGGACGTGGGAGCCTATGGGGTATGACCCTTTTGTAACCGGTGGCGAAAGCGGGTATCAACATGTTGTGTGGGTGTGCCAGATTTTCTATTTTACTTCGAATTACAAGTGGTGATCCGGAGATCGACCTTCGCAAGTAAAAAGAAAATAAACTTCTTTGAAGTTTTCCATTGCACATATATTTAAGAAAAAATACATTTTCTTGATTTACCGTGAAAGGCAATTTTTTGGCATTTATTGCCGATTTTTGGCATTTATAGCCAATTTTTGGCTTTTATAGCTGATTTACAATTCTTATCAATGGTGAAGGACAAGAGTTGTGACTTTTGTCTCTTTTAGAAAAATACAAAATACAATGAAAAGGAAGAAAAAAAGGATCTGACTTCTCAAGAGATTGTGGGGGACTCATTCAGATTGACGGTCGCAAGCCATGTGTGGACTTCACCATCATTCATGCAGATGAGAATAGAGGATGCTCTTGATTCGCTTGGCTTGGCTATAACCTCAGATTTTTAGAGGACAAAAACTAACAGGAGGTCCTATGTCCAATCAAAAGTTAAGTAGATGGGCTGAAAAGCCATGTCTAAGCCATTGGAGGCAGAAGGAGAAGGCAAGGACCTTGGGGGGGACCCCCGAAGGGACTATTGTTACCTTGTAGTGGTGGCCGGTGCAGAATTTTCGCAGAGTTTTCTTTCTTTCTTTGTCTGGATTTTCTATGCTTTTTTCTGATCTGGGATCTCTGTTTTTTCTTCATGGAATGCTCTCCTATTTATAGACTCTTGGTAGCCATTTAGGATGGTTTATGGGCTTTAATTGTCATTAAGCCACATAATGGGAGGAGTTACAGGGTTTAATTCCTTTATTACGTAACTCCTGGACCTTGGCTTCTGATAGGCCGGTGGAGAATAAGGGCATTTAATCGCCTTTAATCGCCATGATGGGAGGAGTTTCATGGTTTAAATGCCATGAATCTCTTAACTTGTAACTCTCATTTGCTTGCTTCTGATTGGGCCGTCCAAAGAAATGAATTAATGACTGCAATAAAGCTAGCCAATTAATTGCATTAAGTGGTCGCTAAGCTGTTGAAGAGTAGCGGGCCGTGCCGCGTCTTTTGGGATTCTTCTGGCGATGATCTTCGATGGATCTTCATGTAGATCGACATCGGATGACCATGTAACTTCAGGCATTGATTGCCAACGGCGGGTAGGTGCCACCTGTCCTATTGATTTCTCGATTGTTTGGGTAGAAAGCAAACTTTTTTGGTTGACCGGTTGGTGATCAATGTTGATTTTGATACTCTTGAAGACGGACCCGTGATTTTGACGGATGCCGACGGATTCGGTGCCTCAAAAGTATGGATTTTTAGAAAGCCATAGGAGTTGGAAGCTTCAAAATGCAAAAAAGGACAGAAAAGGGGTCTCTCTGGGGGAATTCCGGAGACCTGGAGTTCCATGGTTGCGGGCGACCCTGGGCCAGGGTCACGGGCTGCGACCCTGGGGGGAAATTTTCCCCCTTTGTCCCATTTTGCAACCGTTTTGAGGTCTTTTCTGATTCTTTTTTCTACTGTATTTTTCTTGACATTTTCATACATTTGTTGGCCTGATTTCCCTGTAGAAGAAATGATAAGAATCCTTGCATTTTAGAGTGAAAAGTCTCCAATTTTCCGGGAAAGTCGAAGACTTTATACCGTAGAGCTACCGATTTTCCTTCAGAAGCAGAAATTAGGTCAAACGATGTCAAAATAACCTGAAATTCGAGGTGAAGCCTCATGAGCAATAAATAAGACCAACCATAGGATTTTGTTTGAGTTTTGAAACCATTTGGGGTCCTGTCGCTAGTAGACTTAACCTTGTCACGAGGATGATGTCGCGCTTTGATGTGTGGTAAACCGATGTCCGATTGACTTAAAATTTGACAGGGAACCTATTGGTGTCATTTTAAGATGATCCACAGGCTCTATCTTGGAAACCATGGTCTCAGGGAGCTTCACCATCGAGAGGCCTGTTTTGGCTTTCGAGAGTCAAAGTCTGGTCAAATGTTGTCGAAATGACCTGAAACTTGACATGTAGCCCTTTGTAAGCATCTTGAAGCCAACCATATGCTCTGTCTGTTAAGTGATGGCCTCGGTGGTTCTCACCGCCGAGAGGCTTGATTTAGCTGTTCGAGGGTTAATGTAGGGTCAAACGTTGTCGGTTTGACTTGGAACCTAACGTGGAGCCTTTTGGATGTACTTTGGGATCATCCACAGGCTCTGATCGAAGATTTGGTGTCTTCGATGCTGTCGCCGCCAAGAGCTCCTGTTCAGCTGCCGGAGGAGCGAAGTTAGGCCAAATGATTTCGAAATGGCCCGAAACTTCTTGTGTACTCCTCTTTTGGCTATCTTGAAGGATCTTGCAGTTTTTGTTTGATTCTAACAAGATTTGACTTTTGGAAGTAGCATTGCCTATTTATGGTAGGCTGCAGCTTCTTGTAGTTTTTTTTTTATATTGAAAAGGCAAAGTGACATATTTTTCTTATGTGTCAACAACCACAATGCTGCCACAATCCACTACGGGTAATCCCTCAACTAGTGAATCTCGTAAGACCGCCACAACCACCTACACAATGGGCCCCACTACCTAAGCACCAAATGTTGCAGCATCAGATATATTAGCAAGTAAATAGATATGAGTAGCAGTGTAACATGTGCCAATCGAAACCAATATATCAGAAAGTATAGAAATAATGGATAAACGAAACGTAACTAAAGAACAAAATTATCAGACCGTCATATGCTATCAGAATGAACACACCCAGGCGAACCTGGTACCCAGACAAGCTAGTCAAACAAATGCAACCCAGAATAGCTAGTGTGGTGGCGTACGTCGACCTCCCGTTCTGCAGACGGTAAGTACAAAACCATACGCGAGCACACACACACATGAACCCACATACATACAGACATATTAAGACCCCAACACACACAAACCCAAATGTACACATACACACAGAAACCCACATGTACACACACATATTCAAACCCACACACACACAAATCCAAATGTACACATACACACAAAAACCCACATGTACACACCCATATTCAAAACCCCCACACACAAACCCAAACGTACACATACACACACAAACCCACATGTACACACACATATTCAAACCCACACATACACAAACCCAAACCTGCACACTCACACCCAAACCCCCCCTCACACACTCTCCTAAACAAGAGGTCCGATTAATCCTACATAGGGTGTTCCCATCACATTGTCAATAGAGCCACAAGGGAGCCCACCCCACGAGCATATTAATAGAGGGTATTAGACCGAGTAACGGAATGGGTATATAGTCCTATCTTGTAATATTCGGGAGGTCATAAGCTAACCATAGCCTATACAAATCCTATAGTCAAGGGCCAAGGGGCGTGGGTAGTAACCAACCTAAGGCAATGGTTATTCATCACATGTAGGGTCCATACCGTCTAACACGGTGGTTACGCAGGTCCAAGATGCCTGTCATAATCATTTGGTGCTTCTGAAGCTGTTGGCACCTCGGGGTTCCACTACGCCACCCACTTAGCCCAATATGGGTCCCACATATACTACATCACAATCCACAAGGAGATGTTAGCCTACACACCCCCTAACTAGAGGTCCAATTCATATTCATAGGTCAAGTGGGGCCAAGGTCCAAGTTTTAACGGTAAATGGGTTCCAAATATTCCATTCGATTTAACACCATTTTAATGTCCCCAAATCCATTTAATTTAACACCATTTTAAGACCCACTAATAGCTCCACCCGTTAATGTATTTCAAGTCCATACCTACTAATCCAAACAACCCCATTTAAGACCCATTAATAGCTCCACCATTAGTGTATTTTAAACCATACCTACCAACCCAATTATCATAAATGCACTTGTTAGAGATATTTAATACATTGAAGGCATTGGTAGAGTTTTTAACACATTTCAAGCATTAGTAGATATATTTAACATATTTAAAGTAGTAGTAGAGATATTTTACATATTTAAAGCATCTAGTAGAGATATTGAATACATCTTAAGCATCTAGTAGAGATATTGAACACATTTAAAGCATCTAGTAGAGATATTGAACATGTTTAAAGCATCAAAACCAACAAATGTAACATGTACACACTATTATTCATGTCTATGTACTTGCCTTCGATTGATTGCACAAAACCCCTCTTTCTTGGTGCCTAGGGTTTCCAAATCTTGATCTCCACCACAACCACTCTAATCCAATGCTTAAAAACACTTCCCTACATGCCAATTAAGAAGAAAAACATACATAAGACATGGATGCAAGGTTCCACAATAAATAGAAACAAATACATGGAGATTGAAAATGGGTATGCTCACCTAAGGTGAAAATGGGGAAGGAGATTATGAGGATGAGGAAGATGATGCTCTAGGGTGTTGACACCAAAAAAATGTGTCACTTTGCTTCTTCAAAATTCAGAAAGCTACATGAAGTCGCAGCCTGCCATAAATAGGCAATGCTGCTTCCAAAAATCAAATATTGAATCAAACAAAAACTCAAAAACTGCAAGATCCTTCAAGATAGCCAAAAGAGGAGTACATAAGAAGTTTCGGGCCATTTCAAACTCATTTGGCCGAACTTCGTTTCTCCGGCTGCTGAAAAGGAGCTCCCGGCAGTGAAAGCATCGGAGACACCAAATCTTCGATCACAGCCGATGGATGGTCTCAAAATACATCCAAAAGGCTCCACATCAAGTTCCGAGTCAAACCGACAACGTTTGACCCTACATCAACCCTCGAATAGCTTAATCAAGCCTCTCGGCGGCGAGAACCACCGAGGCCATCACTCATCAGAAAGAGCACATGGACGGCTTCAAAATGCTTACAAAGGGCTACACGTCAAGTTTCAGGTCATTTCAACAACATTTGACCAGACTTTGATGCTCGGAAGCCAAAACAGGCCTCTCGGCAGCAAAGCTCCCCGGGACCATGGTTTCCAAGACAGAGCCTATGGATCATCTTAAAATGACTCCAATAGGTTCCCTGTCAAATTTCAAGTCAATCGTACATCGGTTGACCGCATATCAAGCCGCGACATCTTCATCGCAATAAAAACAAGTCTACTGGTGATAGGACCCCAAACGGCTTCAAAACTCAAACAAAAGCCTATGATTGGTCTTATTTATTGCTCAGGAGGCTTCACCCCAAATCTTAGGTCATTCCGACATCGTTTGGCCCAGTTTCAGCTTCTGACGAAAAATTGGCAGCTCTGCGCGACAAAGTCTTCGGCTTTCTCGAAAAATAAAAAACTTTGCAAACCAAAATGCAAGGATTCTCATCATGTTTTCTACAGGGAAATCAGGCCAATAAATGATCAAGAATGTCAAGAAAAAACACAGAAGAAAAAAGAATAGAAAAACATAAAAAACGGACGCAAAACGGGACAAAAGGGGGAAAAACCCACTGGCCCAGGGTCGCAGGCCCCTACGACCCTGGCCCATGGTCGCCGGCGACCATGGAGCCCGGGAACGCCGGGAGGGCCCCGGAAGCCCCATTTTTCACGATTCGAAGCGTCCGACCCCTGGGATTTTTCGAAATTCATACTTATGAGACACCAAATCCTTTGACATCCGTCAAAATCACGGGTCAATCATCAAGAGTATCAAAATCAACATTGATCGCCAACCGGTCAACCAAAAAAAGTCTACTTTCCACCCAACCGATCAAGAAATCAACAGGACAGATGACACCGACCCGCTATCGGCAACCAATACCTGAAGTTACATGGTCATCCGATGTCGATCTACATGAAGGTCCATCGATGATCATCGCCAGAAGAATTCCAAAAGACGCGGCACGGCCCGCGACTCTTCAACTGCTCAGCAACCACTTAATGCGATTAATTGACTAGCTTTATTAAGTCATTAATCCATTTCTTTGGACGGCCCAATCAGAAGCAAGCATCCGGGAGTTACAAGTCAATTGATTCATGGCATTTAACCCATGAAACTCCTCCCATCATGGTGATTAAAGGCGATTAAATGCCCTCAATCTCCACCGGCCAATCAAAAGCCAAGAAAAAGGAGTTACAAAATAAAGGAATTAAATCATGTAACTCCTCCCATTATGCATCTTAATGACAATAAAAGCCCATAAACTCTCCTAAATGGCTACCAAGAGCCTATAAATTGGAGACAACCCTAAGCATTCCGGAGAGACTGAAGATAATCCGGAAATTCAGACAAAAAAGGCATCAGAAACCTAAGAGAAAGAAAGAGAGAAAACTCTGCGGAAGTTCTGCACCGACCACCGCTACAAGGTGACAAAAGTCCCTTGGGGGGTACCCCCCCAAGGTCCTTGCCTTCTCCTTGTACCTCTAATGGCTTAGACGTGGCTTTTCAGCCCGTCTACTTGGATTTTTATTGGACATAGGACCTCCTTTTGGTCTTTGTCCCCTAAAAACCTGAGGTTACAGCCAAGCTAAGCGAATTAAGAGCATCCTCTGTTCTCATCTGCATGGATGATGGCGAAGTCCACATATGGCTTGTGACCGTCAATCTGAACGAGTCCCCCACAATCTCCTGAGAAGTTAGATCCTCCTTTTCTTGCTTTTCATTGTAGTTTGTATTTTCCAAAAGAGACAAAAATCACAACTCTTGTCTTTCATTATTGATAAGAATTATAAATCAGCTATAAACACCAAAAATCGGTTATAAACGCCAAAATCAGCTATAAATGCCAAAAATCACCTTTCACGGCAAATCAAGAAAATGTATCTTTTCTTAAATATATGTGAAATGGAAAACTTGAAAGAAGTTGATTTCCTTTTTACTTGCGAAGGTTAATCTCTGGATCACTACTTGCAATTCCAAGTAAAAATAGAAAATCTGGCACACCCACACAAAAAATGTTGATGCACGCCTCTGCCCCGTGGTTACGAAAGGGTCGGACCCAAACGGACTCCCACGTCCGCCGACCTCGGTAGAACCGAGCGATTGAAGCTCTGTCCATCAAGCTGGCTCCACCCGGTGGGACTCGTTCATTTGAGAACACGATGCTAGAAATGAAATATTTGCATTTCATATCTTTTGCTCTATGCTTATATTTCTTTTCTCGATTCCTTGGCTACTTTCTAATTGGTGGCCTATGTTGAATTCCGCATCTAAAAAAAAGAGATGAGATTTTTTGGAAATTTCTAATTCTTTGAATTTATTTCCACTCTCTCTTAAAAAATATCAGATTTCTTAGTTCGGACTCAAAATTGAGAAACTTTGATCCTTTTCGTTTCGTCTTTGTGCTCGCGGAAATCGTTGAGCCGGTTCGAATTGTGGAAATGGCCATTGTTTTTCTTCGATGAGTTCATTAGAAAAAAAACAAAAAATCAGATTTCTTAGTTTGGATTCAAAATTGAGAAACTTTGATCCTTTTCGTTTCGTCTCTGTGCTCACGGAAATCGTTGAGTCGGTTCGAATTGTGGAAATGGCCATTGTTTTTCTTCGATGAGTTAATTAGAAATTAGAAAAAATTAGATTTATCATTTTGGATTCAAAATTGAGAAACTTTGATCCTTTCCTTTCATTTGTGTGCTCGCATAAATTGTTGAGCCTGTTCGAATTAGGATTTGGGCCATCGTTTCTCTTCGATGAGTTTGGGATAAAAAAACAAAAAAACAGACATAGACCACTAAGGTTAAACCAATTGCGTTCTTTAATCACAGTTGATTTAAGAAAAGCCTTGTCAAGAGTGTGGAGACAGCTTGACTGTTCTAGGCAAGGGTCCTCCAAACGGGTTCATTAAGTAATCCTACCCTTACCTGGGGGCAATTCTATTAATCGAGATTTCATAAGACCGGGTTAGGAAGCCTATGTGTACTCTCTCGTCTTTTAAATAAAATTTTTTAAAATAAAAACTTTTAAAATAATAAATATAAAAATATAAAAAAAAAGATTTTTAAAAAAAAATCTTAAAAAAAATTAAAAAAATTTCAAAAAATTAATAAATAAAAAAAAGATTTTTCAAAAAAAAATCTTCAAAAAATAAAAAAAAATTTCGTCATTTATGGATTCAGAACCGAGAAATTATGGTTCATTTCCTTCTGAGTACTGGCGCTCGCAGAAATCGCTGAGGCCGTATTTGGATCGGAATACCATCTACTCTCTTTAATGAATCCAATCTTGACCTTTCAAAACCGAGAATCTCATCTCGTGGATGCGGTCTTAAAACATTTGTGTCTAGCGGTACTAGTATGCTCTTTCAGGATCTACTGTATTCACGACTGGTACATTTGTAACTCCAAACTTATATTCTTCTTACATCGGGCAAGCTCTGCTTCTCGATAAGTCGAATTTAGGTTCACAATTGCTTCTAGGCAGTCACTGGGACGCTCAATCTGGGCATACCATACCTGCGTTCAGAACAATTGTACCCTCTATGGCCTTTTGCCTTCTTCACATTGCTTGGGTCATATCCCTCGAACGATTTGAAAAGACAAAGCCATAGAACTTCCCATTATTGATCATTATATTCTTGTGATTACTAATGGATGTGGTCTTGTTTCAGAAATTTTTCGAAAAAGACTAACAATGGCGGCATCGCTTACCATTACTTTCGATGAAAGCAAGCACCAGCTCATGCTTCAACAGAAGCAAATCACGCGCACCTACAAGCGCTCCATCAACTACCGAAGCGTCAACTCCCTCGGCAACTCTCTGAACTCCGGGTCGACCTCGACTCCCCGGACTATTGTCTTTGGGACACTGGGACCATTCCCACTTCCCGAAGAAGAAATTGCTCCTTCCAAGAAGCAGAAGGTCGCCTCTCAACGTGTCACTACTGTGACACCAAAGGCGAGCACCAAAAGGCCCAAAGCCCGTGGCACCCCCACGAAGCCTCGACCCGCAAACGACCAGGTCTATCCCAATTCTTGGTCCCCAAGACCTTCACCAAAATAAAGAAGGTCCCAAACATCCACCAAGCCAGCATTCCTGGCCCCACTCAAGGAGAACCAGTTCTACCCTCTTGCCTACATGAAAGATGAGAGACCCATCCCAACCTGACTCCCAGGTCAACCTAGCATGAGCCGGCTTTTTCCTACAATCCCAAAATTAGATCATGCATCACAAGGCCTCTGTAGACACCTGTTAAGGCCTACATTCCTGCAGTTCGACCCTTCATCTCTATAAGGGCCGAACTTGAAAATTTCAAAGCTTCGCTGCAACAGGCGAAGGACCGGGTTCGCATCCTATCCTTGCCCAGCTACAAATAAGATAGGCTTGGCTGCTGCGCCCGAGGGAGCACATCCTTCGTTGTCAAAGCCCAGCCAGAGCTAACCAAAGCTCAAATTGCTCGTCATATACGCCGCCGCGCGTCGTATCGACAAAAGAGACTAGAGAAACAAATGACCCAGCCTCCTACACTTCAAGTCTCTCCCAAATGGGTCGAAAAAGAAAGACCCAACCAAGTTGCTGCTGTCCATATGGTTGGAAAAACCAGAAGATGCCAAAAGTCGGCAACAAAAATTCTTGTCCAACGTCCAATGACCTTCAGCATCTCCAGGACAAGAAGACATTCAGAAGAATCCCCTGCTCCTTCAAGCAAAGGACGGCAGAGTGATCCTTCCTGAAGCTCTTCTTCAAAAAGAATGAGCCCCAGCTCAGTCACCAAGACGATTTCTTCGTTCGAATCTCGAAGGATGAACGTCCTGGCTACAAATTATGAGCTACCACCCCACAATCCACCTCAAGATGATGCGATCACACACATCCAGCAGTTGGAACAAGGCCAACAGAGGATTAAAACTCTGATGGAAAACCTTCTCCTCGCCTTCCAAAATCAGGCGAACAATGAACCTCCTCCGAATCATCAAGACGATGAGGTAAATGGGGAAGAAAATGAGTCACACGCCCTTACAAAAAAGGACATAGACAATATCCTCGCAAAAGCAAAAGAAGAGGATATACTCAAGGAGCATGGGATCAAGCCACCATAACCCTTATGGATGGACTCGGTCCCGTTCCCAACAAAATTCAAGCATCCTACTCTCCAAACATATACGGGGAAAGGATTAGCCAGACAGCACGTCATCCACTTCAAGATCTTGATGGGAGCTATCACGGATCAAGATGCACTCAAGATCCGCCTCTTTGCAAGTACCCTAAAAGGTACGGCCTTCGATTGATACTCCACTCTGCCGGAGGACTCCATCCAAAATTGGGCCATGCTAGAGACACGCTTCCTGACTCACTTCAAAGGTGAGGATCATCCTGCTACTATGACTTCATTCACAAGTGGAAAGCAATGGCATATAAATGCTCTGATGTATTGCCACAAGCGTCGCTAGTCGACATCTGCCGAAACAACATGAGAGCTAGAATCCGCTCCATGATTATCGGCAACAAATCAAAGAACCTGGGAGAACTCCTAGAAGCTTCCATGGAAGCTGAAACAGTGATTAAAGATCTCAACAGTCAGAAATCATCAAGAAAAGAGCCAACCGCCATTGCAACCTCTAAACCAAAAAAGAAAGAGGTCCTCAATGTGCAGACCAAGCCAGCTCCTCAGCCACCAAAGAAAGCTGAAAACAAAGCTGCTGGTAAGAGACCTGAACTCTCAGATGCCTTCAAAGAACAAGTAGAAAAGAAATACCCGTTCGATAAAGATGTTGATGAGATCTTCGGGGCTCTCATGGCAAACGGCAAGCTCACTCTACCTGAACCCAAAAGACCGGGTGATGTTGGCAAAACCAACGATCCTCGGTACTATCCATACCACCAGATGATCTCGCACCCTCTCAATCAATGCTTCGTTGGGAGGGAAAAAATAAACGAGATGTGGAAAAACGGAGCCATTACCTTTGACAAAAACTATGGGTCTGCCTCCGTCAACATGGTGTCATGTGGACAAACATCAAAATCACCAAAGAAAAAGATTGCTACTTCCTTCAAGGTGATAAACTCAATTCAAGCGTCCGAGGAGATGGTTCCTTACCCGACACCAGACGGACAACCTATATGGGTACATCCCGATCTCCTGGAAGATGAAAACTGGGAGGTCGTGAAAACAAAGCCTACGGCTCAACAGCGAAGGCAGGCTAGGAAACATCTCCTTAAGCTCAAATGACAAGAGAAGACCCAGCCAAAACAAGAAGTCCAAGAAAAGGTAGAGGCTTCCTCTACCGCTTCACTGGAGGCAACAAAAACATCCCTTTCATAGACTTCAAAGGGGGTAAGAAAATTCACTATCAGTGATTTCATGCCACCTCAATTCAAAGAAGCCACGCAGGGGGCATCATACTCTTACAACTCAGTAGGTGGATTCTCCATCGATGGATACGAGTCCAGCGACACCGATGATGGATTCGAATCCAACCACACCGGCGAGTGGGTGGAATCCCTTGAAACAGGAGAATATCTCTCCGATGAACAATGGGTTCCTGAGACTCATCTTATGCCAGTAATCTGGTATAACCCCCTACAGCCACAACGATCCTGGTCTGATGATGAAGAAGACCAAGAGGCCGTACAATAAAATGCTGTTAACCCAGCACCCGTCATTGCTCCAGTGGAAATCAGCTATGATGAGCCACAAAGTGTTGATGAAGAAGAAGATTTGGCTCCTATGCCTGATCTTGAAGAGTATGTAAGGATCTTGCAGCGTCTAGCTCTAGAACAAGAGCAAGACCGCGTCAACGAGCCTCCTCGCAATCCAGAGCCGGAAGTCCCTGAAGACCATCAGGTACATCCTCCCTTAACTCCTGAAAATGGAGAAAATTGCTGGATAGATGATCCTCTTACATCCGAGGATGAGTCTGACTCCGATCAGGCAACATCTCCTGTTAGAGCTTCCTATAATACGATAATTCGAGATTATAGCTCTTCCGAAGCATCGTCTGACGAGATCACTTACACTCCGATGACGCCTAGCAATGTATCCTCCGAAGCCACCTCATCTCACGTGACTTTCACTGAGACGACACCATCTCAGGTTTCTTCTCCTGAGACTGTGACTTCAAACTTCACACCCTTCCTGACTGAAGAATTCCAAGCTATTGATGCTTGGGACGATGAATTGGTCAACGAAGAAGAAAGGTTGCTGGATGCTGTTCAGGACTTGTTCCCGAAAAATGCTCCATGCAACACAATCATTGAGGATGGCAACTCTGCTGCAGATACATCCTCAGCAAATGAAAAACGACAGCCTCTTGATCTTGAAGACAATCTTCCAAACGAAGACCCTTCTCAAGAAGCTCTCGAAGTTGGTAGAGGCGCCCGCTCTGGCCGAGACTACCACAAAAATTACAACCAAATCTTCCTTTACATACGTAAATCCTTCGGGAAATAATGTTGTAAGCGCCCCTAGTGGCAACAATGATGAACATGTAGGCCCTAAGGAGGCTTTCAAGTATGACTTGATTGAACACTTCAAGCACATACCTGCACATCCTAGATTTATTACGAATGTCTCCGCACACTCGTGATAATCTCATTTTAGAATTACAAAAGCTGAATGAGGATGTCGATAAACATGCCCCGCAAGTCCTCCAAATTGAAATGGACTACCAGGTCAAAAACTCAGAAGTTTCCTCAAAGGGAGAAAAGAAGAAAACTAAGGGATCATGCATTGAATGCCTCTCGGTTCAAAAGGCAGCCAGTGCAACCATCGCCTTCACTAAGGAAGACCTCCTACTTGGCGAAGCAAGGCACAACCGACCCCTGTACTTCACAGGGTACATCAAGGAAATGCCTTTGCATAGAGTTCAGATCGACCCAGGTTCTGCACTCAATCTCATCTCCACTTCGGCTCTTGAAGAGTTGGGCATCCCACCCAGCAAGCTGAGCCACACATCTGTATCTATTTTTGGATACGATGGGAGTACTCAAAGGCCTATCTGCAAAATCAGGTTCAAGTTGCAAATCAGTGATCTTATCTCTAAGGTCACTGTGTATGCAATAAAAACCCCTTCATGCTACAACATCCTTCTTGGACGCCCCTGGATCCATGAGAATGGTGTTGTTCCATCAACTCTACATCAATGCATCAAGTTTGTTGGCAACGACAGCATGATACATCGAGTCTTTACGGATAGAAAACCCTTCAAAGGTAAAGAAGTCCACTTTGCAGACTCACAGATGTATGAAGGTGAAAAAGAAGAAGAGAAGCACACAGCACCCTTTGCCGAAAATCTCCAGAAAGATAAAGGCAAGGCTCCTCAACAATCACCGGAAGAAAACAAACCATCCGATAAATCCGAAGAGAGCATTCAAACTCCCTTCATCATCTCCCTTAAACCTTCAAAGCCTTTGGTCATGACAACTAATGTGAAGAAGGCAAACCAAAAGTCTGGGGGCAAATTTGTTGTCTCTTTCGTGTCTATCATGCAAGACACGGATTCGGATTCATAGCCAGAAGACGACACATCATCAAGCCAAGTTGACACTCAGCAAATTCAGCCTGCTCTTACTCCAATGGAGACAACTTCTGACATAGATGCTCCTATGTCTGCTTCTTTCGTTGTTCTAGCAACTTCAGCAAAGGAAAAGCCGATCTTCTTCCATAGATCGGATCCTTCTTCATCAAACTCCATGCTCGAACCTTTCCAAAATGAAGGTATGCCTTAACTATCCTTATATAGTTCTGTGGCACAAGCTATTATGATGAAAATGGGCTATGATGCTCAAAACCCAGTCGGTTTGGGAGAAGGATGCGGTATTCTCACGCCATTGGGGCCCGTCTTGACCAAAAGCCAGCTGGAAGATTGGAGACTCTACACCTATGTAGAAAAGTCTTTACACGGGCTAGGGTATGATCCTGACACTCCCCTGAGATAGTTGACACAAAGGCTTAAAAGTCAATTTACTGACCAAGCCTCAACATCTCGTATGCATGAAGACATTGATCTCCCTAGATATCTCTTCGATGACTCACCTGACAAAGATCCAGGAAGCTCATCTAATTCGTACGATTTCTCTGACAATGAAGAGGAATTTTCCGATGGCACAGACATGTTGTCTTCTGACCCAAAAGAATCGTCGTCTCCAAAAGAAGTAACCTACTTCGACCCGATTTCAACAGGCAATTGGGATCATCTCATAGCAAACCTTGAGAAAATTACCGATCAAGAAGACCCGTGGAAAGGAACAAAACCTTGGTCTGGAAATGCCCTTGAAACCCCAGAAGGTTTCATTGAGCTGGAAGCCTCCGAAAACATTATGGAGGAACCACCTACGAACCTTTCAACAGAAGATGCTGTATCCTACAGTGATCTCATGTCCTTTCAAAGCCTGGGGTATGGACATCATAAGTCCTATTTCTCCCCCTTCGAGCAAAGGTCATCGCTTCATCTTCGCCGCTACGTATTATTTCTCCAAGCGGTCAGAAGCATTTACGCTTAACGAATTGAAGACCTCATCAGTCCTTCAGTTCCCGCGCACCAACATCATTTGTCATTTCGGCATACCTAAAAGATTCATCCATGATAACAGACCATAATTCCGAGGTCATTGATTCTACAGGTTCTGCGACAAATACAAAATCCAAAGCTGTCCTTCAACTCCATACAATCTGGCAGCAAACGGATTAGCAGAAGCTTTCAACAAGGCACTCTGCAAAATCCTCAAGAAAATAGTCTCTAGTCACAAAAGAGACTGGAGCGACAAACTGTCTGAAGCTTTGTGAGCCTATCGAACCACCATTCGAGGACCAACCCATAGCACACCATTCTCCTTAGTCTATGGATGCGAAGCTGTCATACCCTTGGAAGTACAAATTCCTTCCTTGAGGGTATCCTTGCAAAATGACATGACTCAAGAAAGCAATGTCAAATTGCAACTCCATGAGCTGGAAAATCTCAATGAGAGACGGCTCGAAGCTCGACAAAGCATTGAACTTTACCAAGCACGCATGGCAGGATCTTTCGACAAAAAGGTCAGGCAACGCGCCTACAAAAAGGGAGACTTGGTTCTTGCGGTAAAAAGACCAATGGTCTTCGCTCACAAGTCCAAAGGCAAGTTTGAGCCAAAATGGGAGGGACCCTACGTCATCGACAAGGTTTTCTCCAACGGCACATACGCACTCCTAAACATGGAGGGTGACAGATGTATGCTGCCCATCAACGGCAAGTTCTTAAAGCGGTACTACCCTTGAAGACTTACCCAACTGGGTAAGAGCAATGCCTGTACGGCCAAAACCGATTTCCAGGTACACGCTCGTCAAACCCACTCTTTTTTAGAATTTTCATATCAAATGTTGAAATTTATAGAAATTTAAACAATGCTTACTTTCATCGTTTCATTGTTAAAAAAAAAGTATAAGTTTAGGAACCTTTCCCTAACTTGACCAAAATTTTCAACCCTTGAACCCAAAATTCATGGTTTGAAACAAAATCCGGATTCGGGGATTTCCACCCTAGTCCACCCTGCCTTTTACCGCCAAAATGGTCTTAGGTCAAAACTTATGACCCTCGTGTCTTTTAAAAAAAAATGGTTTTTCAAAAACCGCGGGGAAGCGATGCTTAGTCGATACTCGCATAAATCGGAAGCATGCGAACCACGTTCGACACTTCCAAAATCGCAGGGAAGCGACATTTCATCGATACTTGCAAAATCCAAAACCGTGGAGATGCAACATTTCAGTTGATATCCACAACCCAAGTTTCAAAGGTTTGAAAAAACCAAGAAACCGTGGAGATGCAACATTTTAGTTGATATCCACAACCCAAATTTCAAAGGCTCGAAAAAACCAAAAAACCATGGAGACGCAACATTTCAGTTGATATCCATAACCCAAAGGTTTGAGAAAACCACAAATTTCAAAAATCATGGGGAAACGACATCAAGTCAGTACCCGCAAAACAAAGATTTTTGAAAAGCAATGATGCGACATTCCATCGATACTTGCACCCAAATCCGCGAGGATGCGACATTCCATCGATACTTGCAACCGAATGAGCAAGGATGCGACATTCCATCGATACTTGTAAGACCATTCATCAAGGAGGCGACTTTTAGTTGATACTTGCAGTTTTGAAAACCAAAATCGTCTATAAATGCCACCAAAACAGGTTATAAATGCCACAAACCAGTTATAAATGCCACCAAAACAGGCTATAAATGCCACAAACCGGCTATAAATGCCACCAAAACAGGCTATAAATGCCACAAACCGGCTATAAATGCCACCAAAACAGGCTATCAATGCCACCAAACCGGCTATCAATGCCACAAAACAAAAACTTGGCTTTAAAAAAACCCGGCTATTAATGCCACAAACTCGGCTATCAATGCCACAAAAAAGCTGGCTCTCATGCCAAAAACGGTTTCCATGCCACAAACAAAATCTGGCTACCATGCCAAACAATCATTTGACAAAAGATTTTCACAAAATGACAAGCTTTTGATCAAATCCCATTTAGCAATCGCTTTCATCACAAAAAGATTTAAGTGAGCGTAGGGAAAAAAAAAGCATCCCATTTAGCAATCGCTTTCATCACAAAAAGCTTTAAGTGAGCGTAGGGAAAACAAAAAAAAAAGCATCCCATTTAGCAATTGCTTTCATCACAGAAAGATTTAAGTGAACATAGGGAAAACAAAAAAATAGAGTACCAAAAAAAAATACATGCGGTACCAAAAAAAAAGAAGAAGGATAGTTTATGCTACAAAAATCAGGAGCTCAACCAAAAATGCTCTCCAACCAAGACTTCTGCTCCTCAAGCAAACTTTTGGCCTCAGCCGTCAGGGTTTCCAGGGCACGCTTCTTCAGGAACTTTTCATGAGATGCTGGGGTGGGTTGTAACACTTCTTTCACACCAGGAAGCTTATCCCGAGCAGTTTTCCATTGTTTGTCCTCTTGAAACTTCCTTTCAAGGACTTGATCATCATCTACAACCCAGCGAATCAGAGCACTCTCCCTGTCACGAGCCCCTGTTATAAAAGCCCACTTGGCAGCGACTTGTGCCATTAAATGCTCAAGACGTTTCCTGGCCTCATCGACCTCCCTATCAAGGATATTAAGGTCATGTGTCAGCCCAATGATGGCTAGCTCTTCTAGGTTCTTCTCTCGGACTATCTGCTTCCTGCTTTGTGTGGCCTCATTTAGGTCAGACTTAGCCTTATCGGCAGGGTCCAGGAACATCTCCTTGAAGAACTGGTCGTCAGCAAAACCTATGGTCTCAAACCACTTGTCATCAAGTGCAATGGTCCTATCAATGATCGCCCTGGCACCTATGACATCCAGACCAGCCTCTTCGGCATCACTGAGAATCTCCTACACATGCTGGATCATGCCAAATCTGGCATCCAAGTGCCCAGAAAGGAGAGTCTCAATCCAAGAGCTCAGAACCCGTGCCACCACTTTCTTCGCAAAAAGAAGAGATGGCCCAGTTGAAGATTCGCCCCGCTCTGTCGGTCGGCTGCTCATGTCATCACCCGTTGGAAGAGTAACGAAAGAACTCTTTCCAGTTGGAGCTGCTTGGGAAGGAATCTCAGCACGAGGTATATCTTCAATAGTGTCAGTACTGGTCCTAGGAGTCTCTACCTCCGGATCAACCTCTGGCATCTCTTGCTCTGGTTCTGAAGGAAGCGACTGACTCTCCTCTGTCACTTCAAAACCTGCCAAAGAAACAAAAAAAGGTATTAACATGATCCTGTTAAAAAAAATCATCATCAGGGTTATACTACCTTCTTCGACGACTGGCGGAACACTCTCTTCCTCCATGAACTCATCCGAAGCATCGTCAACATTTGCATCCATCGATGGTTCAAAGTTATCGGAATCCTGTGGTAAGTCAGCTGACAAGAAAAATGTTAGCAAACCAAGTCACAGACAGAAAAAACGCAAAACAAGTCATACCAATTGGAGATTCTGGATTCACTCCAGAGTCCCTCGGTTCTTCTTCTGATGCTGCAACTGGATCCGTCACCACCTCATCTGTTGGGACCTCAGGCATCGCCAAATCTTCCTCTGCTAAAAAAAAAGAAGCAGCAGGAGGAGAAAACAAATCAATACATGGAAAAATCCCATGAAAAGAAATGGAAGGAGAAAAAGGAAGAATCATACCTTCACCGACGGTCTCTTCTTCTCGGCTTCTCTTTTCTGGAGGCTCGTCGGCATTCCCTAGCACCTCCTCATTGATAGTAAGAGGGACTTCCAAGGGAGGAGAGTCCTCATGTTGCCCCTTGCTGCGATGATGACTCCTCTTCCTCTTACTTCTGCGGGCTCGCTTCTTAGAAGAACCTGCCCTGCTGTCGGAGTCAGGTTTCCCACTTGACTCCTCACCGGATGGTCTACCCATGTCAGTAGACTCCACGAAAGCTTGCCTCTGTGCCGCTTGCATCCAAGCATCAAGCTCAACTTCCTCTTATTCTAGTTGCTCTAAAGCCTCATCAGGTATTTCTCGAACAGCTTCAGAACCAATGACGCCCTGGTCACCGAGAAAGCCGATCTTGTGTTTCTCTCCAGAAAGGAAAGCCCAAACTTCCTCTTGCCGGATGCCATCCGACTTTCCAAGGCTTTTTCCAGATGATAGCTTCACATCAAGCTCCTTCTTGGAAAGCTCTCTGCGAACTACTTCATGAAGCCGGCAGTCTGGGAAGTCGATAGCACAGGATAAGAGATCATGGCAGTAGTGTCTTCAGCACTATAGAAAGCCCATGCGTTTCTCCAATCCTGCAAACCTCCAAAGCGCTTCACCATGCTTGAAGGCGCTCCAACAACGCCTTGACAAAAACCCAACTACAGAGCGAACCAAGAAGGTACATATGGATGGATGTCAACAAAAAGATGTCTGCGGTACACCATCGTGCCGACACGTATGCTGAAAAGCCACTCCTTCTCTGCATTTGTCAAGGAGTAATGCCTTTCCGGCCTCGCTCTGCTAGAGTCGCGGGAGGCACCAAAATCAAAAGCCTTCTTCTGCAACACCGGAGAAAGCTTCACTGAAGATTGTCCCATCTCGACGTCCCTGAATCGTCGGATCCTCATGCGGGCAAAAAAAAGTGATTCGGACACGGCTTTGCCTTTAGCCAGCCGAATCATCAGAGGATCATCATCCTGTGCAGCACCCAGCCGGTGGAAGCCAGGACAGTGGTACACGTACCATGAATAAAAGATGTGGGCTGAAAATACCCTATTCATAGGGAGCCCAAGACGAACTAAAAAAGCAGTAGCCTGCAGTTCGGTACACAAGTAGGAGTAAAGAGCTGGCACCAAAGCAAGCTGCTCTCCAAACACCATCTGACAAGCCAGAAAAATATAATGCGGCCTGATGTGCGTTCCATCTCCTCCAGCAAAAATGGCCTCACCAAGCCAATAAGTGAGGTAAACAGCGAGATCTCTCCGCAGTGCAATGTCAGGACATAAGGCATTTGTACTCGCACAGAAATCTCTCAACTCTTCTTGCATAGCCAAGATCTTCTTCGAACCCAGATCTTTAGCCCTGTCTTCCCGGGTCATGCTATCAGAAGGCTCCCCACTTTCAAAGAAGTTAGGAGATGAAGAGTTAAAACTCTTCCAACTGCTGGATCTAACTTTCAAGCCCTCCTTCTCCTTCAAAAAATCATAGAAGGCAACGAGCTGAAAGTACAGAAGCCTGAACTCCTCAGACTGCTCCTCAAGGACGCTGTCGATCGGCATAATCTCCTCATAGAGTCTGCCAAGGATGGGCAATCCAGTAATGGCACTCAGCTCCTTCAAAGAAAAACCAATCTCACCATTCATCACAACGAAGGTATTGGTTTGTGGAAGGAATGACTCCAACATAGCCATGAAGGCCTCGTCGGAAACTATCACGGTCTCCCTAAAGGCACGGACCGCATCAAAAATCTCGGCTTCCTTTAAAACGGCGCCACCAATCAGCAGGACGTGATCAGTCCACGACTTCCACCCGGAGTCAGCACTGAAACGGCCATGAAGTCGAAAAGACTTCACCCAACTGCTGCCATCACCACTGAAAATGCCAATGCCCACCGGTTCCAAATCGACCGACGGATAATCAGAGCCCTGGTAGCCGCTGGCCAGCATCAACATGTCCATGTCAACAGGCGACTTCTCCGCATATCCAGGAGAACTACCAACAAAAACCCTAGTCTTGATTACATTTGTCCTTCTCACCTAGCTTGGAGGATCTTCCCTCTTAGAGCATGTGGGGACAAGGCTCATGATTGAGACGGTGCGATCAATCATTGACCGAGTAGCAACAGTCTTCTTCTCACCATTTGTTGTGAAAGAGAACTGAAAACATCTCCTCTGCTATGTCATGTCATCAGGGACTGCATCACCAAAGAAGAAGGTAGGCTTGGGCAAAACCCTCTGATCGTCTATCACCCATGGACGACTGCTTACCATGATCTTATAAAATTCCTTTCCCTTGAGAGCGATCAGTCGCTGCCTCATCTCATCTTTGTTGAGAGAGTCACACTCTTCCAGATTTCTCTCAACAAACTGAACCTTCTCCCAAGCCTGCTGAACGGCCGGATTAGAAGATCTAGCAGATCGACGAGGTATGCTTGTAGCAGGCTCTTTACCCTTGTTCGTTCTGGAGGAACCACCTGCAAAGGATGGAAAAGAAAAGGATCAATCATCAAAATAACAGATTTCGAACTGGCAAAATTTTGACATGATTCCGGGGCAATTCCGAAGAAAAGGAACTACTCCGAAAGAAATAGAAAGCTTGAAGCCGGGCTCAACATTGCTGCGAGCTCCGAAACTCCAAACTTTCGAAACCTAAAAGTCTTCGCAAAATCAAGAAGGGCTCAACATCGCTGCGAGCTCCAAATTCCCAAATTTGCAAAAACTTTCAGGTATGCTATCATGTCATGCTACAAATTTACAAAAAAAAATGCATGCATGAACATCTTGATTTGCCAAAAAATGCATTATCATGATGAGAAGAAAAAAAAAGAAAGAAACTTTCTCAAAAAAAAAAAAAAAAAGAGAAAGGAGAAAGAAAAAGGACAAAATAAAAGAAGGAAGAAAAAGTAAACTTTCTCAAAAAAAAAAAAAGAGAAAGAAAACAAAAAAAAGGGGCTGGCCCACAGGCCACGTGGCCGTATGGCCAAATCCGTATGGATCTGTCCGTACGGCCCAAAAAAAATTGTGTTAAAAAAAAAGAGCAAACACGTGAAAAAAAAAAGAAAGAAAAAAAAGAAACAAAAAAAAGAGAGGAAAGAACTTTCTATCATCCTATTTCCTACTATGGAGTTTTCTTGAAAAAGGGAACTTACTTGAAACCATTGATGGAGAAGAAGAAGAAATGTCTTGAAGATCTTAAAGAAGAAGAACTCTTGGTCTTGAAGCCCTCTTGGGATTGTTGCAAAAGAAAACAATAAGAGCAAGAGATCCAACCTCCTCCTTGCTTTTATAGAAGAGAGCAAACCAAAGAAGGAAAGAAGAAAGAGGTAAGTGTTACTAATTAGTAACCTTACCAAAAGAAAGAAATTAGAAAGATTCTTTCCCAAAAGAAAGATATCTTGAGGGATTCTCTCCCAAAATGAAATCAATGAGAGATCTTCTCCCAAAAGATAGGAGATTTGAGATATTCTCTCCCACAGAAAGATATCTTGAGATATTCTCTACCCAAAGGAGATATTTTTAGATATTCTTTACAAAAATGACACCATATGAGATCTAAGCCATTCCAAAAAGCTTAAGGTCCCATGGGTTAGCCCATATGAGCCATGTTTGATCACCTAGGCACTAAAAAAAATATTTTGGGCTTTTAGTCAAAGGGAAATCCCTTTTACCAAGAGCATACAAAAATGGTTTCATGCCTCTTTTGAGTTGATTGGACCATACAAAAAAGAATTCCAAGCCCCATGAGCTTCCAAAAATCAAACCATCCAGCCTCATCTACCAAATTGAGCCAAAATCTTGAAATTGACATTTCACAAAAATCCAAACCAAATCTTGGTCCCCTAACTTACCATATACAGCTTGTTAGGTCATAAGATCAATACCAAAAACCAAAACCTGATCCCCTAAATTGCCACATACAGCCTCATACAGCCTGTTAGATCACAAGATCAAAATCAAAATCAACCCCCCAACATTCCACATACAGCTTGTTGGGTCACACGGTCAAATCCAAACCCGACCCCCTAACCTGCCACATACAGCTTGTTAGGTCACAAGGTCAAAACCCAAATCCACATCCCTGATGTCATCTTCAAAGCTTTGCCTTGAGATGATACGTGATCCCTTTCACTACCATAAAATTCCCCTAGAAGCTCAAAAAGGCTACAATACCAAAAGAAAGACTGCTCAAAGGCTCTTGGTCAAGTCACAAGCTCTCTTTCAGAAATCTCTTCGAGGCACATCGACTACAAAAGTTAAGCAACTCGTCGCTGAACCTCGAGGGGGCATTTGTTGACACCAAAAAAATGTGTCACATTGCTTCTTCAAAATCCAGAAAGCTACATGAAGTCGCAACCTACCATAAATAGGCAATGCTACTTCTAAAAATCAAATCTTGTCAGAATCAAACAAAAGCTGCAAGATCCTTCAAGACAGCCAAAAGAGGAGTACACAAGAAGTTTCGGGCCATTTCAAAATCATTTGGCCTAAATTCACTTCTCCGGCAGCTGAAAAGAAGCTCCCGGCGGCGAAAGCATCGAAGACACCAAATCTTCGATCATAGCCGATGGATGGTCTCAAAATACATCCAAAAGGCTCCACGTCAAGTTCCAAGTCAAACTGACAATGTTTGACCCTACATCAACCCTCGAACAGCTAAATCAAGCCTCTTGGTGGCGAGTACCACCGAGGCCATCACTCATCAGATAGAGCACATGGACGGCTTCAAAATGCTTACAAAGGGCTACACGTCAACTTTCAGGTCATTTCGACAACATTTGACCAGACTTTGATGCTCGGAAGCCAAAATAGGCCTCTCGGCTATGAAGCTCCCCGGGACCATGGTTTCCAAGACAGAGCCTATGGATCATCTTAAAATGACTCCAATAGGTTCCCTGTCAAATTTCAAGTCAATCCGACATCGATTGACTGCACATCAAGCCGCGACATCTTCATCACGACAAAAACAAGTCTACTAGTGATAGGACCCCAAACGGCTTCAAAACTCAAACAAAAGCCTATGGTTGGTCTTACTTATTGCTCAGGAGGCTTCACCCCAAATTCCAGGTCATTCCGACATTGTTTGATCCAGTTTCAGCTTCTGACGGAAAATTGGCAGCTCTGCACGACAAAGTCTTTGGCTTTCTCAGAAAATTAGAAACTTTGCAAACCAAAATGCAAAGATTCTCATCAGGTTTTCTACAGGGAAATCAGGCCAATAAATGATAAAGAATGTCAAGAAAAAACACAGAAGAAAAAAGAATCGAAAAACATTAAAAACAAACGCAAAACGGGACGAAAGGGGGAAAAAACCCCCCAGGGTCGCCGGCGACCATGGAGCCCGGGATTGCCGGGAGGGCCCCGGAAGCCCCATTTTTTGTCGTTTTTCGCGATTCGAAGCATCCGACCCCTGGAATTTTCCAAAATTCATACTTTTGAGACACCAAATCCTTTGACATCCATCAAAATCACGGGTTAATCATCAAGAGTATCAAAATCAACATTGATCGCCAACCGGTCAACCAAAAAAAGTGTACTTTCTACCCGACCGATCAAGAAATCGACAGGACAGATGACACCGATCCGCTGTTGGCAACCAATACCTGAAGTTACATGGTCATCCGATGTCGATCTACATGAAGATCCATCGATGATCATGGCCAGAAGAATCCCAAAAGACGCGGCACGGCCCGCGACTCTTCAACTACTCGGCAACCACTTAATGCGATTAATTGACTAACTTTATTACAGTCATTAATCCATTTCTTTGGACGGCCCAATCAAAAGCAAGCATCCGGGAGTTACAAGTCAATTGATTCATGGCTTTAACCCATGAAACTCCTCCCATCATGGCGATTAAAGGCGATTAAATGCCCTCAATCTCCACCGGCCAATCAGAAGCCAAGAAAAAGGAGTTACAAAATAAAGGAATTAAATCCTGTAACTCCTCCCATTATGCGGCTTAATGACAATAAAAGCCCATAAACTCTCCTAAATGGCTACCAAGAGCCTATAAATAGGAGACAACCCCAAGCATTCCGGAGAGACTGAAGATAATCCGGAAATTCAGACAGAAAAAGGCATCAGAAACCTAAGAGAAAGAAAGAAAGAAAACTCTGCGGAAGTTCTGCACCGACCACCGCTACAAAGTGACAAAAGTCCCTTGAGGGGTACCCCCCCCCAAGGTCCTTGCCTTCTCCTTATGCCTCCAATGGCTTAGACGTGGCTTTTCAGCCCGTCTACTTGGTTTTTGATTGGACGTAGGACCTCCTTTTGGTCTTTGTCCTCTAAAAACTAGAAGTTATAGCCAAGCCAAGTGAATTAAGAGCATCCTCTGTTCTCATCTGCATGGATGATGGCGAAGTCCACATATGGCTTGCGACCGTCAATCTGAACGAGTCCCCCACAATCTCCTAAGAAGTTAGATCCTCCTTTTCTTGCTTTTCATTGTAGTTTGTATTTTCCAAAAGAGACAAAAATCACAACTCTTGTCTTTCATTATTTATAAGAATTATAAATCAACTATAAACGCCAAAAATCGGCTATAAACGCCAAAATCGGCTATAAATGCCAAAAAATCACCTTTCACGGCAAATCAAGAAAATATCTCTTTTCTTAAATATATGTGAAATGGAAAACTTGAAAGAAGTTGATTTTTGTTTTACTTGCGAAGGTTGACCTCCGGATCACTACTTGCAATTCCAAGTAAAAATAGAAAATCTGGCACACCCACATAAAAAATGTTGATGCATGCCTCTGCCCCCCGGTTACGAAAGGGTCGGACCCAAACGGACTCCCACGTCCGCCGACCTCGGTAGAACCGAGCGATTGAAGCACTGTCCATCATAGGGAAGCTTGGGGAGCCTTGGCTTGGCCTTGGAAACTTGCACGATGGTGGGAAGGGGATGGAGGAAGAAGAGAATGGGAAGGGAGATGTGAGAGTAGAGAATAGAAGATGAAGTGTTGTGAATGAAATGAAGAGAAATGGAGGTGAAATGAAATGAAATGTAAATGTAAATGAAAGAGAAGTGAAATGAAATGAAATGTAAATAAAAGAGAAGTTTAGATTTGTATAGATAGTTTGTGGGGTTTTAAGGGCCTAGCCCATTTGTTAAATGAGTTTTATGTGATCAGTAGGGCTTAGGGTCATTTTGAGGTGGGTTTGTAAATGGGTTCTAGTTGGGTTTTGGGCCAATAGTATGATGGGTCTAACACATGAATGTCATGTATGATGAAAGGTACTCAATGCACCTAATTATGTTACAAAACTAGATTAACTTACACTAACCTGAATTAATAAATCTAACCCCCTAATTAAGGCCATAGGCCTTACATACTACCCCCCTTAAGGAAATTTGGTCCTCCAAATGACTAGCGTACATCTAAAAGAAAACAAGAATACTGTTGTTGTACTCGGTCCCGGGCTACCAGGGTTTCCGAACATTGGTGATCCCACTGAAATTTACCAAATGAATTGTCTTGTCTCTAGGCACTTGCTCCTCGGTATCTTTGATCCTGATGGATTGTTCAATGAGCGTTGCAACTTCCATAATGTATAGAACTGCTCACACAATGTCTCTGCCACATATCTATTCAACATGAAAACATTGAGGCTTCTGTCACTCCGAATGACTCAGATGGTAAGACCAATCGATTGGTCACATCACCCATCTCGCATATTTTTCTGAAAAGGTCCACCGTCCTTAGCCAACTTTTTTTTTGCTCAATCCCCAAGGTTCCGCGAATTGGGGAGAGCTTCCAGAGCACGTGATCACTGATCCAAAATTGTAGATCCTTTCTCCTACTACAACGCAGTTCTCTAGTGTCTTCTAATGATCTTCCTTCTCTCTTGAACTGGCTTGTTCTTTTCGCTTGTATCGCCGACCACTGGCGGCCTATTGAAACTCCACACACCAACTTCTTCTTAATCTAACAGGGTTCTGCACCCTCTCCATAGCAATGCTCGTCTTGAATATTCAAAAGCGTGCAAACTTGATCGATTGAACGACAAGCACTCAAATAGCATCATATCCTTCTTTCAGTACTAAACAATCCCGACACAAAATCCATAGCGATGCGCTCTCATATTCCACTTCGGTATCTTCAATCGGTGAAAAAGGCTTAAGGTTCTAATGTTTTATGTTGGTTTCCTAGCAAACGAGGTACTTCGAAACAAATTCTACAATATCTCTCTTCATCTTGCTCCACCAGTATTGGCCTTTCAAACTTTGTTACATCTTCGTGTTGCTAGGATAGATGATTTATTAGATGTGGCAGGGCTTCTATCGAGATCTCATTCTTTCATTTCGGCACATTGAAACACGCAACCCGTCTTTGCGATACAAAACGCCCTCGACAAGCTGAAATCTAGCCTCACGCCCATGTGCTCCAACATCCTGGTAGGCTCTGGCTCACCCTTTTGGTTCATCATTATCCTCGAGATTAACTGTGAATTCCCATGAAAACATGTTGAAAATATCACTTTTTCATCAAATGGCTAGAAGTAAACAGCCATATCCCTGAAACACTCAACCCAATGTCGCTCTGTGAACATGCTGCCACTAAAAACCTCCTTCCGCCTAGTGCATTTGCCATTATATTGGCCTTCCTAGGGTGGTATGTTAAACCCAAAATCATAATCTTAGATGTACTTCATTCGTCTCCTTAATCTCATAGTCGTCTCCTTCTGCAAAAGAGGTGTTGTAAGCTCCGGTGGTCTACGTCCACTTCGAATATAGCTCAAAAGGGGTGATTTCTCTGCATCTTCGAGGAAGGAATAATGCTAATGACTCCAATTCATACATGGCATGATTCTGTTCGTGCTCCCTTAATTACGTAGACCCATAAGCTACAATCTTTTTGTTCTGCATTAGAACACATCCAAGTCTTATAAACAAAAATTAAAGCATAAAGAGTTGAAGCGGCAAGAAAAGTGTGTGCGCATGGCAATTCTATTTCAACAACTAGAGATCCCAAAAATTACACTAAGCTTCTAGTCTGTCCGGTATTTGGACTGCCAGTACTCCTGTTTACAGAGAAATCACAGAGCATGGTCCTTTTTTGGAAGGGAAGAAGGCCATTAGGAACATATTTTTCCACTCTAGGAAGGGTTGTTCATGCATGACATTCCTTTCTATTCTCTCCATCTTTTCTTTTCTGCCTCTTAGAATCAGAGCCGCATCTCCTTTTATAGGTTCTTCCGCACGTGTTGTCCTCCCTGTCTTTGTTTATAGACAAAGGCAGGTTCCCAAAGTCGGTTGCATCGCCTGCCTTCTTCTCCTTATCTTTGGCAGTATTTCGGAAGCAAGACGCACTAGACGGGGGACCCTTCTCAATTTCCCTCTCTCTACTCCTTTCCTTTTGCTGACAGGGGAAGGCAGGGTTAGAACCCTACCTTCGCCAACCTGACGAAAATGGGACCTTCCCCTTCTTTGCTTGCGGAGAGTCCTTCCTCTCTTTTCCAACCTACTAATGGTAGTGGGTCTTTGCGATAGTTTATTTTGGCTTGTGGATTTTGTTGTGCCTACATATTGCCTCCCCTCAATCAATCAGTGAAGGTTTTCGATCTTTGGGCGAAGGATTTTGTGATTGGTTGGGGTTTTCGCACCGTCTCTTGAGGTGTGCTTCTATGATGTCCTCTCTTACCCCTGTTCCAGGCAAGGTCTCCTTGTCCTCCCGGGCCACAGTTCCTTTCAATAAGCCAAATCCCCCAGGGTCGAGGAGTCTACCTCTTGATACTTTCAATCATGTGAAAGAGACCCCTCGAATGCGTCCATTATTGTTCTATCATGCCCTGTCAAACGCCGACCCAGGTTTAGTATAATTAATTGTTGTTTTAGCTGTGATTAGTCTTTAAGTGGGATTAGAAGATGATTAGTTGAGCTTTTCGCTATATTAGACTTCTTGAACAGCTTTGGCTAATTTTAAGAGCCGTTAGACTTAGTTTGACACGGGCTCGGGCGCCCGTGAGATGCGTGTTAATTCGGGGGATTTATTCTTCTTGTCAAAAAATTTGGATTTTTACTTGTTTCGATTTGTTTTATTGATCTCAACAACTTTTTTGTTTCGTCTGTTTGAATTTGAAACTCAAAAATTGCATTTTTCGAGAAAAAGGGCAAAAATGACTTTTCACACTAAATCTGTGCATGAATTTCAAAATTTGTAAATCATGAGGTAAATATACTTTTTGTAAACTAGATATTTCGATGATCGATTTTGTCTTCTTCGTGGATCTCATTCAGGACCCACAAACGATAGTTCCGGTTATGTGAAGTCTTGGGGCCAGTGGGGCCCACAACCCACTTAAACCCAACTCAAAAACCACGTTGGAAGTCTTCTTCTTCTTCATTTCATTTTTCTACTGGAACTGTATCTGAAAGAGTTCTTTTCCTCTCTTCTTCACACCTTCTCTCCTCTGCGTGTCACTAATTTCCAGCACAAAAAAGAGATTAAATTGCAGACTTCTTCTCCTCATTCCTCAAGCTTACCATTGATACTGTTTTTGAGGAATTTAAGCTGGAACCCATCTCTTCTCCAAGCTCTTCTTCTTGTTTAGAGCTGTAAAGAGGTTAGCAATGGCTTCCATTTCGAATTTATGGCTTTTATGGACCATTTAGAACCCTTTCTTCATGCATGCAAAAGAGTTCTTGGAGAACTCCTTTCTTTTTCAAAAATATTGAATTTTGAATGGCTTTTCATGGGGGTTTTTGGTGTAGTTTGAAGCTGCTGTGTTGAGAAATACTTGGAGTATTTTTTGGAACCCATTTGGACTTGAGGCAAGTAAATATTATGATAATTGAATGATGCAAATCATTGGTATACTTTGTTTAAAAATCTAGATTCTTGTTTCAGATATAGACTTCCTCTTCTTTACAGATTGGTGGTTGTTTTCTCAGATTTGTTCTAGTGGATGTCTAATGCTATGCTTCCACATAATATTGTCACAGCAATATGTAACTTCAAGCAACAATTTAGTGAGAAATATGTGCATCCTCACATCAAGAGGCAGAAGGCCGTAGAGTTTCAGCTACTCAAGCATGAGGACGTCACAGTCCTTGAATATGTCACAAAATTTGAGAGACTGTCTCGGTACGCACCAGAACTCATGGACACCGAGCAAAAGAAGATCACCAAATTCCTAGAGGGACTCAATCCTATCATTTTGAGGGATGCATCTGGTGTAGTACCACCTGTTACTTTCCAAGAGGCAATTAAGAAAGCTTATAAGTTTGAAGATATTAATAACCAGATCATTAAAGATGCTCAAAGGAAGAGACAGCAGAACCAAGGCCAGAAATCCAATCAGGGAACGAGGCCAAGACAGCAACAGAACCCTCAAACACAAGGTGGGTGTGACCATTATGGCAAAAATCACCGATCTCAATAATGCTACAGAGTCACAGGTGCATGCTACCGGTGAGGTGGCCTAGATCACCAAATGAAGGATTGGCCAAACAATAGGAACCAAGGCAATAGGGCAGCTCAGCAGCCAAGACAAGCACCTCAGCAGAACCGGCAAGTAGCCCATAACCCACCAAAGCAACCATAGCAGCATAATCAACAACCTCGTCAACAACCTCAGAATCAAAACGCACATCCACCTCAACAAAAAAGAAATGCACCGCAAGGGAGACCGAACCAGAATTGGAACAGACCCCTACAGCGAAGGCGAGCATATCATCTCAATCAAGTGGACGCAGATGCAGCATGCAACATAGTAGAAGGTACTCTCTTTGTCTGTGGTGTAGAAGCTAAAGTACTGTTTGATCCTGGATCCACTCACTCTTTCTTATCTCCTATGTTTGCTAAATTGATTGATATACCTGCTAGCGAACTTGAGTTTATTTTGACTGTCACAACTCCAGTAGGGAAACAAGTTGTTTTTAACATTTATCACCCTAGTTGCACAGTTAAGATAGGAGATGTCTCTTTACCAGCAGATCTTATTCTTTTGGATATGCATGACTTTGATGTCATATTAGGCATAGATTGGTTAGCGGGTCATCATGCTACTATGGATTGCTTTAACAAAACCATTTCTTTTAAGTTGGATGGAACACTCTCCGGAGTAGAATTTCAGGGAGAGAAAAGGATCTCACCAGCTAGATTTATTTCAGCGTTGTCAACAGCTAGACTATTGAGAAGTGGATGTTAGGGATTTATAGCGTCTATCATGGAGGATAAACATCCCAAGGGGTGGAAGAAATCCCCATTGTATGTGAATTTCTTGATGTTTTTTCGAAAGAAATTTCAGGTTGGCCACCGGTTAGGGAAGTTGAATTCACAATCGAGTTGATGCCAGGGACTGCTTCGATATCCATTGCACTGTACAGAATGGCTCCTGCAGAGTTAGGTGAGCTAAAACTTCAGTTGCAAGAATTGTTGGAAAAATGTTTTATTACACCAAGCGTCTCACCTTGGGGAGCCCCAATGTTATTTGTTAAGAAAAAGGATGGAAGCTTGAGAATGTGCATTGATTACAGAAGATTGAACCAAGTGACCATAAAAAATAAATATCCATTGCCGAGGATAGATGAGTTATTTGAGCAGTTGTAAGGAGCATAGTACTTTTCGAAAATAGACTTGAGATCCAGATACCATCAGCTGAGAGTCAGAGAATCGGATGTACCAAAAACAGCTTTCCAGACTAGATATGGGCACTATGAATTTTTGGTAATGCCCTTTGGACTGACAAACGCACCAGCAGTATTTATGGCACTAATGAACAAAATCTTTGCACCTCACTTAGATCAGTTCACAATCATCTTTATTGATGAAATATTGGTGTATTCCAAGTCTACAGAAGATCATGAGCAACATCTGAGGACATCATTGCAACTCCTAAGAGACAATCAATTGTATGCTAAGCTTGGAAAGTGTGAATTTTGTCTAGAACAAGTTGCTTTTTAGGCCATATTATCTCTAAAGAAGGTTTGGTAGTCGATCCAGCAAAAATTGAAGCAGTGATCAAGTGGGAAAGACCGAAGAATGTGACAGAAATCATAAGTTTTATGGGTTTAGCAGGCTACTACAGAAGGTTCATGCAAGGATTTTCATCTATTGCAGCGCCTTCGACCAAACTAACCCGAAAAAATGTGCCATTTGTGTGGTAAGAATAGTGTCAAGCCAGTTTTGAAGAGTTGAAAAAAAGGTTAACCACAGCACCTATTCTCACTTTACCTTTAGGCAGTGATGGTTTTGTGATTTATACAGATGCTTCAAATGTGGGACTTGGTTGTGTGTTGATGCAAAATGGCAAAGTCATAGCGTATGGCTCAAGGGAATTGAAGGATCACAAGAAAAATTATGCAACGCATGACTTAGAATTGGCGGCAGTCGTCTTTGCATTGAAGATGCGGAGACATTATCTTTATGGAGAAAAATCTGAGGTCCATTCAGACCACAGCAGCCTCCAATATTTGTTTTCTCAGAAGGAATTAAACATGAGACAGAGGAGATGGATGGAGTATATTAAAGATTATGATTTTTCGATCATTTATCATCCGGGGAAAGTTAATGTAGTGGCAGATGCATTGACCAAAAAATCAATAAGTATGGCCAGTTTGCAAGGATTTTACAATTTTCAGCAATTTGAAGACTTGAGAGTTGAATTTCAGCCGCTAAGAAAAGGCATTATGTTGGCAAATGTCAGTGTCTGAGCCTATTTTCATTCAGAAGATCAAAGATAGTCAGTTACAAGATCCAGATTTGGCTAAAATTGTTCAACACATCTCAGAACGCCCAGATTTTAGAGTTGTAGATGGAGTGTTGTACTTTCATGACCGACTCTGTGTTCCAAAGATAGATGATTTGAGAAATGAAATTATGGTTGAAGCTCACAACACAAGGTATTCCATGCACCCTGGGAGTACGAAGATGTATCACAATTTGAAGAGGAGATTTTGGTGGAACAATATGAAGAGGGAAATTGTAGCTTTCGTGTCCCGATGCATGACTTGTCAGTTGGTAAAGGCAGAACATCAGAGGCCACCAGGTCTTCTGCAACCGTTAGAGATTTCGGAGTGGAAATGGGAACATCCCACCATGGATTTCGTCTCTAGTTTACAGACTACTAGCAGAGGAAACAATGCAATTTGGGTTATAGTTAACCGTCTCACGAAGTCTGCACACTTCATTCCATTGAAGACCGGGAAAAGGATGCACATGCTACCTCTTGCAGAAGCATTCGTGAAAGAGATTGTCAGTCGACATGGTCAACCAGTCTCTATTGCTTCAGACCGAGATAGCAGATTTGTTTCAAGATTTTGGAAGACATTGCATGAGTCCATGGGTACGAAGCTTCAATTTAGTACAACGTATCACCCACAGACAGATGGACAATTAGAAAGGACCATTCAGACCTTGGAGGACATGCTTAGAGCTTGTGTACTTGATTTCAGGACTCAGTGGGATGAGAGTTTACCTCTCTGTGAATTTGCATATAACGATAGCTACCACTCGAGTATTAGGATGGCTCCTTTTGAAGCATTATATGGTAGGAGATGCAGGACTTCAGTGTGTTAGAAAGAGGTCGAAGAACACAGCTTTCATGGACAGTCGTTGGTTAGTGAGACAAGTGACGAAAGTTAAGCTCATTCATGAACGCTTGAAGATTGCTAGAAGCTGACAGAAAAGCTATGCCGATGTTCGAAGAAAAGATCTTCAGTTCCAAGTAGGGGATAAAGTGTTTTGAAGGTGTCACCGGTTAGAGGAATCTTGAGATTTGGTCAAAAAGAAAAGTTGTCGAGGAGATTCATTGGACCGTATGAGATTTTGAGTCGCATTGGTGACGTGGCATGTAAACTAGCTTTGCCACTGGAACTATAGGGTGTGCACAATGTCTTTCACATCTCGATGCTAAAGAAGTATGTTTCAGACTCATCTCACGTGTTACATCATGAGCCATTGGAGATTAGAGAATATGCCACCTACATGGAGAAACCGGCCAGGATTATTGATACAAAAGAGCAGGAATTGAGGAACCGAACAATCCATTGGGTAATAGTACTATGGGAGAATCATGGACCGCAAATGGCTACTTGGGAATTACGTGATCAAGTTCAGATGAAGCACCCTCAACTGCTACCAGAGGTTAGTGTTCATTTGGAGGACCAAATGCTCTAAGGGGTGGAGGATGTCAGAACCCAACCAAAGTTTAGTATAATTAATTATTATTTTAGCTGTGATTAGTTTTTAAGTGGGATTAGAGGATGTTTAGCTGAGTTTTTAGCTAGATTAGACTTTTGAATAGCTTTGGGGAATTTTGAGAGCCGTTAGACTTAGTTTGACACGGGCCCGGAGCTTGTGTGACGCGTGTTAATTGGGGGGGGGGTTATTCTTCTTTTCAAAAAAAATTGATTTTTACTTGTTTCGATTTGTTTTATTGATCTCAGCAACTTTTTTCTTTCGACCGTTTGAATTTGAAACTCATAAATTGCATTTTTCGAGAAAAAGGAGCAGAAATGACTTTTCACACTAAATATGTGCATGAATTTCGAAATTAGCAAATCATAAGGAAAATATACTTTTTGGAAACTATATATTTCAACGATCGATTTTGTCTTCTTCGTCGATCTCATTCGACCCACAAATGATAGTTCCAGCTATGTGAGGTCTTGGGGCTAGTGGGGCCCACAACCCACTTAAACCCAAGTCAAAACCCACGTTGGAAGTCTTCTTCTTCTTCATTTCGTTTTTCTGCTGGAATTATAACTGAGAGAGTTATTTTCCTCTATTCTTCACACCTTCTCTCCTCTACGTGTCACTGATTTCCAGCCCAAAAAAGAGATTAAATTGCACACTTCCTCTCCTCATTCCTCAAGCTTGCCATTGATACTGTTTTTGAGGAATTTCAGCTGAAACCCATCTCTTCTCCAAGCTCTTCTTCTTGCTTAGAGCTGTAAAATGGTTAGCAATGGCTTCCATTTCGAATTTATGATTTTTATGGACCATTTAGAACCCTTTCTTCATGCATGCAAAAGAGTTCTTGGAGAGCTCCTTTCTTTTTCAAAAATGCTGAATTTTGAATGGTTTTTCATGGGGGTTTTTGGTGTAGTTTGGAGCTGCTGTGTTGAGGAATACTTAGAGTATTTTGTGGAACCCATTTGGACTTGAGGCAAGTAAATATTATGATAATTGAATGCAAGCAAATCGTTAGTCTTCTTTGTTTAAAAATATGGATTCTTGTTTCAGCTATAGACTTGCTCTACTTTGCAAATTGGTGGTTGTTTTCTCAGATTTGTTCTAGTGGATGTCTAATGCTATGCTTCCACAATTATTGTTACAGCAATATGTATCTTTCTCACTAAAGTTTTGTTTTTAAATTGGTAAGAATGTATTTCAGAATTTATGTCTTTATGGTTCTATCATGTTAGATCCTGATTTAGTTATTGGAATGATTTATGATGTTTGTGATTGGTTGAATGAAGATTATTTCATGCTAAGAAAGGTTTAATATGTGCGGGAATGGAAGATGGAAATGATAGAAGAAAGAGGGACAGGGTAGAGCCCAGTCCGCTCGAGCGAACCCATGGGCCACTCGAGCGGAACAGGCTCTGCCTGATTAGGAGCGGGCCAGCTCGAGCGACCCAGCCTCTGGATGGGCTCCGCTCTAGCTGACTTTGGGTCTCTCGAGCGGACCCTGGGTTCTGTCAGGCCCATTTTTCAGTACCTTTCTCCCCTTATTTGATATGTATGGGTTCCTTTATATATTCTTGGATGCTAGGGAAAGGAAATATCGAATGGAAACACCTTATATCGTGTAAACCAAGTGGGAAAAATGAAAGGAAAGTTTGATTCTAGGAGTTACCGGGGGAAATTCTTATTAGTCTTGATGCATACTTTGTGTCGGAAATCTTCAGTGGTGCCAAACCCTTTACTTATAAACCGACTTAAGGAACTAAGTACATATCGAGGCGACCCTTGGTAAACCACTCAATCACTACACATTACTTCATTCCAAGTTAGAGAAATTTGTATGTTTTCTATAAATTGATTGAAATAGATTTGAGTGGCACGCCACGTCTGAAAATATCGGTAAGGTTACTCATTTGATTCGTTCGATATTGTTTGCTTCTATTTGTTTAGGAGTAGTCCTTTTATCGATTTTGGAAATGTATTACTATATATGATTTGATTTTTATCGATTCAGGTTTTGGTCTGGAACGGCACAACTAAGCTTAGGTTACCTTGTTAGGCGGATCATCCAGCTTGGGATCTTTAAATTATCTGCCAACTGCAGTTTGGACTTTGTTTGCTCCGGCCTTGGCAACGGCTTTGTTTTTTGGCCCACTTTATGTGGCAACGGCTCTGTTTGTTCCAGTCCATTTTATATGGCAACGGCTCTATATTCCGGCCCACTATATGTGGCAACAGCTCTGTTTGTTTGCTCCCGTTACTTCGGTAATGGGAGAATATAGCTATATGTGGATTGCCATCGTTTTTACTCAGTTTGTCATAATTCTTCAAAATTGTCAATGTTTCAGAAATTGTTTCTCTACTTCATCAATATTTGTTGTCAGACTTTCAATTGTCTTATAATGGTTTTATAATGTTTTACAAATATTGTCATCCCATTATCTGTTTATTTGCTTGCCAGACCATTATGTCTGATACTTTCTTGTTTGGTGCCAGATATCGACCCCACTCTCTTTGGCGAAGCACAAGGAGGAGGCGGTAGCACCGCCGGTTGGACCAGAGTGGTAGCCCAACGATGTCAGTTAGACGTCGAATTGGGTTATGAGATGCAAATCTTATTTTGGGGCATATGTCTTTTTAGGAACTTGTTTCTATCGCCTTTGTTGGTTTTACGTTGGGAATTGTATAACTCTTAAATACTTTTGGTATTGTATTAAACTTAAATTAACTTGGGCATTCTTATGATATATTTCTCATTTTGATGCAAGAACTGATTGTCCATTTTATACTTTTAAATTGATTGAGTGTTTGCTACATCGCTTCCGCACATATATAGACCTTGTGAATTTGATTATAATGTTTATGAAGGATCGGTTTTGGGATCCTCACCGCGGAAACTTGTGGGAAACTAACGCGGGCGGGCGGAATTTTATGGCTCGTCGCGCCGCGGCCCCGAATTAGGGATTTGGTTTGTTCGATCTCGGTTTGGGGGCATGACATGCTCTGATGACAGAGGGATTGCCTTCTTCGTTTCCCCTTGCCGACTATATTTTCGGGGACCGCATCCCAAACTCCATTCGTCATGGGGAATTGATTCCTCACAATTCATCCATCAAGGGAGGTCAGTGTTTCCTGCCCCCGCAGTTACTCATCTCGCATTTTTTACTGCGATGAGACACCCATTCAAGAGGAAGCTTCCATTGACTGGGTGGGGCTGCATGAATTGGATCGGAGTTTGCTGATTGGTGGCGACAAGTGTCCTTCCTCTTCCGTATCTGTGCGTAGGTGCTTTCTCTTCCCCTGCTTCTTGGATGATCTACCATCTTCTTATCGAGGAGAGCTCCGTCCGCTTATCAGAACTCTTTTAGGGGCTTCCGGTGGTGGTTTTCCAGGGGATTTGAAGCCAAAGGGTTGTCTAAATTTCATGCCAGGTTGGGAGCATTGGTCTCAGTTTGAGCTCTTCTTTTCTGAACCCTTATTAAGGGACATTGGGATCTTTGGGGGTATTCGGGCTACAGCCGTTCCCTTTTACATTCTTGTTCACTCTTTTGGAACGATGCTGGGGACTTATTGTCCTGCTAGCAATACATGTCTAACCCTAGTAGGGGAACTTGGCCTTTTGCTTCTGGAAATGAAGGCCATTACCGGTTGACCTATTTTGGGGGGATTTATACGAAGAGTACATTTCTTCTAGGGATGAGTTTGCTGATATGAGAAGGGATTCTCCTGAGTTTGCCGCCACCTTGGACACCTTATTCGATTATTATATAGACCAGGCCATGTCTCGTTCCAAGAGGGACGTCCTTCACACCCACTGGCTACATCGGGAAATCCTAGATTTCATTCAGTCTTTATACGACGATCCTTCCTTTCATCGGTCGGGGAGTGTTGCAGAGATGGAATGCTTTTTTCGTGACCATCCTGATTCTCGCTCTCTTCTGGCGTACTTTCTCGCCGTCTGGCTTTGTCGGGCAGTCTTTCCTGGTTGGGATGGCGATAATGTGAGGGCTTCTTCACTTCTTCCCACCTGCAAATTGGAGTGGGGATCCTGCACGGCCCTGATTCCTGCTATGGTGGCGAAGTTATGCCACGGCCTTCGTGACAATGTTGATCACATTATTGAGGGCATTGATCCAAGTGATTGCTATCCAAGGCATTACTTCTATGCCTGGTTCGCGTTCCATTGTCGTGTTCTTCATCCTTGTTCTAGGGAACCTCCGTCCCCGGATGCCCCCTTCATGTGTCAGCTAGCGACCCTATTTTCTGCATCCAAATTAAAGCCCTTCAAAGGATTCTTAGGTTCCCGTTCCATTATCTGGAATAGCAAATCATTCATAATTTGCGACCTTTCCTGGTTTGCGGACTTCGATTGCACTTCCCATTTCTACGACGTTGATGCAGTATGATCCTCGAAACATTCATTGATGTGCGAGTCTCAAGTGGAATGGCTTTTATTCGTGCAGCTCTCCATGCTAGTCTTGCATTCCTGGCGGTCTAGTGTCATTGAGCTTTATTGGCCTAGCTGCTTTGCTCGTCAATTCAGCTACACTCAGAGCAGAGTTGGATTACCTCGTCTGTTCTTTCATGGGGAGAGTTCCGTTTCAGACGGATGGAGAGCTTGGTGCGACTTCTCCGCCCTACGGTCCCAGAGTCAATTCTTATATCCCTCTCTAGTGGGATGGGATATTGGTGATACTCTTTATCCCCATCTTTGGTGGTATGTTGTCTCGTTGGGGAAGTACCTCCAATTAGGCGAGGACCCAGACTTTATAGGCAGCGTAAGTTGTCCTCGCGTACTCGGGACCTAGATTTTGGCTAACAAGTGGAGTTGGGAGGCCACATGCATCAGGTTTCTAGAAGCGCATGTGGTGAAGAACCACCGGTCTTCAATGTCCGCTTCCAAAAGTCCGGCCGGCCTTCCCTCTTCCTTTAGCGGGTCGCTCACACGGAGCTTTACGGATCTTCCTGATGAAGTTGAGTGGACTAGCAGTGATCTACGCGCTCTGATAGATCCCGCAGGGGTACTGTCACATCCCCAAAATAAGAATTGGGGAAAAACGTGAAAAATTAAGACAAATTCAAGTTCCTGTGTTTAATATAACACAAGCTTCCAAAAGTGGACCCACATAACATCACAAACCATGGTGAGTCCAAATAAAATTTCATTAAATGCAACGGAAGCTTCATTCAATTGGTATTCAATGACCGTAAATAAGATCCAACACGAAAATCAAATAAACATTAATAATTAAAGTTGCAGAATGAATAAAATAATTACTAAGGAAATGTTTATCATTAAAGAAAGTTCATCTAAGGAATTTCTAAGATGACGTTCACTCTCATGCAGGCTCAGACGGCTCCAAAACCGTCTCCAGCATTCCACTCGGGTTCGTCAGTTGGCTCAAATGCTTGAAACGTTTGATCCTCCTCCGTCTCCTTAGTAGGGTAGGGATCGGTACCTATGCACCAATAAACAAAGTAAACAACAAGTATGAAATCATAATTTATAATTAAAACACAAGATCAATGTGAGTAATGACATGTAATAATCATAAGAGAATAACAATATGACAACGATGAAAAGAACGTATAACCTAAATCCAATCTACACAATAGAGCAATACAATAATCACACAGAAGCAATGCCACTGCTTTGGGTGGTCAGCCCTAACTATCTAAATCACGTCGGCGGTCATAAACCGATCGATAATCCGGAATACCGGTCAAACAATCAATGCGGATATTACAGTGTCCGTTCACATCGGTGATCAGCCGTCCAATTACAACTGCAGTCGTTCAATTATGACCCAATCGATGTACATATATATATATACATATCATAATAGAATAAACCTAGTGATCTGTAATGCTCTGACATAGAAACCTAAGTCAAAGTGAAGGGCTGGCTGCACAACAATCCACAATCAATATCGATATCATTCGAATAAACCTCTATAATTTCTCAATCGATTGCCAAGCCACATCACGGTTCGTATCCAATCAATATAGGGTATGCAACTACTAGACCAACATCAATCTCAATCATGTATGCAAACCCGAAGGTCAAAGAATAACCACAAGCCAATCCTAAAGTCAAACATAAGGTCTCATACCTAACAACCACAGGAATCTCTAAAAAGATAAAAGGTCAACACATCCTTTCTCAATCAATGGTGCATAGACCCAATTAAGGGTTTTCCAATAGAAATGGATTGAACTCAAATCTATTAGGATTTCCCCGAGGCTATACGAAGTACTAAACCCTATGTTAGTAATATACCGTGTGCCCAGACGATATTTACTCAGTCCAATGATTCAATTATTAGTTCCCAAAAATATAAATTTATCACATTAAAACCAAAGATATCATTTAAATATTAATTTGCAAATAATAACCATAATGTATAATTTTAGAAAACCTAAGGATTCCATTCGTAATATTTTCCAAATTCAAGTCTTTATGAAATAGGCCCAAGGGTCTAATTGGCTTTATAAAACAACCACGGCCCTCTTTTCTAACTCTTAAAAACTAATGGTTGAAAATAAATATTCCAAAAGTAGCATGTGGATTCAAAAACATGCCCAGGTCAAATGCTCCCATCCAAAACGTGTCCATTCATAATTATTTCCATTCTTTATTTCTATTCAATGTTAGGGTCATGTTACCAGGTCATCAGGTCACCGTCCCCAACACAGATCCCTTTGTTTTCTTCCAATTCATGTACACGCTGAAAACTACACAGATTCCTTTTTTGCAACATAGCCTCATGCCTAATGTAATAAGATGCTAAGATAGTGGACCCCACTGACCAATAACTAGTGATCAACCTCACAAGCATAAGTCGCCCAGGCATGTCCGGCCCTTTGATCGGACCAGATCTGATCAGATCTCCCCATGGGCCCCACATCAAGATTAAATAAAAGAAAGTAGAATAAATCAAACCTTAGGGCATAAAAATGGGCTTCTACATGCATCTAACACTAGAATCAACGAGAAACACAAGCATGAAATTTATATATTATGGTTAAGTACTTGCCTTTCACCGGGGTTGAAGAAAAAGCAACAGATCTAACCAATACCCAATCCGAGATAACCGGGGCGCTCGATCACAATCCTATCGCCAATCTGACATAAGAGATGGGAAAGAAATGCCCAGATGAGCAGATCTATTATAACCCTGGCCAAAACCTAACATTGGAAAGAAGAAGAAGATAACCCAAGAGTATAGATTTACTTCTCTAATGGCTTGAGGAGATGATTACCTGAGATTAGAAAGTCGAACCAAGAATGATGGTATCCTCTGATTTTTATTCTGATGGCTGGATCCTAAAGTTGCAGAGGCTTGGGAAGTTGAAAGAGGAAGAAGACGAGGAAGAAGAACCGGGAGGAGTTGCAGAGATAAGTGGGAAGAGATAAGGACGAGTGTTTAAAATAAGGATTAGGCTAATGGGCTTAAGTTATTGGGTCAAAACTACGGGTCAGGTCATCTACCCATCAACCCAACTCACCAATCCACACATCTAATCTAACGCGTGCCCCACTTAATCCTAACCACTTAAATAACTAAAATACATTCAATTAAAATAATACTAATATTCTAATTAAAATATAATAATATATTAAAAAAATAGAAATGGGACCGAGATCTTACAGGTGGCTACTGGTACCTTTGTTCCCTTCGAGGGCGGTGGTTCACCCTTACCAAGTTCCAATGGTTCATTGCATGGCGACGAGGCTGACGTGGACGGTGCGAGGGGAGTCGTTCCGGGGGACCACACTGCCTATTTCGATGGTGAAGGGGAGAGTTTTCCTTCTTTACGACCCTCCACTATTCCGTAGTTGCCTTTAGGTCTTTGTCTTCACTTTCTTTCTTTATTTTCCTCCCACTCTTTTGTTGCCTCTTATATATATATATATGCACTTCGCTCATATGATGGTGTGATTTTATTTTTAGGTGATCAGATGACTGATCTTCCGGTCCAGACCCAGTCTTCATGTTCCCAGGGCTCCCAGACACCTACTTCTTGTCCTGCTTCCGGCCCAGATTCTTTGATCGCTCGGGACAGTGTTCAAATGGAGGTTTCTCATGCCCTAGTTCTGCTGGTTTGGTCTTGTGCTGGGGAGGGGAATCCTTCCATTCCTTCTCTTTTGGGTGACCCTTGCTGTGATCTAGCACTTTCCTCCCTTGGGGACGGCTCTCTCGCTGTTCTTCGCTACTTGTCGGTAGCCGTCGGCGTCCTCCGTTCCTTTCTAGATGTGGTCCGTCATTCTCCTTTGTCAGAATTAGCAGAAGACTTAGCCTATTAGATGGGATCGTGGCTTCTCTGCTTCAGATGGTGAAATCTTCTTGGGAATCTTTTTCCTCGATCGGCTCTAAGGTTGCACGCATTTGGTATTGTGTGATGAGCTCACACACTTTCTAAAGGTCCGCATTAGTCGTGGTTGAGCCCCTTCTCCTTGCTAAAAAGGGGGGCATAGAGTCTGAGTATTCCATTGTTTGTGATCGGGTAACTGTGGGTGCTCTATAACTGGAATCTGCTTCGCAGGGTCTTGTTCAAAATCGATCTGATTTGGCCGAGGTTTTTAAATCGAAGAGAGATCTGGTGGCTCAGCTGAAGTGCTTGCACTCTTGCCATGAGACTCTAGAAAAGGAAATCACAGACCTTAACAACTTGGTGAGAGATCAGCGGTGTTCCTTAGAGCTTGATTCTTCCAAGATGAAAGGACTTGAGCAGTCTCTAAACTTAGTAGATGCTGATTTGCACAAATTATTCTCTGATCCTGCCTTTGTTGAGAAGTCAAGGCCAGTTATTCATCCTCTATGGAATCTGAGGCTCGCGGATGTATTGAAGATGTGCTTTGTTTGCAGGAATTGAAATAAAATAGAAAGAATTTTTTTGTTTCCAGTCTCTTTATCTCCCCCCCCCCATTTTTTTTTGAAGAAAATTTGTCTAGGTGTGGTACAACCGTATTTTCTTGCTCTGGTCACCGATGTAGCTCCTCTTTCTACCTCCATGGTTGCCGCAACCACTGATATTTGTAGGTTACTTCTTAATAAGTAGGGACAACCTTTCATTTGAGCGGGCCCATTGATTATTGTTTCCGTTCGCCTTTCACTTCTGGTGGACTTGCTGCCCAGGGGCTTCTGCCTTTGTAGGTCGCCATTTGGCAGTTGGTTTTTACACTTGGTGGGGATTAAATGCCTCCGTAATGTCCTGGTTTATCATGTCTCGCGACGGCGTGGCTTAGTGGGCCATGTTTCCACAAGGTCTGGCGTCCGACTCATGTGACCTAGTGGGCCATCCATCTGCAGGGTTGAGTGCAAGACCCCACAAGGTCGGGCATCCAAGTCCCGTCTCCGCAGATTCTTCTGGTGGAGTGACCTGGTGGGCCATCCATTGGAAGGGTCGGGTGCAAGACTCATGCCTCTGCGAGGTTTTGCGATTGCGTGACTTAATGGGCCACATTTCCACGAAGTCGGGTGTCTGAGTCCTACCTCCGTGGAGCCCTCTGGCGAAGTGACCTGGTGGGCCATCCGTCTGCAGGGTCGAGTGTAAGAACCATACCTCCATGAGGTTTTACGACTGCGTGACTTGGTGGGCCATATTTCCACGAAGTCGGGTGTCTGAGTCCTGCCTTCGCGGAGCCTTCTGGCGAAGTGACCTGGTGGGCCATCCAATGGAAGGGTCGGGTGCAAGACCTGTGCCTCCGTGAGGTTTCGCGACTACGTGGCTTGGTGGGCCATCCATCTGCAGGGTCGAGTGCAAGACCCGTGCCTTCATGAGGTCTCGCTACTGCATGACTTAGTGGGCCACATTTCCACAAGGTCAGGCGTCCAAGTCCTACGTTCGCAACGCTCGTGGCTCTTTGGTGAATTAACCCGGCGGGCCAAATGACTACAGGGTCGAGTGCAAGACCCGTGCCTCCGCGAGGTTTTGCGACTGCTTGGCTTTGTGGGCCACATTTCCACGAAGTTGGGTGTTTGAGTCCTGCCTCCGCAGAGCCTCTGGCTAAGTGACCCGGTGGGTCATCCATTCGCAAGGTCGGGTGCAGGCGTGACTTAGCGCAAGAGCCTGCCTCTGTTGACACCAAAAATGTCACTTTGCCTCTTCAACATCAAGAAAGCTACTTGAAGCCGCAGCCCACCACAAACAGGCAATGCTACTTCAAAAATCAAATATTGCCAAAATCAAATAAAAACTGAAAGATCCTTCAAAACAGCAAAGAGAGGAGTACACATGAAGTTTCAGGCCATTTCAACATTGTTTGGCCTAACTTAACCCTTCCAGCAGCTGAACAGGAGCTCCCAACGGCGATAACGTCGAAATCATCAGATCTTCGATCAGAGCCTTTGGATAGTCTCAAAATACCTCTAAAAGTCTCCATGCCAAGTCCAAGGCAAACCGACAATGTTTGACTCTATATCAACCCTTGAACAGCTAAATCAAGCGTCTCGGTGGCGAGAACCACCGAGGCCATCACTCATCAAACAGAGCACATGGGCGGCTTCAAAATGCTTATAAAGGGCTACATGTCAAGTTTCAGGTCATTTCGACAACATTTAACCAGACTTTGACTCTCGGAAGCCAAGTCAGGCCTCCCGGCAGCGAAGCTCCCCAGGACCATGATTTCCAAAAATGAGCTAATGGATCGTCTCAAAATGACTCCAATAGGCTCCCTGTCAAATTTCAGGTCAAATAGGACATCGGTTGACCGCACATCAAAGCGCGACATCTTCCTCACGACAAAATCAAGTCTACTTACGATAGGACCCCACACGGCTTCAAAACTCAAACAAAAGCCTATGGTTGGTCATATTTACTACTCAGGAGGCTTCACCTCAAATCTCAAGTCATTCTGACAACGTTTAGCCCAGTTTTGGCTTCTGACGGCAAATCAGCAACTCTACGCGACAAAGTCTTCGGATTTTCCTAGAAAATTAGAAACTTTGCACTCAATATGCAATGATTCTCATCAATTTTTCTACAGGAAAATCAGGCCAATCAATGTCCAAAAATGTCAGGAAAAATACTGAAGAAAAAAGAATCGAAAAAGAAAGTTAAAAGGCCGAAAATCGACGACCAAAAGGGACCAAAGTCCCCATGGTCGCCGACGACCCTAGGTGGATGGTCGGCAGCAACCCTGGAAATCTGGGTCACCGGATTTCCTTCGAAAGGGCATTTTTCGCTTCCATTTCGCATTTTAAGATTTTCGGTCCCGATGGTTTTCCATAATTCTGACTTTTGACGCACAAGATTCGTCGATCTTGGTCAACATCATGGGTCCATGTTCGAGAATATCAAATCATTGTTGATCGCCAACCTGTAGACCAAGAAAGTGCACTTTCCACCAAATCGATCGAAAAATCGATAGGACAGGTGGCACTGGCCTGCTGTTAGCAACAATATCTGAAGTTGCATGGTCATCCGATGTCGATCAGCATGAAGATCCATCGATGATCATGGCAAGAAGAATTCCAAAAGACAGTGGGTTGCCAGATTTTCCATTTTACTTGGGATTGCAGGTGGAGATCCAGAGACCGACCTTTGCAAGTAAAGAGGAAATCAACTTCTTTGAAGTTTTCATTGCACATATATTTAAGAAAAGAGACATGTTTTTGAAATGCCGTGAAAGGCGATTTCATTTGTTTTGCCGAGAAAGCCGATTTTTGGCGTTTATAGCCGATTTACAATTCTTATCAATTGTGAAAGGCAAGAGTTGTGATTTTTTTTGTCTCTTTGGAAAAAATACAAACTACAATGAAAAGCAAGAAAAGGAGGATCTAACTTCTCAGGAGATTGTGGGTGACTCATTCAGATTGACGGTCGCAAGCCATGTGTGGACTTCACCATCATTCATGCAGATGACAATAGAGGATACTCTTGATTCATTTGGCTCGGCTTCAACCTCAGATTTTTAGAGGACAAAGACCAAGAGAAGGTCCTAAGTCTAATAAAAAGCTAAGTAGACGGGCTGAAAAGCCATGTCTAAGCCATTGAAAGCAGAAGGAAAATGCAAGGACCTTGGGGGGGGGTGCCCCCCAAGGGACTTTTGTCACCTTGTAGCGGTGGTCGATGTAGAACTTCAGCAAAATCTTCTCTTTTCTTTCTCTCGGATTTTCTATCTAGATTTCCGAGATCGATGCTTGGAGTTTTCTGGATCTGGATTTTTTGGAATGCTATCCTATTTATAGGCTTTTGGTAGCCATTTAGGAGGGTTTATGGGTTTTAATTGCCATAAAACCACATAATGGGAGGAGTTACAAGGTTTAATTCCTTTATTTTGTAACTCCTACATCTTGGCTTCTGATTTGCCGATCAAGAATTATGGATAAGTAATCGCCTTTAATCACCATGATGGGAGGAATTTCAAGGTTTAAATATCATGAAACCTTTGGCTTGTAACTCCTTTTGCTTGCTTCTGATTGGGCCGTCCAAAATAATGAGTTAATGAACGCAATAAATTTCCATAAACGGGTCAATTAACAACATTAAGTGGTCGCCAAGTCGCTCGAAGAGTCGCGGGCCGTGCTGCGTCTTTTGGAATTCTTCTTGCGGTGATCATCGATGGATCTTCCTGCTGATTGACATCGGATGACCATGTAACTTTTGACAATGATTGATAATAGCAGGCTGGTGCTATCTGTCATGTTGATTTCTCGATCGATCGGACAGAGTATTTTCTTGGTTTACCGGTGTGCGATCAATGATGATTTGATACTCTCGGAGGCGGACCTGTGATGTTGACGAAGATCGACGAATTTGGAGCCTCGAAAGTTAGAATTTTGGAAAACTACAGAGGCTGGAAGTCTCGAAACGCGAAAGGGAGTTGGAAAACGGCCCTTCGATGGAAATCCGGCGACCCGGATTTGCAGGGTCACCGGCGACCATGGGGTAGGGTTGCCGGCGACCATGGGCCAAGGTCGCCGGCGACCTTGGGATTTTTATTGGCCTGATTTCCCTATAGAAAACTTGATGAAAATCCGTACATTTTGGAGTGCAAAGTTTTCAATTTTCCGGGAAAGCCGAAGACTTTGTCGCGCAGAGCTGTCGATTTGCTGTCAGTAGCTGAAACTGGGACAAACGATGTCGGAATGACCTGAGATTTGAGGTGAAGCCTCTTGAGCAATAAATAAGACCAACCATAGGATTTTATTTGAGTTATGAAGTCGTGTGGGGTCCTGTCGCCAGTAGACTTGATTTTATCGCGAGTAAGATGTCGCGCTTTGATGTGTGGTCAACCGATGTCCGATTGACCTGAAATTTGACAGGGAGCCTATTGGAGTCAATTTGAGATGATCCATTAGCTCCGATTTAGAAACCGTGGTCCCGAGGTGCTTCACTGCCGAGAGGCTTGATTTGGCTTCCAAGAGTCAAAGTCTGGTCAAATGTTGTCGAAATGACCTGAAACTTGATGTGTGGCCCTTTGTAAGCATTTTGAAGTCAGCCATTTTGATGTATGGCCTCAGTGGTTCTCACCGCCGAGAGGCTTGATTCTGCTGTTCGAGGGTTGATGTAGGGTCAAGCGTTGTCGGTTTGACTCGGACCTTGACGTGGAGCCTTTTAGAGGTATTTTGAGACTATCTACAGGCTCTGGTCGAAGATTTGATGTTTTTGACGCATTGTTGCAGCAGGGAGCTCCTGTTCAGCTGTTGGAGAAGTGAAGTTAGAACAAATAATTCTGAAATGGCTCGAAACTTCATGTATACTCCTTTCTTGGCTGTCTTGAAGGATCTTACAGTTTTTGTTTGATTCTGAGAAGATTTGATTTTTTGGAAGTAGCATTTCCTATTTATGGGTAGGCTGTGGCTTCACATAGCTTTCTTGAGGTTGAAGAGGCAAAGTGACATTTTTGGTGTCAACAAATGCCCCCTCGAGGTACTGCGAAGAGTTGCTTAACTTTTGTTGTCGATGTGCCTTGAAGAGAACCTTGAAGGAGAGTCTCTGACTTGACCAAGAGTCTTTGAGCAGTCTTTCTTTTGGTAGAGTGGCTTTTGAGCTTCCATGGAAATTTTATGGTAGTGAAAGGGATCACGTACCATCTCAAGGCAAAGTTTTGAAACTGACATTAGGGATGTGGATTTGGTTTTTTGTTTTTGGCCTTGTGACCTAACAAGCTGTATGTGGCAGGTTAGGGGGTCAGGTTTGGTTTTTTAGTTTTGACTTTGTAACCCAACAAGCTGCATGTGGTAAGTTGGGGGGTCGATTTTGGTTTTGATCTTGTGACCTAACAAACTGTATGTTGCAGGTTAGGGGACCTGGATTTGATTTTTGTGAAATGTCAATTTCAAGATTTTGGCTCAATTTGGCATATGAGGCTGAATGGTTTGATTTTTGGAAGCTCATGGGGCTTGGAATTCTTTTTTTGTATGGTGTAATCAACTCAAAAGAGGCATGTAACCATTTTTGTATGCTCTTGGTAAGAGGGATTTTTCTTTGACTAAAAGCCTATTTTAGTGCCTAGGTGGTCAAACCTGGCTCATGTGGGCTAGCCCAAGGGACCTTAAGCTTTTGAAATGGCATAGATCTCATATGGTGTCATTTTTGTAAAGAATATCTAAAAATATCTCCTTTGGATAGAGAATATCTAAAAATATCTTTACTGGAGAGAATATCTCATGCTCCCTTTATTTTGGGAGAGAATATCTCAAGATATCTTTCTTTGGGAGAGAATATCTCAAATATCCTTTCTTTTGGGAGAAAATCTCTCTAATTACTTTCTTTTGGGAGAGAATCTCTCAAAGTATCCTTCTTTTGGGAAAGAAACCTCCTAATTTCTTTATTAAGGTAAAGTCACTAATTTGTAACTCTTACCTCCTTTCTTTTCTCCTTGTTTCCTTCTTTGGTTTGCTCTCTTCTATAAAAGCAAGGGGAGATTGGATCTCTTGCTCTTATTGCTTTCTTTTGCAACAATCTCAAGAGGGCTTTAAGACCAAGAGTTTTTCTTCTTCAAGGATCTTCAAGTTTTTTTTCTTCTTCTCCATCAATGGCTTCAGGTAAGTATTCTTTTCTAAGAAAACTCCATTGTAGAAATAGGATGCTTAAAAAAAGAGTTCTTTTTTCTCTTATTTTCTTTTCTTTTGTTTTTTTTTTTTGCATGTGTTTCTTCCTTTTTTTTACGTGTTTTTTTTCTCGTGCTTTTTTTGCACGTTTTTTTTTTTTGCTGTTTTTTTTTTGTGGATCCGTACGGCCAAGTGGCCTATGGGCCAGCCCATTTTTTTTTTTTTGCTGCTCCCTTTCTTTTTTTTTTTATCTTTCCCTCCCCCTTTTATTTTTGAGAAAGTTTCTTTTTTTTGTTCTTTTCTATTCTTTTTTTTTTGTTCTTTTCTATTTCCTTTTTTTTATCATCATGATAATGCATTTTTTTGGCACATCATGACGTTCATGCATTTCTGTAAATTGAATTAGGAGCATGATGTGATAGCATACCTGAAAATCTTTGCAAATTTTTAGAATTTGGAGCTCGTAGCGATGTTGAGCCCATCCTGATTTGCGGAGATTTTTGAGGTTTTGAAAGTTTGGAGTTTTGGAGCTCGCAGTGATGTTGAGGCCATCTTCAAGCTTTCTATTTCTTTCGGGGTATTTCCTTTTTCTTCGAAATTGCCCCGGAATCATGCCGAAATTTCGCCAGATTCTTTTAGCAAAATGCTGTCATTTTGATGATCTTTTTTTTTCAAACCTTTGCAGGTGGTTCCTCCAGAACGAACAAGGGTAAAGATGTCCCGCTACAAGCATACCTCGTTGATCCGCCAGATCTTCCAATGCGGCCGTTCAGCAGGCTTGGGAGAAGGTTTAGTATGTTGAGAGAAACTTGGAAGAGTATGACTCCCTCAACAAAAATGAGATGAGACAGTGACTGATCACTCTCAAGAGTAAGGAATTCTATAAGATCATGGTAAGCAACCGTCCTTGGGTTATGGACGATCACCGGTGTTGCCCAAGCCTACCTTTTTCTTTGGTGATGCAGTCCCTGACGACATGACATACCAGAGAAGATGTTTTTAGTTCTCTTACACAGCTGATAGTGAGGAGAGAATTGCTGTTACCCAGTCGACTTTCGATCACACTATCTCGATCATGAGCCTTTCTCCCACGTGCTATAAAAGAGAGGATCCTCCAAGCTGGGTGAAAAGGACCAATGTGATTAAGACCGGGGTTTTTGTTGGCGGTCCTTCTGGATATGCGGAGAAGTCGCCTGCCCTTTTGGACATGTTGATGCCGGCCAGCGGCTACCAGGGCTCTGATTATCCATCGGTTGATTTGAAACCGGTGGGCCTTGGTATTTTCAGCGGTGACGGCAGTAATTGGGTGAAGCCTTTTCGACTTCGTGGCCGTTTCAGTGTTGACTCCGATTGGAAGTCGTGAACTGATCGTGTCCTGCTGATTGGTGGTGCCATTTTGAAGGAAGCCTGGATTTTCAATGCGGACCGCGCCTTTAGGGAGACCGTGATCTTTTCCGACGAGGCCTTCGTGGCTATGCTAGAGTCATTCCTTCCACAAACCAACACCTTCGTTGTCACGAATGGTGAGATTGGTTTCTCTTTGAAGGAGCTGAGCGCCATCACTGGATTGCCTATCCTTCGTAAACACTATGAGGAGTTCATGCCCATTGACAGCGTCCTTGAGGAGTAGTCTAAGGAGTTCAGGCTTCTATACTTTTAGCCTTCTATGATTTTTTGAAGGAGGAAGGCTCGAGAGTCAGATCCAGCAGTTGGAAGAGTTTTAGCTCTTCGTTCCCCAACTTCTTTGACAGTAGGGAGTCTTCTGATAGCATGACCTGGGAAGCCAGGGCTAAGGATCCGGGTTCGAAGAAGACTTCTGCCATGCGACAAGAGTTTAGGGGTTCCTTCGCCATTACAGACGCCATTTTCTTTGACATTGCACTGCGGAGAGATCTCGCTGTTTACCTCACTTATTGGCTAGGTGAAGTTGTTTTTGCTGGAGGAGATGGAACGCACATCAGGCTGCATAGTACTTTTCCGGCTTGTCAGATGGCATTTGGAGAGCGGCTTGCTTTGGTGCCAGCTCTTTACTCCTACTTGTGTACCGAACTACAGGCTGCTGCTTTTTTGGTTCGGCTTGGGCACCCCATGAACAGGGTATTTTCAGCCCATATCTTTTATTCATGGTATGTATGCCATTGTCCTGGCTTTCACCGGCTGGTTGCTGCACAGGATGATGATCCTCTCATGATTTGATTGGCTAAGGGCAAAGCCGTATTCGAATCTCTTTTGTTTGCCCGCATGAGGATCCGACGATTCAAGGACGTCAAGATGGGGCAATCTTCAGTGAAGCTTTCTCCAGAGTTGCGGAAGAAGACTTTTGATTTTGGTGCCTTTCGAGACTCTATAGGGCAGGGTCGGGAAGGCATTACTCCTTGACAAATGCAGAGAAGGAGTGGCTTTTCAGCATACGTGTTAGCACAATGGTGTACCGTAGACATCTTTTCATCGATATCTAGACATATGTACCTTCTCGCTTTGTGCTGTAGTTGGGCTTTTCTCAAGGCATTGTTGGAGCGCCTTCGAGTATGGTGAAGCGCTTCAGAGGTTTGCAGGATGGCAGAAATGCATGGGTTTTTTATAGTGCTGAAGACACTACTGCCATGATTTCTTATCCTGAGCTGTCGACTTTCCGGACTACTGGCTTCACGAAGTGGTTTGTGGATAGTTTCTTGGCATATCATGGGCTTTCCAAGAAAGAGCTTGATGTAAAGCTGTCTTCCGGAAAAGGCATTGGGAAGTCGGATGGCGTCCGGCGAGAAGAAGTTTTGGCCTTCCTTTCTGGAGAGAAGCATAAGATAGGCTTTCTCGGTAGCAGGGCATCATCGGTTCTGAAGCTATCCGGGAAGTACCTAGTGAGGCCTTAGAGCAGCTAGAGGAAAAGGAAGCTGAGCTTGATGCTTGGAAGCAAGCTGCATAAAGGCGAGCTTCCATGGAGTCTACTGGCATAAGCAGACCATCCAGTGAAGAGTCAAGTGGGAGACCTGACTCTAATAGTGGGGCAGGTTCTTCTAGAAAACGAGCCCACAGAAGCAAGAGAAAGAGGAGTCAACGTCGCAAGGGACGGGATGAAGACTCTCCTGACGTAGAAGTCCCTCTTACTATCAATGAGGAGGTACTAGGGGATGCTGACGAGCCTCTGGAAGAGTGGAGTCGAGAAGAAGAGACCATCGGTGAAGGTATGGTTCTTCCTCTTTCTCTTTCCGTTTCTTTTATGGAATTTTCCATGTTCTGGTTTGCTTTCGCTCCTCCTCTTGTTTTTTTTTTTAGCAAAGGATGATGGCTTGGCGATGCCTGAGGTTCTGGCCGATGAGGCGGTGATGGATCCGGTTGCGGCACTTGAAGAAGAACCAAGGGACCCTGGGGTGATTCCAGAATCTCCAACTGGTATGACTTCTTTTGTTTTCTTCTTTTTTTTGTCTTTGTAGTCATTTCCTAACATCTTTCTTGTCAGCTGACTTGCCACAGGATTCCGATGACTTTGAACCAACAATGGACGCAAATGTTGACGATGCTTCCGATGAGCTCATGGAGGAAGAGAGTATTCTGCCAGTCGTCGAAGAAGGTACTTTGTAATGATAACCCTGATAATGATTTTTTTAACAGGATCGTACTCATACCTTTTTGTGTTTCATTGGCAGGTTATGAAGTGACAAAAGAGATGCCATCACTTTCTTCAGAATCAGAGCAAGGGGTGCCAGAGGTTGATCCGAAGGTAGGGACTTCTATAGCTAGTTTTGACCCAGCAGAGGCGAGACCTCGTGATGATATTCCTTCCCCAGTGGCTCCAAGTGGAAAGAGTTCTTTTGCTACTCTTCCAATGGGGCATGACATGAGCAGCTGACCGACGGAGCGGGGCAAATCTTCATATGGGCCATCTCTTCTATTTGCGAAGAAGGTGCTGGCGCGGGTTTCGAGTTTTTGGATCGAGACTCTCCTTTCTGGACACTTGGATGCCGGATTTTGCATGATCCAGCATGTGCCGGATATTCTCGGTGACGCCGAAGAGGCTTGTCTAGACGCCGAAGAGGCTTGTCTAGACGTCACAGGTGCCAGGACGATCGTTCATAGGATCATTGCACTGGGTGACAAGTGGTTTGAGACCATAGCTTTCCCGGATAGTGACTTATTCAAGGAGATGTTCTCGGATCCTGCTAATAAGGCTCAATCTGACATGGATGAGACTACACAGAGCAGGAAGCAGTTTGTTCGGGAGAGGAACTTAGAAGAGTTAGCCATCATCGGGTTGAGGCACGACATTACCATGCTTGACAGGGAGGTCACCAAGGCTAGGCAACGCCTTGAGTATTTGGAGGCGCAAGTCGCGGCCAAGTGGGCTGCTATAACAAAGGCTCGGGACAGGGAGAGAGCTCTGATTTGTTGACACCAAAAATGTCACTTTGCCTCTTCAAGATCCAAAGAGCTACATGAAGTCGCAACCTGCCATAAATAGGCAATGCTACTTCCAAAAAATGAAATCTTGTCAGAATCAAACAAACACTACAAGAAGTTTCGGGCCATTTCAAAATCATTTGGCCTAACTTCGCTTCTCCGGCAGCTGAAAAGAAGCTCCCGGCGGCGAAAGCATAGGAGACACCAAATCTTCGATCAGAGCCGATGGATGGTCTCAAAATACATCCAAAAGGCTCCACGTCAAGTTTTGAGTCAAATCGACAACGTTTGACCCTACATCAACCCTCGAACAGCTAAATCAAGCCTCTCGGCGGCGAGAACCGCCGAGGCTATCACTCATCAGATAGAGCACATTGATGGCTTCAAAATGCTTACAAAGGGCTACACGTCAAATTTCAGGTCATTTCGACAACATTTGACCATACCTTGATGCTCGGAAGCCAAATCAGGCCTCTCGGCGACGAAGCTCCCCGGGACCATGGTTTCCAAGACAGAGCCTATAGATCATCTTAAAATGACTCCAATAGGTTCCCTGTCAAATTTCAAGTCAATCGGACATCGGTTGACCGCACATCAAGCCGCGACATCTTCATCACGACAAAAGCAAGTCTACTGGTGATAGTACCCCAAACGGCTTCAAAACTCAAACAAAAGCCTATGGTTGGTCTTATTTATTGCTCAGCAGGCTTCACCCCAAATTTCAGGTCATTCCGACATCGTTTGATCCAGTTTCAGCTTCTGACGGAAAATCGGCAGCTCTACGCGACAAAGTCTTCGGCTTTATCAGAAAATTGGAAACTTTGCAAAATAAGATACAAGGATTCTCATCGGGTTTTCTACAGGGAAATCAGGCCAATAAATGATCAAAATGTCAAGGAAAAATACAGAAGAAAATAAGAATAAAAAAAACAGTAAAAACGGACACAAAACAGGACAAAAGGCGGAAACCCCCCCCCCTAGGGTCGTAGACCCCTGCGACCCTGGCCCAGGGTCGCAGGGGCCCGAGATCGCCCGGTGGGCCCCGGAAACCCCGTTTTTCACGATTCGAGGCGTCCGGCCTTTGGTATTTTCCAAAATTCATACTTTTGAGGCATCAAATCCTCTGACATCCGTCAAAAACACGGGTTAATCATCAAGAGTATCGAAATCAACATTGATCGCCAACTGGTCAACCAAAAAAAGTGTGCTTTCTACCCGACCGATCGAGAAATCGACAGGACAGATGGCACCGACCCGCTGTTGGCAACCAACACCTGAAGTTACATGGTCATCCGATGTCGATCTACATGAAGATCCATCGATGATCATCGCCAGAAGAATCCCAAAAGACGCGGTACGGCCCGCGACTCTTCAACTGCTCGGTGACCACTTAATTCGATTAATTGGCTAGCTTTATTACAAGTCATTAATCCATTTCTTTGGACGGACCAATCAGAAGCAAGCATCCGGGAGTTACAAGTCAAGAGATTCAGGGCATTTAACCCATGAAACTCCTCCCATCATGGCGATTAAAGGCGATTAAATGCCCTCAATCTCCTCCGGCCAATCAGAAGCCAAGAAAAAGGAGTCACAAAATAAAGAATTCAATCTTGTAACTCCTCCCTTTATGTAGCTTTATGACAATTAAGGCTCATAAACCCTCCTAAATGGCTACTGAAAAGCCTATAAATAGGAGAGCTCTCAAAGAACAAAAAACACAGACAACAAAGAAAACAAACAACAGACTGCAGAAAATCCGAAAACTCAGACAGAAAAAGGCATCAAAGAGAGAAAACTCTGCGGAAATCCTACACCGACCACCGCTACAAGGTGACAAAAGTCCCTTGGGGGGTACCCCCCCAAGGTCCTTGCCTTCTCCTTCTGCCTCCAATGGGTCAGACGTGGCTTTTCAGCCCGTCTACTTAGTTTTTTATTAGATATAGGACCTCCTCTTGGTCTTTGTCCTCTAAAAACCTGAGGTTATAGCCAAGCCAAGCGAATCAATAGCATCCTCTGTTCTCATCTGCATGGATGATGGCGAAGTCCACATATGGCTTGCGACCGTCAATCTGAATGGGTCCCCCACAATCTCCTGAGAAGTTTGATCATCCTTTTCTTGCTTTTCATTGTAGTTTGTATTTTTTCAAAAGAGACAAAAATCACAACTCTTATCTTTCATTATTGATAAGGATTGTAAATCGGCTATAACCAACGCTACCAAAATCGGCTATAAACGCCAAAAATCGGCTATAAACGCCAAAATCGGCTATAAATGCCAAAAAAATCGCCTTTCATGGCAAATCAAGAAAATGTCTCTTTTCTTAAATATATGTGCAATGGAAAACTTGAAAGAAGTTGATTTCCTTTTTACTTACGAAGGTTGATCTTCAGATCACCACTTACAATTCCAAGTAAAATAGAAAATCTGGCACACCCACACAAAGAATATTGATGCACGCCTCTGCCCCCTTCCGGTTACGAAAGGGTCGAATCCGACGGACTCCCACGTCTGCCGACCTCGGTAGAACCGAGCGGAAGCGCTGTTCCATCATGATTCGCCAGGTTGCAGATGCTGATCGAGTTCTCAAAAAGAGGACTCAGAAAACAAATGATGGTGTGCTGCTTGGGATAAGCTTCCCGGTGTAGAAGAAGGGTTAAAGCATTCTCCAGTATCTCATGGCAAGTTCCTAAAGAAGCGTGCTTTGGAAACTCTAACGGCTGAGGCCAAAAGTTTGCTCGAAGAGCTAAAACTTTGGCTGGAGGCCATTTTTGGCTGAGCTCCTAGTTTCTCATTTTTTTGTAATAGAATCTCTTTTTTTTTTGGGTACCACATGTGTTTTTTCGGTACTTTCCTTTTTTGTAGTGCTTGTGAACACTTCTTTTTTTTGTTTTTCCTACTTTCACTTAAATCTTTTTTTTTTTGTGATGAAAGCAATTGCTAAATGCGATGATTGTTGTGAAAATTTGATCAAAAGTTTGTCATTTTGCGAAATTCTTTTGTCAAATGATTGTTTTGGCATGGGAGCCAGATTTTGTTTGTAGCGTGAAAACCAATTTTGGCACGGGAGCCAGTTTTGTGGCATTTATAGCTTGGTTTATGGCATTGATAGCTGGTTTGTGGCATTGATAGCCGATTTTGTGGCATTGATAGCCAGTTTTGTGGCATTGATAGCTGATTTTGGTGGCATTGATAACCAGTTTTTTTTAAAGCCAAGTTTTGGTTTGTTGGCGTGAAAGCCAGGTTCTGTTTTGTGGCATTGATAGCCGGTTTGTGGAATCTATATTCGATTTTGGAGGCATTTATAGCCGGTTTTGGTGGCATTTATAGCCGATTTTGGCATGAGAGCTAGGTTTTTGGTTTTCAAAAATGCAAGTACAGACTAAAAGTCGCCTCCCTGCTGAATGGTCTTGCAAGTATCGATGGAATGTCGCATCCTTGCTCATTCGGTTGCGAGTATCGATGGAATGTCGCCTCCTCACGGATTTGGGTGCAAGTATTGATGGAACGTCGCTTCCTTGCTTTTCAAAGATCTTGTTTTGCGGGTACTGACTTGATGTCGTTTCCCCACGATTTTTGAAATTTGCAGTTTTCTCGAACCTTTTTGGGTTGTGGATATCAACTGGAATGCTGCATCTCCACGATTTTAGGGTTTTTCGAACCTTTGATATTTTGGGTCGTGGATATCAACTGAGACGTTGCGTCTCCACAATTTTGAGGTTTTGCAAGTATCGACGAAATGTCACTTCCCTGCGATTTTGGAAGTGTCGAACATGGTTCGCATGCTTCTGATTTGTGCGAGTATCGACTAAGCGTCGCTTCCCCGTGGTTTTTTGAAAAATCATTTTTTTTGTTTAAAGACACAAGGGTCGTAAATTTTGATCTAGAACCATTTGGGCGGTAAAAGGCAGGGTGGACTAGGGTGGAAACCCCTAAATCCATATTTTTTTTTCAAACCATGAATTTTGGGTTCAAGGTTCAAAAATTTTGGTCAAGTTAGGGAGAGGCTCCTAAACTTGGATATTTTTTTATTTTGAACAATGAAACGATGTAAGTAAGCATTGCTTTTGAGTTTCTAGAAATTTCAACATTTGATATGAAAATTCTAAAAGGAGTGGGTTTGATGAGCTAGTACCTAGAAATAGGCTTTGGCCATACAGGCATTGCTCTTACCTAGTTGGGTAAGTCTTCAAGGGTAGTACCGTTTTAAGTACTTGTCATTGATGGGCAGCATACAACTGTCACCCTCCATATTTAGGAGTGCATATGCGCCATTGGAGAAAACCTTGTCGATGACATAGGGTCACTCCCATTTTTCCTAAAACTTGCCTTTGGACTTGTGAGTGAAGACCATTGGTCTTTTTACCTCAAGAACCAAGTCATCCTTTTTGTAGGCGCGTTGCCTGACCTTCTTGTAAAAAGATTCGGCCATGTGCGCTTAGTAAAGTTCAATGCTCTGTCGAGCTTCAAGCCGTCTCTCTTTGAGATTGTCCAGCTCATGGAGTCGCAATTTGACATTGCTTTCTTGAGTCATGTCATTTTGCAGAGATACCCCCAAGGAAGGAATTTGTATTTCCAAGGGTACGACAACTTCGCATCCATAGAACAAGGAGAATGGTGGGCCCACAAAGCTTCAAACAGTTTGTCGCTCCAGTCTCTTTTGTGACTAGAGACCATTTTCTTGAGGATTTTGCAAAGTGTCTTGTTGAAGGCTTCTGCTAATCCATCTGTGATGGACCGTGCGTTCTTGGCTCAGTGCTACCGAGGTCGGTGGACGTGGGAGTCCGTGGGGTACGACCCTTTCGCACCCGGGGGGCAGAAGGGGGTATCAACATTTTTTTTGTGTGTGGGTGTGCCAGATTTTCTATTTTACTTGAAATTGCAAGTGGTGATCCAGAGATCGACCTTCGCAACTAAAAAGGAAATCAACTTCTTTCAAGTTTTCCATTGGACATATATTTAAGAAAAGAGACATTTTCTTGGTTTGCCATGAAAGGCAAATTTTTTTGGCATTTATAGCCGATTTTGGCGTTTATAGCCGATTTTTGGCGTTTATAGCCGATTTACAATTCTTATCAATAATGAAAGACAAGAGTTGTGATTTTTGTCTCTTTTAAAAAAATACAAACTACAGTGAAAAGCAAGAAAAGGAGGATCTAACTTCTCAGGAGATTGTGGGGGACTCATTCAGATTGACAGTCACAAGTCATAAGTGGACTTCGCCATCATCTATGCAGATGAGAACAGAAGATGCTCTTGATTCGCTTGGTTTGGCTATGACCTCAGATTTTTAGAGGACAAAGACCAAGAGGAGGTCCTATGTCCAATAAAAAAACTAATTAGACAGGCTGAAAAGCCATGTCTAAGCCATTTGAGGCAGAAGGAGAAGGCAAGGACCTTAGGGGGATACCCCCTAAGGGACTTTTGTCACCTTGTAGGGGTGGCCGGTGCAGAACTTCAGCAGAGTTTTCTTTCTTCTTTCTCTCAGATTTTCTGTGCTTTTTTCTGATCTGGGATGTGATGTCTGTATCTGATCTCCTTTTTTTCGATCCAGATTTCTTTGGAGTACTCTTCTATTTATAGGCTCTTGTAGCCATTTAGGAGAGTTTATGGGCTTTAATTGTCATTAAGCCGCATGTTGGGAGGAGTTACAAGTTTTAATTCATTTATTTTGTAACTCCTTTTTCTTGGCTTCTGATTGGCCGGTGGAGATCGAGGGGATTTAATCGCCTTTAATCGCCATGATGGGAGGAGTTTCATGGGTTAAATGCCACGAATCAATTGACTTGTAACTCCCAGATGCTTGCTTCTGATTGGGCCGTCCAAAGAAATGAATTAATGACTGCAATAAAGCAAGTCAATTAATTGCATTAAGTGGTCACCGAGCAGTTGAAGAGTCGCGGGCAGTGCCGCGTCTTTTGGGAATCTTCTGGCGATGATCATCGATGGATCTTCATGTAGATCGACATCGGATGACCATGTAACTTCAGGTATTGGTTGCCAACAGCGGGTCGGTGCCATCTGTCCTGTCGATTTCTCGATCGATCGGGTAGAAAGCACACTTTTTTGGTTAACCGGTTGGCGATCAATGTTGATTTTCATGCTCTTAATGATTGACCCGTGATTTTGACGGATGTCAAAGTATTTGGTGTCTCAAAAGTATGAATTTTGGAAATTCCCAGAAGTCGAAAGATTCGAATCGTGAAAAACGACGAAAAAACGGGTCTTCCGGGGCAACCCGGCGATTCTGGGCTCCATGGTCGCCGGCGACCCTAGGCCAGGGTCGCACTGGGGGGAATTTCCCCCCTTTTGTCCCGTTTTGCAGCCATTTTTGACGTTTTTTTATTCTTTTCTCTTCTGTATTTGTTCTTGAAATTTTTTTATCAATTATTAGCCTGATTTCCCTGTAGAAAACTTGATGAGAATCCTTGCATTTTGGAGTGCAAAGTTTCCAATTTTCCAATAAAGCCGAAGACTTTGTCGCGCAGAGCTGCTGATTTTCCGTCAGAAGCAGAAACTGGGCCAAACGATGTCGGAATGACCTAAAATTTGGGGTGAAGTCTCCTGAGCAATAAATTGACCAACCATAGGTTTTTGTTTGAGTTTTGAAGCCGTTTGGGGTCCTATTACCAGTAGACTTATTTTTGTCGCGATGAAGATGTCGCGGCTTGATGTGCGGTTAACCGATGTCTGATTGACTTGAAATTTGATAGGGAACCTATTGGAGTCATTTTAAGATGACCTACAGGTTCTGTCTTAGAATCCATGATCCCGGGGAGCTTTGCCGCCGAGAGGCCTGATTTGGCTTCCGAGAGTCAAAGTATGGTCAAATGTTGTCGACATGACCTGAAACTTGACGTGTAGCCCTTTGTAAGCATTTTGAAGCCGTCCATGTGCTCTTCTTGATGAGTGATGGCCACGGTGGTTCTCGCCGCCGAGAGGCTTGATTTTGCTGTTTGAGGGTTGATGGAGGGTCAAACGTTGTCGGTTTGACTTGAAACTTGACGTGGAGCCTTTTGGATATATTTTGATACCATCCACAGGCCCTGATCAAAGATTGGGTGTCTCCGATGATTTCGCCGCCGGAAGCTCATTTTCAGCTGTCGGAGAAGCGAAGTTAGGCCAAATGATTTTGAAATGGCCCGAAACTTCTTGTGTACTCCTCTTTTGGCTGTCTTGAAGGATCATGCAGTTTTTGTAAAGAATATCTAAAAATATCTCCTTTGGATAGAGAATATCTAAGAATATCTTTATTTGGAGAGAATCTCTCATGTTCCCTTTTTTTTTGTAGAGAATATCTCAAGATATCTTTCTTTGAGAGAGAATATCTCAAATTTCCTATCTTTTAGGAGAAAATCTCTCATTGATTTCTTTTTGGGAGAGAATCCCTCAAGATATCTTTCTTTTGGAAAAGAATCTTTCTAATTTCTTTCCTTTGGTAAGGTTACTAATTAGTAACACTTACCTCTTTCTTCTTTCCTTCTTTGGTTTGCTCTCTTCTATAAAAGCAAGGAGGAGGTTGGATCTCTTGCTCTTATTGTTTTCTTTTGCAACAATCTCAAGTGTGCTCCAAGACCAAGAGTTTTTCTTCTTCAAGGATCTTCAAGCTTTTCTTCTTCTTCTCCATTAATGGCTTCAAGTAAGTTTTCTTTCTAAAGAAAACTCCATTGTAGAAAGTAGGATGGTATAAAAAGAAAGTTTTTTTTTTCTTTTCCACGTATTTTCTCTTTTTTTTTACATGTGTTTTTTTTTTTCTCTTGCTTTTTTTTCACGTTTTTTTTGTGGGCCGTACGGCCATGTGGCCTGTGGGCCAGTCCTTTTTTTTTTGTTCTTTTTCTTTCTCCCCCTTTTTTTTTGAGAAAGTTTCTTTTTTTTTTTGCTCATCATGATAATGCATTTTTTTTTTGGTAAACCAAGATGTTCATGCATGCATTTTTTTTAATTTATGGCACGATGTGATAGCATACCTGAAAGTTTTTGCAAATTTAGGAATTTGGAGCTTTGCAGCGATGTTGAGCCCTTCTTGATTTTGCAGAGACTTTGAGGTTTCGAAAGTTTGGAGTTTCGGAGCTCGTAGCGATGTTGAGCCTGTAAGACCCCGACCCGAGAGACCTCGTTTAGAGTTGATTAAGTTGTGTTTTAGTTTAAGTGTGTTTAGTGGTTTTTGGATTAGTTGGGGATTAGAATAGCTTTTATTATAGCTTTGGGGAATTTTGAGAGCCTTGCTACTTGTGGGACCCTTTGGGGGTTCTTGTTACGAATTGTGTGAGATTGGGGGTTTACCGATGATTTCCAAGAATCGTGTTTTAACCCCATTGGACTTATCTTGTTAATCCCTACAACTTCCATGATGACATCGTTTTCATTCGAAGACCTTAAACCCGATTTTTCATTAATTGAGGGCAAAATGGTCTTTTTACCCAAAATCTGGACACCGATTTCAATGTCATCAAAATGTGCAGAATATATACTTTTTGGAAACTAGAAATTTTGCCGATCAACTTTGTCTTCTTCGTCGAATTCGTTTGAAGCCCCGAAAACCATGTTTTGAGCCCGAGAACTCTTTTAAGTTGTGGGCCCCATCCTCACTCACTATATAGAAAGCCTCTTCTCCTTTTTCCCATTTCTGGTAAAAACCCTAGAGGAGAAGAGAAATCCCAGCCCTAAGGGTTTTCCCTTACCCTTTTCTTGCTTCTTCATCTTCAATCCCCCACTAAGCTAGTGCTAATGGAAAATTAGAGGCTATAATCTTCTTCCTCATCTCAAGGGCTTCATCTTGACACAATTTTTGAAGAAAACCGCCCACTCCGAGACTTCCTTTGGACAACACCTTGCTTTTTGAAGAACTTCTTTGTAAGTGATCTTCCTAAAAGTTTTATAATCTTGTTTGTTTAGCCCTAGGGTAACTCCATTTCACTTATTGGAAAATTCCGTCTTGTTTTACTTGGATTTTGATATTCTAGGGTTTGGATTTGGGGGTTTTGTGCATAGTTGTTTGATTGGGGGCTTAAGAGGTGTCTAGAGCTCAATTTGATTTGCATTGCACCCAAGGCAAGTGGATGAATGGATTTATTTCTTGTTTTCTTGCTATTAAAGATTTGAACCCTCATTTATTGCTTTTACCCAAGTCATCTTTATGAGTTTTCATGATTTTGGAAACATGCATAATGTTAGGCTACTTATAGTCCTATTGGAGAACATATGTTTTACTGTTTTGCTTTTAGATCATTTATGATCATTTATGGATTTTTATCTAATGGAGCTGTCTTGCATTGAATGAATGAAGAGGATGAAAGGAGGATGAAAGGAGGAGAAAATGAAGGAACGGACTGTATTCAGAAAATGAGTTTCTGGACAGTTCGCTCGAGCGACCGTGACACATTGCTCGAGCGAACCCGTCACAGAACCTCATTGGCTCGAGCCAACCCCTCTAATCGCTCGAGCTAACATAATCTGAACAGGTCCGCTCGAGCGAACCTTAAAGTCCGCTCGAGCGAACCCCAAACAGAGAGCTGTTCGCCCGAGCGAACCTCCCAGTTCGCTCGAGCAAACTGCCTGTCTGTCATGGGTTAATGCCTAAGGGCTTGAAACTTATTTTTAGGCCTGGGGAGGTATCATATGGAGCCCCAATGCCATGTAAGGCGTTATATAAAGTCTGGAAGAAGGAGGAACCTCATCATGGAGATTCCATGAGGTCTTCTAGATTGACCAATGTGTATAAGGACCCGGAATGTCCCTAACTCTTAAAGAGTACCAAAATTTCATCCTAACCGACATACGGGACCCTATTCGCACTGATTCAATTCTAGAAACCCTTTTGTTAGCCTGTAAAGATATTGGAAACTAATTGCATTTGATCTTCAATCAATCCCCTATTTTGGGATTTCAATCGTGATTTGTGAGTACTCTTGAACCGAGAACATTGTGTTACCACATTGTTAATTTGTTTAGACCCATCCCGACTTTTATACGTTTTGTACCTATGGGTTCCCGCCCCGTTATGTGTATTTATTTGTTTTGATTTTCGCATGTTACCTATGAGTCGGCACCACTAAGCTTGGATAACCTTATCGGTTTGATCCACCGATTTGGATATCCCCCTTCAGTTATACCCGCTGCAGCATGGTTCCCGCCTCGCCCCGATATACCCGGTTCGCTACCGTGGTCCCGCAGAGTATTATATGTATTTATTATATAAAAATCGTTGATTCTCCTCACCTCGTGTGACTGAGGTCAACGTCGTTGATTCTCCTCACCTCGTGTGACTGAGGTCAATGTCCCGATGTGCTCTTATCACTTTTGTGAGAGAGGATTTAGCTTTGTGTGGTTGCCATCTTGTTAGTCCCCGAATCATTGGTACCTCTACATGATTTTATCGCATACGTATCTCTTTTACATGAGGCATCATTCTTTTATGAAAATTTATTGTTTATCTAGATTTTTACTATGTTCTAAAGGCATCATTGTTTTGAATTGTTGTTATATCTTTTCACCCACCTGCCAGACCGTCGTGTCTGATCCATTTATTTTGGTACTCAGGTCCCGAGCTTATTGCCGTTGAGGAGGAGCCGGAGGAGGCGGTCGGGGAACCGCAGCGAGTGATTGAGTGGCAAGCCGATGATGTCATGTAGACATTCGGCCTTGCCTTGAGAACGATACACTTTGGGAACTTATGATAACTTTACTTTAGGTTTCATTTGGTTGTACGGTCTTTGTTGACCGTTATTTGGGGGTATTAATCAACTGATATTTTGTAAATATACTTAACTTTACTTTTGGGGAAATATGCTTATGATCATTGCTCATCCTGATATCTTGTCATGTTAACCATAAATCAGTCTTGTTTATGGATTTGAATGGTATTAGTATGGTTTGCTACACGCTTCCGCAATCTTGAGAATGTATTTGATATGGTTCTATGTGAGATGATGTGTAAAGATAATCCTCACCGCGGAACCCTGTGGGAAATCACGTGCACGGATAAATGTTCTTTCAACTCCGTGTGCAGTTTAGCCAAAGAGATGCACGTGGCGCGGCATCACCCCACCTCTGTCCCGATCCCGGACTAGGCCTCTTTTCCCCTAGTCCCGGTCCGGGGTCGCAACAGGACTGGTATCAGAGCGGGACATGTTTCAAGCAATTAAAAGAAACTAGAAATCTTAAGTACGTGGCGAGGATTCGTTGGATAGAATCATGTGAGCAATGTGTGACCACCCTGTACTTGATTTATATGTGCTAACAATTTGTTTTGCAGTGTTATGCCACCTTGCAAAAGAACAGTAAACAGTAATCACGTTGCTAGTAACAGTGAGAATACAGAGCCTATTGCAGAGGAACCACAAGACAACAACATGCAGAACCAATTCCAACAGATGATGCAGGCTATGATTGACCAACAACGTCAGGCGAATGAGAACCAGGCTAGGCTCCAAGCACAAACATATGAGACACAGACCAGATTGCAAGAATAGATGCTTAAGAAAGACGAGGATCATGCTAGGGAGATAGCTCAAATGCAAGCACATTTGTTGGGGATATTAGAGAGGAGACCGGAACCAATCCCAGTTGCACCACCTGGTCCGGTGAATATTAGAGGGAATGATCCTAATGTGTTGTATGAGCGGTTCAGGAAGAGAGGACCGAAAGAATTTTTGGGGACTGAGGATCCAATGGCAGCAGATGATTGGCTTGAGCACACCGAAAACATATTTGAGATATTCATATGTACCGGTGTAGAACGTGTACAGCTTGCAGCCTCTATGTGTGTGGGTTTGGCAGATATTTGGTGGAAGACCGTCAAAGCAGAATACAGGACAATGGTTGATGTAGAAGCTTGGGTTAACTTCAAGAGACAGTTTGGAGAGAAATATGTACCTGCACATGTCAAGAGACAAAAGGCAGCAGAATTTCAGCAACTTGTGCAAGGGAACATGACGGTCCTCGAATACCTTACCAAATTCGAGAGATTGTTAAGGCATGCTCCAGAGCTGATAGACACGGTTGAGAAGAAGATAACCAAGTTCCTTGAGGGACTTCACCCGATTATTGAGAGGGATGCTACCGGGGTTGTACCACCCGTTACCTTTGAAGAAGCTGTCAAGAGAGCATACAAATTTGAGAACTTCCACAACAAGATCATCAAGAACCAAGGAAGGGTCAAGACCAGCAGCAAAACTATCAGCAAAGAAACAATCAGAACAAAAGGCCAAGGCAGGAGCAGAATGCACGGAATCCAGTGGCTTGTATCCACTATGGGAAAAACCATGAGAGTGCCAATTGCCGTTTTATTACAGGAGCGTGCTTTAGATGTGGCTCCATGAACCACCAAATGAAGGATTGTCCAAGGCCTGATAGACATAATAGGCAGCAGCAAGGAGCATAGCGGCAGGCACCACCTCAGAATGCATTAGTGGTCCAGAATCAAGCAAGACCACTACAGCAACAGGCACCTCAACAACAGCTTAGGCCACAGCAACAACAGGCCCGTCAGCAGGGGCAGAATCAAAATCAGAATCAGCATCCTCAGAATCAGAATAGGAATGCACAACAAGGCAGGCAACAGCAAGGACAAAACAGGCCACCACAGAGGGCACAACTCTATGCTGTCAATAGAGCTGATGCAGAGGCTGAAGGCAATGTAGTGGAAGGTACACTTCTCGTATGTGGTTTTGATGCTAAGGTTTTGTTTGACCCTGGCTCTACTCACTCATTCCTATCTCCAAAATTTGCTAAGTTGATTGATATGCATGCTAGAGAGTTGAGTTTCATTTTGACTGTGACTACCCCTTTAGGTAAGGAAGTTGTTTGTAGAACTTTTTACCCTAGTTGTCCAGTCATGATAGGAGAAGTAGTATTACCGGCAGATCTCATTTTGTTGGAGATGCAGGATTTTGATGTCATCCTAGGGATGGATTGGTTAGCAGGATACCATGCTACTATGGATTGTTTCCATAAGACCTTAACTTTTAAGTTAGAGGAGACCCAAGCAGGGGTGTTATTTCAGGGAGAGAGGAGTAATTCTGGTGCAGGGTTTATTTCAGCGTTGAAGGCTGATAGGCTTCTAAAAAGTGGTTGTGAGGGTTATTTGGCGTTTATCACGGAGGATAAACGGTCCCAAGGGGTGGAGGAGATCCCGATTGTTTGTGAGTTTCCGGATGTTTTCCCGGAAGAGATACCAGGATTGCCACCCATTAGAGAGATAGACTTCACTATTGAGTTGTTACCGGGGACCGCTCCGATATCTATCGCACCTTACAGAATGGCCCCGGCAGAATTGGGAGAGTTGAAGATGCAATTGCAAGAACTTTTGGACAAAGGTTTTGTGAGACCTAGTGTGTCACCGTGGGGAGCACCAGTTTTATTTGTGAAGAAGAAGGATGGTTCCATGAGAATGTGTATTGACTATAAAAGATTGAACCAAGTGACCATCAAAAACAAATATCCATTGCCAAGGATAGATGAATTGTTCGATCAGTTGCAAGGAGCTGCTTACTTTTCGAAGATTGATTTGAGGTCAGGCTACCATCAGTTGAGAGTTAGAGACTCAGATGTACTAAAAACAGCCTTTCGTACAAGATATGGACACTATGAATTTCTAGTAATGCCATTTGGTTTGACTAATGCACCGGCAGTTTTCATGGCATTGATGAAAAAAATATTTGCGGAGTATTTGGATCAGTTTACAGTGGTGTTTATTGATGATATTTTAGTGTATTCCAAGACCAAAGAAGAGCATGAGGAACATTTGAGGATAGCACTCCAGCTGTTGAGGGAGAATCAATTGTTTGCAAAACTTAGTAAGTGTGAATTTTGGTTGGACCAAGTCACATTTTTGGGTCATATCATCTCTAAGGAAGGATTATCAGTGGACCCGTCCAAGATTGAGGCAGTCATGAATTGGGATAGACCGAAGAATGCATCAGAAATCAGAAGTTTTCTTGGATTGGCAGGATATTATCGGAGGTTTGTGCAAGGATTTTCGTCGATTGCGTCACCTTTGACGAAGTTGACAAGGAAGAATGCACCATATGTTTGGACAGACAAATGCGAAGCTAGTTTCCAAGAGCTGAAGAAGAGATTGACTACAGCTCCAGTCCTTACTTTGCCATCTGGGAGCGGCGGTTTTATCATTTTTACTGATGCTTCCAACGTTGGACTGGGATGTGTGTTAATGCAAGATGGGAAGGTAGTTGCATATGGGTCCCGGCAGTTGAAAGATCATGAGAAGAACTATGCAACACATGACCTCGAGTTGGCAGCAGTCGTGTTAGCCTTGAAGATGTGGAGACACTACCTCTATGGAGAAAAGTTTGAGGTTCACTCCGACCACCGTAGTCTACAGTACTTGTTTTCTCAGAAGGAGTTGAACATGAGGCAGAGAAGATGGATGGAATATATCAAGGACTATGATTTTCCAATTAAGTATCACCCGGGAAAGGCGAATGTAGTTGCAGATGCCTTGAGTAGAAAGTCAGTTAGCATGGCCAGTCTTCTTGGAACTTATGTGGTACAGCAGTTAGAAGAGTTGGGTGTAGATTTTCAGCCACTAAGAGAGGGTGTCATGTTAGCAAACATGTCAGTGTCAGAGCCTTCCTTCATTCAGAAGATCAAAGAGAATCAGTTGCAAGACCCAGAGTTGGCTAAGATCTCTGAGCACTTAGCAGATCGTCCGGATTTTCGTGTTGTAGATGGAGTTTTGTATTATCGAGACCGTCTCTGTGTGCCTAACTTGGAGGACTTGAGGAATGATATCATGTCTGAGGCTCACAATACTAAGTATTCCATACACCCGGGTAGTACAAAGATGTACCAGAACTTAAAGGGCAGATTTTGGTGGAATAACATGAAGAGAGAGATAGCAGCTTTCGTCTCTCGTTGTATGACATGTCAGTTGATCAAGGCAGAACATCAGAAGCCTCCAGGGTTACTACGGCCATTAGAGATTCCGGAATGGAAATCGGAGCACATTACCATGGACTTCATATCGGGTTTACCAAAGACTAGTAAGGGCAATGATGCTATTTGGGTCATAGTGGACCGTCTCACCAAGTCAGCTCATTTCCTACCGATGAAGACTGGGAAGAAAATGCATATGTTACCTTTGGCACAGTTGTTTGTCACGGAGATTGTCAGTCGTCATGGACAGCCAGTTTCCATCACATCCGATAGAGACAGCAGATTTGTCTCAAGATTTTGGAAGACAATGCATGAGTCTATGGGTACGAAGTTATAGTTCAGCACGGCCTATCACCCACAGACCGATGGTCGGTCAGAGAGGACGATTCAGACACTTGAGGATATGCTTCGAGCTTATGTGTTAGATTTCAAGACTCAGTGGGATGAAGCCTTACCGTTGTGTGAGTTCGCTTACAACAATAGTTTCCACTCGAGTATCGGTATGGCACCTTTTGAGGCTTTGTATGGCAGAAGGTGTAGAACACCTGTTTGTTGGGAAGAAGTTGGTACTCGCAGTTTCCATGGACCGACCATTGTTAGTGAGACTAGTGACAAGGTCAAGTTGATCCAAGAACGTCTGAAAGTGGCTCAGAGTAGACAGAAGAGTTATGCAGACTCTCACAGAAGGGATTTACAATTTAAAGAAGGAGATAAGGTTTTCTTGAAAGTGTCACCTACTCGTGGAACTTTAAGGTTTGGACAGAAGGGCAAATTGTCTAGGAGGTACATTGGACCGTACGACATTGTGAGTAAGATTGGTGATGTGGGTTACCGGTTAGCCTTACCACCCGAACTTTCCGGCGTACACAATGTTTTCCATGTGTCCATGTTGAAGAAGTATGTTCCCGACAGGCTACAGATACTCCGTTATGAGCCAGTTGGAAATTCGAGAAGATGCGACCTATGTTGAGAAGCCTAAGCAGATCATTGACACCAAGGAACAAGAGTTGAGAACTCGGACTATTCTGTGGGTCAAGGTACTTTAGGAGAATCATGGACCGGAAGAAGCAACTTGGGAATTACGGGATCAAGCTCAGAAGAAGTACCCACATCTCCTACCGGAGGTGAGTTTTAATTTCCATTTGGAGGACCAAATGTCCTAAGGAGTGGAGGATGTAAGACCCCGACCCGAGAGACTCTCGTTTAGAGTTGATTAAGTTGTGTTTTAGTTTAAGTGTGTTTAGTGGTTTTTGGATTAGTTGGGGATTAGAATAGCTTTTATTATAGCTTTGGGGAATTTTGAGAGCCTTGCTACTTGTGGGACCCTTTGGGGGTTCTTGTTACGAATTGTGTGAGATTGGGGGTTTACCGATGATTTCCAAGAATCGTGTTTTAACCCCATTGGACTTATCTTGTTAATCCCTACAACTTCCATGATGACATCGTTTTCATTCGAAGACCTTAAACCCGATTTTTCATTAATTGAGGGCAAAATGGTCTTTTTACCCAAAATCTGGACACCGATTTCAATGTCATCAAAATGTGCAGAATATATACTTTTTGGAAACTAGAAATTTTGCCGATCAACTTTGTCTTCTTCGTCGAATTCGTTTGAAGCCCCGAAAACCATGTTTTGAGCCTGAGAAGTCTTTTAAGTTGTGGGCCCCATCCTCACTTACTATATATAGAAAGCCTCTTCTCCTTTTTCCCATTTCTGGCAAAAACCCTAGAGGAGAAGAGAAATCCCAGCCCTAAGGGTTTTCCCTTACCCTTTTTCTTGCTTCTTCATCTTCAATCCCCCACTAAGCTAGTGCTAATGGAAAATTAGAGGCTATAATCTTCTTCCTCATCTCAAGGGCTTCATCTTGACACAATTTTTGAAGAAAACCGCCCACTCCGAGACTTCCTTTGGACAACACCTTGCTTTTTGAAGAACTTCTTTGTAAGTGATCTTCCTAAAAGTTTTATAATCTTGTTTGTTTAGCCCTAGGGTAACTCCATTTCACTTATTGGAAAATTCCGTCTTGTTTTACTTGGATTTTGATATTCTAGGGTTTGGATTTGGGGGTTTTGTGCATAGGTGTTTGATTGGGGGCTTAAGAGGTGTCTAGAGCTCAATTTCATTTGCATTGGACCCAAGGCAAGTGGATGAATGGATTTATTCTTGTTTTCTTGCTATTAAAGATTTGAACCCTCATTTATTGCTTTTACCCAAGTCATCTTTATGAGTTTTCATGATTTTGGAAACATGCATAATGTTAGGCTACTTATAGTCCTATTGGAGAACATATGTTTTACTGTTTTGCTTTTAGATCATTTATGATCATTTATGGATTTTTATCTAATGGAGATGTCTTGCATTGAATGAAATGAAAGGAGGATGAAAGGAGGAGAAAATGAAGGAACGGACTGTATTCAGAAAATGAGTTTCTGGACAGTTCGCTCGAGCGACCGTGACACATCGCTCGAGCGAACCCGTCACAGAACCTCGTTGGCTCGAGCCAACCCCTCTGATCGCTCGAGCTAACATAATCTGAACAGGTCCGCTCGAGCGAACCTTAAAGTCCGCTCGAGCGAACCCCAAACAGAGAGCTGTTTGCCCGAGCGAACCTCCCAGTTCGCTCGAGCGAACTGCCTGTCTGTCATGGGTTAATGCCTAAGGGTTTGAAACTTATTTTTAGGCCTGGGGAGGTATCATATGGAGCCCCAATGCCATGTAAGGCGTTATATGAAGTCTGGAAGAAGGAGGAACCTCATCATGGAGATTCCATGAGGTCTTCTAGATTGACCAATGTGTATAAGGACCCGGAATGTCCCTAACTCTTAAAGAGTACCAAAATTTCATCCTAACCGACATACGGGACCCTATTCGCACTGATTCAATTCTAGAAACCCTTTTGTTAGCTTGTAAAGATATTGGAAACTAATTGTATTTGATCTTCAATCAATCCCCTATTTTGGGATTTCAATCGTGATTTGTGAGTACTCTTGAACCGAGAACATTGTGTTACCACATTGTTAATTTGTTTAGACCCGTCCCGACTTTTATACGTTTTGTACCTATGGGTTCCCGCCCCGTTATGTGTATTTATTTGTTTTGATTTTCGCATGTTACCTATGAGTCGGCACCACTAAGCTTGGATAACCTTATCGGTTTGATCCACCGATTTGGATATCCCCCTTCAGTTATACCCGCTGCAGCATGGTTCCCGCCTCGCCCCGATATACCCGGTTCGCTACCGTGGTCCCGCAGAGTATTATATGTATTTATTATATAAAAATCGTTGATTCTCCTCACCTCGTGTGACTGAGGTCAACGTCGTTGATTCTCCTCACCTCGTGTGACTGAGGTCAATGTCCCGATGTGCTCTTATCACTTTTGTGAGAGAGGATTTAGCTTTGTGTGGTTGCCATCTTGTTAGTCCCCGAATCATTGGTACCTCTACATGATTTTATCGCATACGTATCTCTTTTACATGAGGCATCATTCTTTTATGAAAATTTATTGTTTATCTAGATTTTTACTATGTTCTAAAGGCATCATTGTTTTGAATTGTTGTTATATCTTTTCACCCACCTGCCAGACCGTCGTGTCTGATCCATTTATTTTGGTACTCAGGTCCCGAGCTTATTGCCGTTGAGGAGGAGCCGGAGGAGGCGGTCGGGGAACCGCATCGAGTGATTGAGTGGCAAGCCGATGATGTCATGTAGACATTCGGCCTTGCCTTGAGAACGATACACTTTGGGAACTTATGATAACTTTACTTTAGGTTTCATTTGGTTGTACGGTCTTTGTTGACCGTTATTTGGGGGTATTAATCAACTGATATTTTGTAAATATACTTAACTTTACTTTTGGGGAAATATGCTTATGATCATTGCTCATCCTGATATCTTGTCATGTTAACCATAAATCAGTCTTGTTTATGGATTTGAATGGTATTAGTATGGTTTGCTACACGCTTCCGCAATCTTGAGAATGTATTTGATATTGTTCTATGTGAGATGATGTGTAAAGATAATCCTCACCGTGGAACCCTGTGGGAAATCACGTGCACGGATAAATGTTCTTTCAACTCCGTGTGCGGTTTAGCCAAAGAGATGCACGTGGCGCGGCATCACCCCACCTCTGTCCCGATCCCGGACTCGGCCTCTTTTCCCCTAGTCCCGGTCCAGGGTCGCGACAGAGCCCATCTTCAAGCTTTCTATTTCTTTCAGAGTAGTTCCTTTTCTTCGAAATTTCCCTGGAATCATGTCAAAATTTCGCCAGATTCTTTTTTAGCAAAATCCTGTCATTTTGATGATTGATCTTTTTCTTTTCCAACCTTTTGTAGGCGGTTCCTCCAGAACGAACAAGGGTAAAGTGCCTGCTACAAGCGTACCTCGTTGATCTGCTAGATTTTCTAATCCGGCCGTTCAACAGGCCTGGGAGAAGGTCCAGTATGTTGAGAGAAACCTCGAAGAGTGCGACTCTTTCAACAAAGATGAGATGAGACAGCAACTAATCGCTCTCAAGGGAGAGGAATTTTATAAGATCATGGTAAGTAGTCGTCCATGGGTGATAGACGATAAGAGGGTTTTGCCCAAGCCTTCCTTCTTCTTTGGTGATGCCGTCCCTGATGACATGACATACCAGAGGAGATGTTTTCAGTTCTCTTTCACAGCTGATCGTGAGAAGAGCACTATTGTGACCTGGTCGACGTTTGATCACACCGTCTCGATCATGAGCCTTGCCCCCACGTGCTTTAAGAGGGAAGATCCTCCAAGCTGGGTGAGAAGGATGAATGTAATCAAGACCGGGGTTTTTGTTGGAGGTTCTCCTGGATATGCGGAGAAGTCACCTGCTGACATGGACATGTTGATGCCAGCCAGCGGCTACCAGGGCTCTGATTATCTGTCGGTCGATTTGGAACTGGTGGGCCTTGGCATTTTTAGCGGTGACGGCACCAATTGGGTGAAGACTTTTCGACTTCGTGGCCGTTTCAGTGCTGACTCTGAGCGGAAGTCATGGACTGATCGCGTCCTGCTAATTGGTGGTGTTGTTTTGAAGGAAGTCGGGATTTTTGATGCGGTCCGTGCCTTTAGGGAGACCGTGATCTTTTCCGACGAGGCCTTCATGGCTATGTTGGAGTCATTCCTTCCACAAACCAACACCTTCATTGTGACGAATGGTGAGATTGGTTTCTCTTTGAAGGAGCTGAGCGCCATTACCGGATTGCCCATCCTTGGCAGACTCTATGAGGAGTTTATGCCGATCGACAACGTCCTCGAGGAGCAGTCTGAGGAGTTTAGGCTTTTGTACTTTCAGCTCATCGCCTTCTATGATTTTTTGAAGGAGAAGGAGGGCTCAAAAGTAAGATCCAACAGTTGGAAGAGTTTTAGCTCTTCGTTTCCCAACTTCTTTAAAAGTGGGGAGCCTTCTGATAGCATGACTCGGGAAGACAGTGCTAAGGATCCGGGTTCGAAGAAGATTTTGACTATGCAAGAAAATTTGAGATATTTCTTTGCGAGTACAAACGCCATATGTCCTGACATTGAATTGCGGAGAGATCTCGCTGTTTACCTCACTTATTGGCTAGGTGAGGCTATTTTTGCTGGAGGAGATGGAACGCACATCACGCCGCATTGTATTTTTCTGGCTTATCAGATGGCGTTTAGAGAGCGGCTCGCTTTGGTGCCAGCTCTTTACTCCTACTTGTGTACCGAACTGCAGGCTACTGCTTTTTTGGTTCGGCTTTGGCTCCCTATGAATAGGGTATTTTCAGCCCATATCTTTTATTCGTGGTTTGTATACCACTGTCCTGGCTTCCACCAGCTGGGTGCTGCACTGGATGATGATCCTCTCATGATTCGACTGGCTAAGGGCAAAAGCCGTGTCCGAATCACTTTTGTTTGCCCGCATGAGGATCTGATGGTTCAGGGACGTCGAGATGGGGCATTCTTCAGTGAAGCTTTCTCCGGAGTTACGGAAGAAGGCTTTTGATTTTGGTGCCTCCCGAGACTCTACCAGGGCAGGGTCGGGAAGGCATTACTCCTTGACAAATGCAGAGAAGGAGTGGCTTTTCAGCATATGTGTCAGCACGATGGTGTACCGCAGACATCTTTTTGTTGACATCCAGCCGTATGTACCTTTTCTTCTTGCTCTGCAGTTGGGCTTTTCTCAAGGCGTTGTTGAAGCGCCTTCAAGCATGGTGAAACGCTTTGGAGGTTTACAGGACGGGAGAAACGCATGGGCTTTTTATAGTGCTGAAGACACTACTGCCATGATTTCTTATCCTGTATTGTCGACTTTCCGGACTGCCGGCTTCATAAAGTGGTTCGTGGAGTGCTTTTCCGCATATCGAGGGCTTTCCAAGAAGGAGCTTGATGTGAAGCTATCGTCTGGAAAATGCCTTGGAAAGTCAGATGGCATCCGGTGAGAGGAAGTTTGGGCCTTCCTTTCTGGAGAGGAGCACAAGATAGGCTTTCTCGGTGACCAGGGCGTCATTGGTTCTGAAGCTGTTCGAGAAATACCTGATGAGGCTTTAGAGCAACTAGAACAGGAGGAAGCTGAGCTTGATGCTTGGATGCAAGAGGCACAGAGGCAAGCTTCCGTGGAGTCTACTGGCAAGAGTAGACCATCTAGTGAGGAGTCAAGTGGGAAACCTGACTCTGACAGTGGGGCAGGTTCCTCTAAGAAGCGAGCCCGCAGAAGTAAGAGGAAGAGGAGTAATCATCGCAGCAAAGGGCAACATGAGGACTCTCCTGACATAGAAGTTCCTTTTACTATCAATGAAGAGGTGCCAGGGAATGCTGACGAGCCTCCAGAAAAGAGAAGCCAAGAAGAAGAGACCGTTGGTGAAGGTATGATTCTTCCTCTTTCTCTTTCCATTTCTTTTCATGGGATTTTTCCATGTTCTTATTTGCTTTTTCCCCTTGCTGCTTCTTTTTTTTTTAGCAGAGGGCCATGCCTGAGGTTCCTGCCGATGAGGTGGTGACGGATCCGGTTGCGGCACCAGAAGAAGAACTTAGGGATTCTGGATTAGTTCCAGAATCTCCAATTGGTATAACTTCTTTTGCTTTCTTTTTTTTTTTTTTGTCTGTGACTTGGTTTGCTAACACTTTTCTTGTCAGCTAACTTGCTACAGGATGCCGATGACTTTGAACCATCGATGGATGCAAATGTTGATGATGCTTCCGCTGAGTTCATGGAGGAAGAAAGTGTTCCACCAGTCTTCAAAGAAGGTATTTTGTAGTAATAACCCGGATAATGATTTTCAAACAGGATTATATTCATACCTTTTTGTGTTTCCTTGGCAGGTTTTGAAGTGACAGAGGAGAGTCTGTCTCCTCTTCTAGAACCAGAGATGCCAGAGGTTGATCCGGAGGTAGAGACTCCTGCAACCAATTCTAACACGGTGGAGGAGGTACCTCGTGCTGAGATTTCTTCCCCAGCAGCTCCGACTGGAAATAGTTCTTTTGTTCCTCTTCCAACGGGGCATGACATGACCAGTCGACCAACGAAGCGGGGCGAATCTTCAGCTGGGCCATCTCTTCTTTTTGTGAAGAAGGTGGTGGTGCAGGCTTTGAGCTCTTGGATTGAGACTCTCCTTGCTGGACACTTAGATGCCGGATTTGGCATGATCCAGCATGTGCACGAGATTCTTGGTGATGCCGAAGAGGCTGGTCTGGATGTCACAGGTGCCAGGGCGATCGGTGATAGGATCATTGCACTGGGTGACAAGTGGTTTGAGACCATTGGTTTTGCTGACGACTAGTTCTTCAAGGAGATGTTCCTGGACCATGCTGATAAGGCTAAGTCTGACCTGAATAAGGCTACACAAAGCAGGAAGCAGCTAGTCCGAGAGAAGAACTTAGAAGAGCTAGCCATCATTGGGCTGACACATGACCTTAACATCCTTGATAGGGAGGTCGATAAGGCCAGGAAACATCTTGAGCATTTGAAGGCACAAGTCGCTGCCAAGTGGGTTGCTATAACAGAGGCTCGCGATAGGGAGAGTGCTCTGATTTGCCGGGTTGCAGATGCTGATCGAATTCTTGAAAGGAAGTTTCAAGAGGACAAACAATGGCAAACTGCTCGGGATAAGCTTCCTGGTGTGAAGGGTTGCAGCCTTCTCCAGCATCTCATGGCAAGTTCTTGAAGGTGCCTTGGAAACTCTGACGGCTGAGGCCAAAAGTTTGCTTGAGGAGCTGAAATTTTGGCTGGAAACCAGTTTTGGTTGAGCTCCTGATTTTTGTAGTATAAACTATCCTTTTTTTTTGTACCACATGTATTTTTTGGTACTCTCTTTTTTTTGTAGTGCTTGTGACATTTTTTTTGTACCGCATGTATTTTTTGGTACTCTTTTTTTTTTTTGTAGTGCTTGTGAACACTTTCTTTTTTGGTACCGCATGTATTTTGTTTTTGTACTCTTTTTTTTTGTATTCCCTATGCTCACTTAAATCATTTTGTGATGAAAGCAATTGCTAAATGGGATATATATATTTTTTCCCTACGCTCACTTAAATCTTTTTGTGATGAAAGCAATTGCTAAATGGGATTTGATCAAAAGTTTTGTCATTTTGTGGAATTTTTTTGTCAAATGATTGTTTTGGCATGGGAGCCAGATTTTGTTTGTGGCATGGAAGCCGATTTTGGCATTGATAGCCAGTTTTGGTGGCATCTATAGCCAGTTTTGGTGGCATTGATAGCCGGTTTGGTGGAATTGATAGCCAATTTGGTGGCATTGATAGCCAGATTGGCATGAGAGCCAATTTTTGTGGCATTGATAGCCGATTTGGTGGCATTGATAGTTGGGTTTTTTGAAAGCCAAGTTTTGGTTGGTGGCATTGATAGTCGGTTTGCTTTGTGGCATTGATAGCTGGTTTTGGTGGCAGTTATAGCCGGTTTGTGGCATTTATAGCCTGTTTTGGTGGCATTTATAGCCGGTTTTGGTTTTCAAAAAATGTAAGTATCGACTAAAAGTCGCCTCCCTATGAATGGTCTTGCAAGTATAGATGGAATGTCGCATCCTTGCTCATTCAGTTGCGAGTATCGATGGAATGTCGCATCCTCGCAGATTTGGGTGCAAGTATCGATTGAATGTCGCATCCTTGCTTTTAAAAAATTTTGGTTTTGCAGGTACTGACTTGATGTCATTTCCCCATGATTTTTAAAATTTGCGGTTTTCTCGAACCTTTGGGTTATAGATATCAACTGCAATGTTGCATCTCCATGATTTCTTAGTTTTTTCGAACCTTTAAAATTTGGGTTGTGGATATCAACTGAAATGTTGCGTCTCCACGGTTTTTAGGTTTTTTCGAACCTTTGAAATTTGGATTGTGGATATCAACTGAAATTGCGTCTCCACGGTTTTTTTTTTTTAGGATTTTGCAAGTATCGACGAAATGTCGCTTTCCTGTGACTTTGGGAGTGTCGAACATGGTTCGCATGCTTCCGATTTGTGCGAGTATCGACTAAGTGTCGCTTCCCCGCAATTTTTGAAAAACCATTTTTTTTGGTTTAAAGACACAGGGGTCATAAGTTTTGACCTAAAACCATTTAGGTGGTAAAAGGTAGGGTGGACTTGGGTAGAAATCTCTGAATCTAGATTTTGTTTCAAACCATGAATTTTGGGTTCAAGGGTTGAAAATTTTGGTCCAGTTAGGGAGAGGCTCCTAAACTTAGATTTTTGAGCAATGAAACGATGAAAGTAAGCATTGTTTGAATTTCTAGGAATTTCAACATTTGATATGAAAATTCTTAAAAGAGTGGGTTTAGCGAGCGTGTACCAGGGAACCAGTTTTGGCCATACAGGCATTGCTCTTACCCAGTTGGGTAAGTCTTCAAGGGTAGTACCGCTTTAAGAACTTGTCATTGATGGGCAACATACATCTGTCACCCTCCATGTTTAGGAGTGCGTACGCGCCGTTGGAGAAAACCTTGTCGATGACGTAGGGTCCCTCCCATTTTGGCTCAAATTTGCCTTTGGACTTGTGAGCAAAGACCATTGCTCTGTTTACCGCAATAACCAAGTCATCCTTTTTGTAGGCGCGTTGCCTGACCTTTTTGTCGAAAGGTCCTGCCATGCGTGATTAGTAAAGTTCAATGCTTTGTCGGGCTTCGAGCCGTCTCTCATCGAGACCAGCTTATGGAATCGTAATTTGACATTGCTTTCTTGAGTCATGTCATTTTGCAACGATACCCTCAAGGAAGGAATTTGTACTTCCAAGGGTACGACAGCTTCGCATCCATAGACCAAGGAGAATGGTGTGCTATGGGTTGGTCCTTGAACGGTGGTTCGATAGGCCCATAAAGCTTCAAACAGTTTGTCGCTCCAGTCTCTTTTGTGACTAGAGACCATTTTCTTGAGGATTTTGCAGAGTGTCTTGTTGAAAGCTTCTGCTAATCCGCTTGTTGCCGGATTGTATGGAGTCGAAGGACAGCTTTGGATTTTGTATTTGTCGCAGAACCTGTAGAATCGATGATCCCGGATTTGTGGTCCGTTATCATGGATGAATCTTTTGGGTATGTTGGTGCGCAGGAACTGAAGGACTGGTGAGGTCATCATTTCGTTAAGCATAAATGCTTCTGACCACTTGGAGAAATAATCCGTAACAGCGAAGATGAAGCGATGACCTTTGCTCGAAGGGGGAGAAATAGGACCTATGATGTCCATACCCCAGGCTTCGAAAGGCCATGAAATCGCTGTAGGATGTAGCCATTCTGGAGGCATGTGAATGTGAATGTAATCTCCATGAACTTGGCATTATTGGCAGCGCTTAGCAAATTGCATTACGTCAGCTACCATGGTAGGCCAGTAATAACCTAAACTTTTTATCTGATCATAGAGCTTGGGATTAGCCTGATGAGCTCCACAAAGACCAGCATGAACTTCTTTGAGTGTTTCTTCAGCCTCTTGTTATGACAAGCAGCGTAGAAGTACTCCGTTGAAGTATTTCCTGCAAAGGATTTTTGAAGGAATATCCAAATGAAAGCTTGGGGTTCGCCTTTGGATGCTTACCCGTTCTTTTGGATATTCAGATAGGATTCCGAACATAGTGTAATCAATGAACGGATCCCTCCAGTCGCCGATTGCAGGTTGAAGGATAGAAATCCGACTTCCAACCACTCAGTGGCATTTAGCAGCTGCTTGGTGTGTGTTAAGAGGAGGAAGGATTCTTTTCTCGCACAGTGTGATTTGCATGTTTTCCCCTTCCTGGATTGCCATAGATGTGGCAAGTCCAGCCAGGGCATCTACACGTATGTTTTCACCTCTACAAATGTGCGTGATGTGATAGATGTCAAACTTTTGCAGAAGTGATTGTGCCTTGTTGTAGTAAGGCAGCAGATCAAGCTTCCTGACTTCAAATTTCTGATTCATCTAGTTGACGATCAGTTGAGAGTCTCCAAAGATTTCCAGCATGGTGATACTGGATTCGATGGCGAGTTCCAATCCTAGGATCAGAGCTTGATATTCAGCTGCATTGTTTGTGCATGGTGTAAATCCTTGGGATCCTTACCCTAGAGGGGGGGTGAATAGGGTGAGCTACAACTAGTGACCAACCATGACCAATTTTAATTTCTTTAAATCAATTAGTCACATGTGATGATTAATCAAACAAAATGCGGAAGCTTAAACAATTACAATCATCACAATGCAATCACCACAACACAAGATTTATAGTGGTTCGGCCTCAATGCCTACATCCACTACCGGCTTGTGTTCCTCACACCCCACCGGATTTCCACTATGTATGCTTTTCAATAGGCTAAGCAATAACCTTTACATCTATGCTTTTCTAGGCTAAGCAATAACCTTTACATTATGCTTTTCAAGGCTAAGCAATAACCTATACAACCAAATGGTTGGTGCTCTCTCTTAGTAGTGTCTAAAATACACTTGATGGAGATACATATTTAGCTCAATACATTGCCTCTTAAGTAGGCGGATATAAAAGTGAAAAACTAACTCACACAAACACTATATGAATGCAAAGATGAATGCACAAAGTGTATGCATGATGTCCTCAATCAATTTTAAAATAAAAGCTCATAAATGTATGCCAAAGGCTTTTGAAAGTTTTAGCTCAAAACATTTATGATTGAGGAAATGCTAATCACATGTTAAAAGTAACTTGTAAAAGACATACCTAAGTATTCTACACAAGTTGTGAAATTCAAAGAACAAAACATGTGATGCATATGGATTTCAATCAAATTAAAAATGAAGCTCAATATAAGTATGCCAAAAGCATTTTTAAAGTGTAAAACACAAATATAGATTTGATTGAAATTATGGGTCAAATCACATGTAATTAAAAGGACAACTTGAAAATGATATACCAATCAATGTTTAAACAAGTTGTAAAACTTTAAAACAAAATACATGTGATTTATAAAGTTGTTGAATCCAAAACATAAGATAGATTTGAAAGAGATTTTCTTATGATGAAAAACAACAACCAAAGATTCAAAACCAAGTATAGGAATCATGTTACATATGATTTCAAAGATGATTCCAAAACATGATCTACTTAGATATACCAATTTAAGTACTACTTGGTTTGAATCAAGGTGATGTATCCAAAACAATGAATCAATTCAAAACATAACCATGTTAAGGACACAACAAATCATACATTAACATGCTAGAAAAGATTTACCAATAAATAGAATAAAGCATGAAAACATATGATTAGGAAAAGCAAGCTTACTTAGTGATTTAACTTCATTAATCCCAAGCTTTAGCTTTCCTAATGACCCTTAGATTCCCTTAGCTCATTCCCCTTTGTTTGGCCTCAAATCACCTCAAGAAGGGCCTTAGAGTTCCTCAAATTTGGCTAAGGAATGAGCTTCTTTTTATACAAAAAAAATGCCCAACGGCTAGTCCTCGGTCGACCCCATACAGGGCTCGGTCGACCTGCCCTTCAACGGGCAAAAATATGACCGTTTGAAAATAATGCCGTTGCCTCTTTCCCGGTCGACCTGCAGTGGGCGCGGTCGACCGTCCATGGGCTCGGTCGACCGGCCACACTGCAGGTCGACCGGGTCCCCTGGACCAATTCCCCCAAAAATGCATATTTTGCATATTTTAAAGTATTTTTCTTTGGGGACTTTTTGGGCCATTAAATCAAGCTTGAAATCATGTTTTAAATCATTCTAAGTGGTTTAAAAACATGAAACATAAAAAGCCTAAAAATGATTTGAAACTTTAAAATCAAAGGCTAGCTTGATTCTTAAAAACTCTTTTCAAAACTAAATGCATCCAAGTTTTAAAATCAAAACATGCATGAACCAAGATTTCTAAAAACAATGCATGTGAAAATCAAGATTTCAAGATTTCTAAATCAATGCTCATGTGAAAAATCAAATGATGATTTAAATGATAATGCATCCATCAAATTGCAATCACAAAATCCCTAACAATCTCCCCCTTTGCAATTTGATGGCAACTCACTCATCACTGAATTTTCACACTAAGTCTTCAGCTCCCCCTTAGCTGGACAAGTCTTGAAATCTCTTGGATGCTTCTTTGACTTAGCTTGGGCTCTTGTTCTTTTTCTTCATTCTTGATGCTTGGAGCTTGATCATTCTTCAAGCTTTCTTTTCTTCTTTAGCCAAGCAACTTCTTTAACTCCCAAGCTTAGTCTTCTATCAACTCTCCCCCTTTGACCATGCACTCTCTCTCTTTGGCAAGATATGCATCTTCTCCCCCTTTGGAAGATAATACAAAATCTCCCCTTAGATAAATTGACAATATTCTCCCCTTTTGACATCTAGAATATTCTCCCCCTTTGACATTAAATTGCAAAGGTACCTACACACATGACATAAGGAAAATACCTTTTAGTAGCACCTGTTAACGAAAGAAATCGAAAATGAAATATATAACAGGTATCATGTATGGTAGTAGTCTAAGGGTATAAAGCCAATTCAATGGTGAATTTGATCAAAACTAATACTTCCTATGAAGGTTTATACTCCCCCTCAATCCATTCTCTCCTTTTGTCAAACTTTTGACAAAGATTTAACTATCTGGTTCAAGAAGAAGATGGTTTTACCAATTGAGGGTCAACTTCAAGGAAAGGATTAGATTCATTTAACTATAGAGCTTAATATGATCAAATTACCAAGATTAAGAGCAAGGTCATTGAGAAAAGCAACCATGGATACCAATTGGAATAAAGAATACCAATTGAGATTAAAGGATATGACTATTATCTCAATCACTCTAAAATGGAGTTAAAAAGAATATAACTACTAGGATCAATCCAAATTAGAGCTATCCATGATGTTATGGGGTTTATTAAACATAGCATCAATCAATATACCTATGAAAAACATATGCTATGTAAATTTTGAAATCATTTCATCCAATCAAAAACTATGACTATTATGTGCACAAGATGAATGAAATGAAGTTCAAACATGAAGCCTACCTCAACCATTAACCAACCAAGATTATTAACACATAAAACATGGTGGTCATAAGATTTACCTATATGAGCATGAGAGGAGGCAAACATGAACATTATGATGCCAATGGAATGTGACATGGAATAAAGATATATTACTTATCAAGTTCAATCCAATGTACACAAGGTTTATCACAATCTCAAGATATCAATTGGATATGACAACAATCGAAAATTAAACTAATTGAATCCAATTGAATATGAAACATGATTAAGAGCATAGATGTGACAAACACAAGATTCCATCAAGCAACATAAATGAATATTCATCACTTTAATGATATAGTAACTTAGTGAGCATAGTGATGAACATTTTAAATTGCATGAAATGAAATGTCTTTAGGTGGTACATGCAATTTGAAAATTGAAAAACCATATGAACTCAACATGAAGGAAATCCATCAAAAATAGATATGCCTATGAGATACAAATAATGGATTTTGATGAGAGTCTCATATGATCAAAAATATGATATTGAAAAAATGCACAAGCGATATTACTATGAAATTATGCATAAAACAATATCACAACCATCCATCTATAGCAAAGCGTATGAAGTACAAAGGATGGATTTGAGAGTTCTAGTATGGTATCCACAAATGGAACTTAAGAGCACAACCATACATGGAACTATATGACATTTGCATAGAGAGGATCAATTATAATCAAGATCTAACTCATACCATATCATCAATAAAGAATATAACTATTCATGCACAAGGTATGAAGTTAGAACGATATCATGGATCGTATATAGATGAAAATGGATCTCATATAAGGTATACCTATGAAGAACAATGGTTTAATTCAAATTCATCTAAAATGATCCATTAATCTATCATGTAAAATTTCCACTCTTAGCAAATGTAGTATGCTTACAATGCAATGGAAAAAGGATATGAGAATCATACCAAATGAACTTAGCACACAAAATCACATATGTACTTAAGAAGCTCAAATGATCATGAAACAAAAGATTTTACTATAAAGCATAAACAACATCAATTTGCACTAATGAAACGATATACAAAGTTAGGCACAAACATGCAAATCAATGACATCATACCCAACCACACAAAGTAAGACATAACAACAAAGTCAATTTGCATTTGAAAGAATGTAACTTTGATGAGCAAAGATGCAAATTGCTTGTAAAATGTATTTCCTTCTAAATGATATAAACATAAGCACAAGGAAATAAACTCATGGAAAATGCTTCAATAAATATAACTAATAAAGCTTTAAACATTTTCCAAAGATCTTTTAATTCACTCCAACATTCAAAATCCAACAATGAATCATTCATAAAATTATGATCAAGTGACTTTGAAAAACATGAAGTGAACTAATATCAAATCTCAATTTGTAATCAAGGATATAAATACAAATGCTCATACAAATTGATTACATATTTTCCATAGCAAAGGATATAACTTGTAAGTTCATGGAAAATCTAAATTGATTTGAATCATTTGTTTTACAAAATAATCTAACTATGATATCCTAAACAAATGATTTTCCAACATCAAATGATCATGAAAAATCTAGCTAAGAAAGCTTTTGTAATCACAATCAATTGATGATCATCAAATAGAAATGCACTACAATAGATATAACTATATGAGAACAAAATGCAAATCTATATGAGAATATTGCAATCAAATGATTTTGAAACCCAAAGATATAACTAAGAAAGTTCATGGAGACAAAATCAAATGATCACAAAGAAACATTGCATTTTATAAGATGTGACTATGTAGAAACAAAATGCAAATGTAACATGACCAACAAATAGATATGACTAAAAAGAATAGGTTGGTCTAATGAGGTTCAAGGCCTTAAGGTTAGTCCAAAAGTCTACCTTTGAAGATTCACCTAAGGTCTTGATAAGGTTGTCCTTGAGGGTTTACTTTGAGGTCCCACCAACTCTTGGAGTTTTAACTCGAAAAAAGTTTTAGAGTGGTGAGATTGAATCTTAGGGGAATTAGAGAGCTAGGAAAGAAAATTCCATTTTCAACCATAGTGGAAATCATTCTTAAAAGATATGCATTAAAACACAACTCTAGGGTTCAAATCTAGATTTAAGCATATAAGGATCAACTCCGGGTGTTTAAGCCCTAAATGGAGTAACCTTGCTCTGATACCACTTGTAAATCCTTGGGATCCTTACCCTAGAGGGGGGGTGAATAGGGTGAGCTACAACTAGTGACCAACCATGACCAATTTTAATTTCTTTAAATCAATTAGTCACATGTGATGATTAATCAAACAAAATGCGGAAGCTTAAACAATTACAATCATCACAATGCAATCACCACAACACAAGATTTATAGTGGTTCGGCCTCAATGCCTACATCCACTACCGGCTTGTGTTCCTCACACCCCACCGGATTTCCACTATGTATGCTTTTCAATAGGCTAAGCAATAACCTTTACATCTATGCTTTTCTAGGCTAAGCAATAACCTTTACATTATGCTTTTCAAGGCTAAGCAATAACCTATACAACCAAATGGTTGGTGCTCTCTCTTAGTAGTGTCTAAAATACACTTGATGGAGATACATATTTAGCTCAATACATTGCCTCTTAAGTAGGCGGATATAAAAGTGAAAAACTAACTCACACAAACACTATATGAATGCAAAGATGAATGCACAAAGTGTATGCATGATGTCCTCAATCAATTTTAAAATAAAAGCTCATAAATGTATGCCAAAGGCTTTTGAAAGTTTTAGCTCAAAACATTTATGATTGAGGAAATGCTAATCACATGTTAAAAGTAACTTGTAAAAGACATACCTAAGTATTCTACACAAGTTGTGAAATTCAAAGAACAAAACATGTGATGCATATGGATTTCAATCAAATTAAAAATGAAGCTCAATATAAGTATGCCAAAAGCATTTTTAAAGTGTAAAACACAAATATAGATTTGATTGAAATTATGGGTCAAATCACATGTAATTAAAAGGACAACTTGAAAATGATATACCAATCAATGTTTAAACAAGTTGTAAAACTTTAAAACAAAATACATGTGATTTATAAAGTTGTTGAATCCAAAACATAAGATAGATTTGAAAGAGATTTTCTTATGATGAAAAACAACAACCAAAGATTCAAAACCAAGTATAGGAATCATGTTACATATGATTTCAAAGATGATTCCAAAACATGATCTACTTAGATATACCAATTTAAGTACTACTTGGTTTGAATCAAGGTGATGTATCCAAAACAATGAATCAATTCAAAACATAACCATGTTAAGGACACAACAAATCATACATTAACATGCTAGAAAAGATTTACCAATAAATAGAATAAAGCATGAAAACATATGATTAGGAAAAGCAAGCTTACTTAGTGATTTAACTTCATTAATCCCAAGCTTTAGCTTTCCTAATGACCCTTAGATTCCCTTAGCTCATTCCCCTTTGTTTGGCCTCAAATCACCTCAAGAAGGGCCTTAGAGTTCCTCAAATTTGGCTAAGGAATGAGCTTCTTTTTATACAAAAAAAATGCCCAACGGCTAGTCCTCGGTCGACCCCATACAGGGCTCGGTCGACCTGCCCTTCAACGGGCAAAAATATGACCGTTTGAAAATAATGCCGTTGCCTCTTTCCCGGTCGACCTGCAGTGGGCGCGGTCGACCGTCCATGGGCTCGGTCGACCGGCCACACTGCAGGTCGACCGGGTCCCCTGGACCAATTCCCCCAAAAATGCATATTTTGCATATTTTAAAGTATTTTTCTTTGGGGACTTTTTGGGCCATTAAATCAAGCTTGAAATCATGTTTTAAATCATTCTAAGTGGTTTAAAAACATGAAACATAAAAAGCCTAAAAATGATTTGAAACTTTAAAATCAAAGGCTAGCTTGATTCTTAAAAACTCTTTTCAAAACTAAATGCATCCAAGTTTTAAAATCAAAACATGCATGAACCAAGATTTCTAAAAACAATGCATGTGAAAATCAAGATTTCAAGATTTCTAAATCAATGCTCATGTGAAAAATCAAATGATGATTTAAATGATAATGCATCCATCAAATTGCAATCACAAAATCCCTAACAATCTCCCCCTTTGCAATTTGATGGCAACTCACTCATCACTGAATTTTCACACTAAGTCTTCAGCTCCCCCTTAGCTGGACAAGTCTTGAAATCTCTTGGATGCTTCTTTGACTTAGCTTGGGCTCTTGTTCTTTTTCTTCATTCTTGATGCTTGGAGCTTGATCATTCTTCAAGCTTTCTTTTCTTCTTTAGCCAAGCAACTTCTTTAACTCCCAAGCTTAGTCTTCTATCAACTCTCCCCCTTTGACCATGCACTCTCTCTCTTTGGCAAGATATGCATCTTCTCCCCCTTTGGAAGATAATACAAAATCTCCCCTTAGATAAATTGACAATATTCTCCCCTTTTGACATCTAGAATATTCTCCCCCTTTGACATTAAATTGCAAAGGTACCTACACACATGACATAAGGAAAATACCTTTTAGTAGCACCTGTTAACGAAAGAAATCGAAAATGAAATATATAACAGGTATCATGTATGGTAGTAGTCTAAGGGTATAAAGCCAATTCAATGGTGAATTTGATCAAAACTAATACTTCCTATGAAGGTTTATACTCCCCCTCAATCCATTCTCTCCTTTTGTCAAACTTTTGACAAAGATTTAACTATCTGGTTCAAGAAGAAGATGGTTTTACCAATTGAGGGTCAACTTCAAGGAAAGGATTAGATTCATTTAACTATAGAGCTTAATATGATCAAATTACCAAGATTAAGAGCAAGGTCATTGAGAAAAGCAACCATGGATACCAATTGGAATAAAGAATACCAATTGAGATTAAAGGATATGACTATTATCTCAATCACTCTAAAATGGAGTTAAAAAGAATATAACTACTAGGATCAATCCAAATTAGAGCTATCCATGATGTTATGGGGTTTATTAAACATAGCATCAATCAATATACCTATGAAAAACATATGCTATGTAAATTTTGAAATCATTTCATCCAATCAAAAACTATGACTATTATGTGCACAAGATGAATGAAATGAAGTTCAAACATGAAGCCTACCTCAACCATTAACCAACCAAGATTATTAACACATAAAACATGGTGGTCATAAGATTTACCTATATGAGCATGAGAGGAGGCAAACATGAACATTATGATGCCAATGGAATGTGACATGGAATAAAGATATATTACTTATCAAGTTCAATCCAATGTACACAAGGTTTATCACAATCTCAAGATATCAATTGGATATGACAACAATCGAAAATTAAACTAATTGAATCCAATTGAATATGAAACATGATTAAGAGCATAGATGTGACAAACACAAGATTCCATCAAGCAACATAAATGAATATTCATCACTTTAATGATATAGTAACTTAGTGAGCATAGTGATGAACATTTTAAATTGCATGAAATGAAATGTCTTTAGGTGGTACATGCAATTTGAAAATTGAAAAACCATATGAACTCAACATGAAGGAAATCCATCAAAAATAGATATGCCTATGAGATACAAATAATGGATTTTGATGAGAGTCTCATATGATCAAAAATATGATATTGAAAAAATGCACAAGCGATATTACTATGAAATTATGCATAAAACAATATCACAACCATCCATCTATAGCAAAGCGTATGAAGTACAAAGGATGGATTTGAGAGTTCTAGTATGGTATCCACAAATGGAACTTAAGAGCACAACCATACATGGAACTATATGACATTTGCATAGAGAGGATCAATTATAATCAAGATCTAACTCATACCATATCATCAATAAAGAATATAACTATTCATGCACAAGGTATGAAGTTAGAACGATATCATGGATCGTATATAGATGAAAATGGATCTCATATAAGGTATACCTATGAAGAACAATGGTTTAATTCAAATTCATCTAAAATGATCCATTAATCTATCATGTAAAATTTCCACTCTTAGCAAATGTAGTATGCTTACAATGCAATGGAAAAAGGATATGAGAATCATACCAAATGAACTTAGCACACAAAATCACATATGTACTTAAGAAGCTCAAATGATCATGAAACAAAAGATTTTACTATAAAGCATAAACAACATCAATTTGCACTAATGAAACGATATACAAAGTTAGGCACAAACATGCAAATCAATGACATCATACCCAACCACACAAAGTAAGACATAACAACAAAGTCAATTTGCATTTGAAAGAATGTAACTTTGATGAGCAAAGATGCAAATTGCTTGTAAAATGTATTTCCTTCTAAATGATATAAACATAAGCACAAGGAAATAAACTCATGGAAAATGCTTCAATAAATATAACTAATAAAGCTTTAAACATTTTCCAAAGATCTTTTAATTCACTCCAACATTCAAAATCCAACAATGAATCATTCATAAAATTATGATCAAGTGACTTTGAAAAACATGAAGTGAACTAATATCAAATCTCAATTTGTAATCAAGGATATAAATACAAATGCTCATACAAATTGATTACATATTTTCCATACCAAAGGATATAACTTGTAAGTTCATGGAAAATCTAAATTGATTTGAATCATTTGTTTTACAAAATAATCTAACTATGATATCCTAAACAAATGATTTTCCAACATCAAATGATCATGAAAAATCTAGCTAAGAAAGCTTTTGTAATCACAATCAATTGATGATCATCAAATAGAAATGCACTACAATAGATATAACTATATGAGAACAAAATGCAAATCTATATGAGAATATTGCAATCAAATGATTTTGAAACCCAAAGATATAACTAAGAAAGTTCATGGAGACAAAATCAAATGATCACAAAGAAACATTGCATTTTATAAGATGTGACTATGTAGAAACAAAATGCAAATGTAACATGACCAACAAATAGATATGACTAAAAAGAATAGGTTGGTCTAATGAGGTTCAAGGCCTTAAGGTTAGTCCAAAAGTCTACCTTTGAAGATTCACCTAAGGTCTTGATAAGGTTGTCCTTGAGGGTTTACTTTGAGGTCCCACCAACTCTTGGAGTTTTAACTCGAAAAAGTTTTAGAGTGGTGAGATTGAATCTTAGGGGAATTAGAGAGCTAGGAAAGAAAATTCCATTTTCAACCATAGTGGAAATCATTCTTAATGATATGCAATAAAACACAACTCTAGGGTTCAAATCTAGATTTAAGCATATAAGGATCAACTCCGGGTGTTTAAGCCCTAAATGGAGTAACCTTGCTCTGATACCACTTGTAAATCCTTGGGATCCTTACCCTAGAGGGGGGGTGAATAGGGTGAGCTACAACTAGTGACCAACCATGACCAATTTTAATTTCTTTAAATCAATTAGTCACATGTGATGATTAATCAAACAAAATGCGGAAGCTTAAACAATTACAATCATCACAATGCAATCACCACAACACAAGATTTATAGTGGTTCGGCCTCAATGCCTACATCCACTACCGGCTTGTGTTCCTCACACCCCACCGGATTTCCACTATGTATGCTTTTCAATAGGCTAAGCAATAACCTTTACATCTATGCTTTTCTAGGCTAAGCAATAACCTTTACATTATGCTTTTCAAGGCTAAGCAATAACCTATACAACCAAATGGTTGGTGCTCTCTCTTACTAGTGTCTAAAATACACTTGATGGAGATACATATTTAGCTCAATACATTGCCTCTTAAGTAGGCGGATATAAAAGTGAAAAACTAACTCACACAAACACTATATGAATGCAAAGATGAATGCACAAAGTGTATGCATGATGTCCTCAATCAATTTTAAAATAAAAGCTCATAAATGTATGCCAAAGGCTTTTGAAAGTTTTAGCTCAAAACATTTATGATTGAGGAAATGCTAATCACATGTTAAAAGTAACTTGTAAAAGACATACCTAAGTATTCTACACAAGTTGTGAAATTCAAAGAACAAAACATGTGATGCATATGGATTTCAATCAAATTAAAAATGAAGCTCAATATAAGTATGCCAAAAGCATTTTTAAAGTGTAAAACACAAATATAGATTTGATTGAAATTATGGGTCAAATCACATGTAATTAAAAGGACAACTTGAAAATGATATACCAATCAATGTTTAAACAAGTTGTAAAACTTTAAAACAAAATACATGTGATTTATAAAGTTGTTGAATCCAAAACATAAGATAGATTTGAAAGAGATTTTCTTATGATGAAAAACAACAACCAAAGATTCAAAACCAAGTATAGGAATCATGTTACATATGATTTCAAAGATGATTCCAAAACATGATCTACTTAGATATACCAATTTAAGTACTACTTGGTTTGAATCAAGGTGATGTATCCAAAACAATGAATCAATTCAAAACATAACCATGTTAAGGACACAACAAATCATACATTAACATGCTAGAAAAGATTTACCAATAAATAGAATAAAGCATGAAAACATATGATTAGGAAAAGCAAGCTTACTTAGTGATTTAACTTCATTAATCCCAAGCTTTAGCTTTCCTAATGACCCTTAGATTCCCTTAGCTCATTCCCCTTTGTTTGGCCTCAATCACCTCAAGAAGGGCCTTAGAGTTCCTCAAATTTGGCTAAGGAATGAGCTTCTTTTTATACAAAAAAAATGCCCAACGGCTAGTCCTCGGTCGACCCCATACAGGGCTCGGTCGACCTGCCCTTCAACGGGCAAAAATATGACCGTTTGAAAATAATGCCGTTGCCTCTTTCCCGGTCGACCTGCAGTGGGCGCGGTCGACCGTCCATGGGCTCGGTCGACCGGCCACACTGCAGGTCGACCGGGTCCCCTGGACCAATTCCCCCAAAATGCATATTTTGCATATTTTAAAGTATTTTTCTTTGGGGACTTTTTGGGCCATTAAATCAAGCTTGAAATCATGTTTTAAATCATTCTAAGTGGTTTAAAAACATGAAACATAAAAAGCCTAAAAATGATTTGAAACTTTAAAATCAAAGGCTAGCTTGATTCTTAAAAACTCTTTTCAAAACTAAATGCATCCAAGTTTTAAAATCAAAACATGCATGAACCAAGATTTCTAAAAACAATGCATGTGAAAATCAAGATTTCAAGATTTCTAAATCAATGCTCATGTGAAAACTCAAATGATGATTTAAATGATAATGCATCCATCAAATTGCAATCACAAAATCCCTAACACATGGTTCCAGTAGCGAGAAAGCATGTGGAATCATGTATTTGTCGGGGCTAACAAAGAGGATGCCAACTCCCGAGATTAGCTGTCTTTTTTCATTTGTCGTGGTTGCACCGTCAAAGTACATGTCCCAGGAAGCATTTTTTCAGAAAGTCTCAACATTGTAGACTGGTTCGTCTCGGAGATCATCTCTGAGTGGAGAATCTTTAGGCAATGGATCTCTGCGAGAAAGTCTGCTAGACTTGCCCTTTGATTGCCTTTTGTGGTACATACCTAATATCAAATTGTGACAAAAGGATGGACCATTTTGCCAGTCGGGCATTGAGAGAACCTACTTTTGTGACAAGGACCTTCAAGAGGTTGATCCTCGAGACCAGGTAGACTGTGTTGGAAAGCAAGTAGTGACGCAGCTTTTGTACGGCGAACATCACTGCAAGGCATTCCTTTTCGACTGGAGAGTAGTGATGCTCTGCACCTACTAGCATGCGGCTGAGGTAGTATAGAACAACTTCTTTTCTCTCATCATTTTCTTGTGCAAGTAGAGCGCCCAGAGAGTGATCAAGGGCTCTTGTGTACGTACAAGATGAATGGTTTTCCAGTGGTAGGAGCAGCTAACACTGGAGGTTTGGTCAGGTATGACTTGATATCTTGGAATGCAGCTTCACAATCAGCATCCCAGACAAAGTTTACACCTTTTTTCATCAACCGAGAGAATGGACGGCATTTCCCTGAAAGATTGGAGATGAACCGTCTGATGTAGGCCAATCTCCCTTGAAGCCCTTTGAGTTCTCTCAAGGTTCTTGGAGAGGGCATTTCTAGAATGGCTTTGACTTTTATGGGGTCAAGCTCTATTCCAGCTTTCCGAACTAGGAATCCGAGGAACTTACCCGACAAGACGTCGAAGAAGCACTTCAGAGGATTCAATCGCAGTTTGTGTTTGCGAAGCCAGAGGAAGACTTCTCGAAGGTCTTCTAGATGATCTTAATTTTTTTTTGCTTTTGACGGCGAGGTCATTAACATAACATTCGACCGTCTTGTGCTGCATATCTTTGAATATCTTCATCATAGCCCTCTGGTATGTGGCACCAGCATTTTTCAGACCAAACGGCATGACAATGTAGCAATACACGCCAAATGTGGTCCGAAAGGATGTATGTTTTTCATCTTCAGGATGCGTCTTTATCTTATTGTGGCTAGAGAAACCATCCATGAATGTCATTTGCTCGAATCCACAGGTATTATCAATCATTACCTCTAGTACTGGGAGCGGGAATTCATCTTTAGGGCATGCGCCATTCAGGTCTCTATAGTTAATACAAACCCTAATATGCCCGTCTTTCTTTGTCACGGGGACAATGTTGGCCAGCCATTCAGGATGTTATTTCTCACGGATGAAGCCGACGCTTTTGAGTTTTTGAACTTCTTGTTCAATTTTATCCATCACATTTGGACGAAATCTTCTTTGACCCTACTTGACAGGCTTGATGTCTTCTTGAAGATTGAGTTTGTGGACTACTATTTTGGGGTCTAAGCCAGGCATTTCAGTGTAAGACCATGCAAAGCAATCAACGAACTCACGAAGAAAGGCGATATACTCGAGTAACTCATCATCCTTTATATTCTTGCTTATGAATACAGGACGTGGGTTATCTGGTGTTCCCAAGTCTATCTTTTGAACAGGATCTTCTGTTGGAAGGTTCGAAGGTGGTTCATCCATAATATTTTCGGAGGCTTCCAGCTCAACGAAACCTTCTGGGGTTTCAAGCCACCAAGGTTTTGTTCCTTTCCACGGATCTTTTTGATTGGCAATTTTCTCAAGGTTTGCTATGAGATGATCCCAATCGCCTGTTGAAACCGGGTCGAAGTAGGGTACTTCTTTTGGAGACAAGTATTCTTCTGGGTCAGAAGACCACACGTCTGTGCCATCGGACAATTCCTCTTCATTGTCAGAGAATTCATACCAATTGGACGAGCTTCCTGGATCTTTGTCAGGTGACTCATCGAAGAGATATCCAGGGTGATCAATGTCTTCATGGACTTGAGATGTTGAGGCTTGGTCAATAAATTGACTTTTAAGCCTTTGTGTCAACTGTCTCAGGGGAGTGTCGGGATCATACCCTAGCTCGTGTGAAGAATTTTCTATATAGCCGTAGAGTCTCCAATCTTCCAGCTGGCTTTTGGTCAAGACGGGCCCCAATGGCGTGAGAATACCACGTCCTTCTCCCAAACCGACTGGGTTTTGAGTGTCATAGCCCATTTTCTTCATAATAGCTTGTGCCACAGAACTATATAAGGATAGTTGAGGCATACCTTCATTTTGGAAAGGTTCAAGCATAGAGTTTGATGAAGAAGCATCCGATCTATGGAAGAAGATCGGCTTTTCCTTTGCTGAAGTTGCTGGAACAACGAAGGAAGCTGATGTAAGATCTTCTATGTCAGAAGTTGTCTCCATTGGAGTAAGAGCAGGCTGAACTTGCTGAGTGTCAGCTTGGCTTGACGATGTGTCGTCTTCTGGCTCTGAATCCGAATCCATGTCTTGCATGATAGACACGAAAGAGACAACAAATTTGCCCCCAGACTTTTGCTTTGCCTTCTTCACTTTAGTTGTGATGACCAAAGGCTTTGAAGGTTTAAGAGAGATAATGAAGGGAGTTTGAATGCTCGCTTCGGATTTACCGGATGGTTTGTTTTCTTCCGGTGATTGTTGAGGAGCCTTGCCTTTATCTTTCTAGAGATTTTCGGCAAAGGGTGCTGTGTGCTTCTCCTATTCTTCTTTTTCACCTTCATACATCTGTGAGTCTGCAAAGTGGACCTCTTTATCTTTGAAGGGTTTTCTGTCTGCAAAGACTCGATGTATCATGCCGTCGTCGCCAACAAACTTGATGCATTGATGTAGAGTTGAAGGGACAACACCATTCTCATGGATCCAGGGGCGTCCGAGAAGGATGTTGTAGCATGAAGGGGTTTTTATTACATACACAGTGACCTCAGAGATAAGATCACTGATTTGCAACTTGAACCTGATTTTGCCGATAGGCCTTTGAGTACTCCCATCGTATCCGAAAATAGATACAGATGTGTGGCTCAGCTTGCTGGGTGGGATGCCCAACTCTTTGAGAGCCGAAGTGGAGATGAGATTAAGTGCAGAACCTGGGTCGATCTGAACTCTATGCATAGGCATTTCCTTGATGTACAATGTGAAGTACAGGGGTCGGTTGTGCCTTGTTTCGCCAAGTAGGAGGTTGTCCTTAGTGAAGGCGATGGTTGCACTGGCTGCTTTTTGAACCGAGAGGCATTCAATGCATGATCCCTCAGTTTTCTTCTTTTCTCCCTTTGAGGAAGCTTCTGAGTTTTTGACCCGGTAGTCCATTTCAATTTGGAGGACTTGCGGGGCATGTTTGTCGACATCCACATTCAACTTTTGCAATTCTGAAATGAGATTATCACGAGTGCGCAGAGACAGTCGTAACAAATCTAGGATGTGTAGACGTCCAGGTATGTGCTTGAAATGTTCAATCAAGTCATACTTGAAAGCCTCCTTAAGGCCTGCATGTTCATCATTGTTGCCACTATGGGCGCTTACAACATCTTTTCCCGAAGGATTTATATATGTAAAGGAAGATTGGTTGTAATTTTTATGGTAGTCCCGGCCAGAGCGGGTGCCTCTACCAACTTCGAGAGCTTATTGAGAATGGTCTTCATTTGGAAGATTATCTTCAGGATCAAGAGGCTGTACTTTTTCATTTGATGAGGATGTATCTGCAGCAGAGTTGTCATCCTCAGTGATTATGTTGCACGGAGCATTTTCCAGGAACAAGTCCTGAACAGCATCCAGCAACCTTTCTTCTTCGTTGACCAATTCATCATCCCAAGCATCATTAGCTGGGGATTCTTCAGTCAGGAAGGGTGTGAGCTTTGAAGTCACAGTCTCAGGAGAAGAAACCTAAGAGGGTGCCGTCTCAGTGAAAGTCACGTGAGATGAGGTGGCTCCAGAGGATATATTGCTAGGCGTCGTCAGAGTGTAAGTGATCTCGCCAGACGATGCTTCAGAAGAGCTATAATTCCGAATTATCACATTACAGGAAGCTCTAACAGGAGACGTTGCCTGATCGGAGCCAGACTCATCCTCGGAAGTAAGAGGATCGTCTATCCAGCGACTTTCTCCATTTTCAGGAGTTAAGGGAGGATGTACTTGATGGTCTTCAGGGACTTCAGGCTCTGGATTCGAGGAAGCTCGTTGACGCGGTTTTGCTCTTGTTCTAGAGCGAGACACTGCAAGATCCTTGCATATTCTTCAAGATCAGGCATGGGAGCCAAATCTTCTTCTTCATCAGCTCTTTGTGGCTCAACATAGTTTATTTCCACTGGAGCAATGATGGGTGCTAGGTCAGCAGTATTTTCTTGTACAACCTCTTGGTCTTCTTCTTCATCAGACCAGGATCCTTGTGGCTGTAGGGGTTATACCAGATTACTGGCATAAGATGATTTTTAGGAACCCATTCTTCATCAGAGAGATATTCTCCTATTTCAAGGGACTCCTCCCACTCGTCGGTGTAGTTGGATTTGAATCCATCATCGGTGTCACTGGACTCGTATCCATCAATGGAGAATCCAACTACCGAATTTCAAGAGTATGATGCCCCCTGCGTGGCTTCTTCGAATTGAGGTGGCATAAAATCACTGAGGGTGAATTTTCTTACCCCCTTTGAAGTCTCTGGAAGGGACGTTTTTGTTGCCTCCAGTGAAGCGATAGAGGAAGCCTCTGCCTTTTCTTGGACTTCTTATTTTGGCTAGGTCTTCTCTTGCCGTTTGAGCTTGAGGAGATGTTTCCTAGCCTGCCTTCGTTGTTGAGCTGTAGGCTTTGTTTTCATGACCTCCCAATTTTCATCTTCTAGGAGATCGAGATGTACCCATATGGGTTGTCCATCTGGTGTTGGGTAAGGTACCAGTTCCTCAGACGCTTGGATTGAGTTTATCACCTTGAAGGAAGCAGTGATCTTCTTCTTCGGTGATTTTGATGTTTGTCCACATGACACCATGTTGACAGAGGCCGACCCATAGTTTTTGTCAAAGGTGATGACTCCCTTTTTCCACATCTCGTTTATTTTCTCCCTCACAACGAAGCATTGATTGAGAGGATGCGAGATCATCTGGTGGTATGGACAGTACCGAGGATCGTTGTTTTTGCCAACATCACCCGGTCTTTTGGGTTTAGGCAAAGTGAGCTTGCCGTTTGCCACGAGTGCCCCGAAGATTTCATCAACATCTCCATCGAAAGGGTATTTCTTTTCTAATCTCTCTTTAAAGGCATCTGAGAGTTTAGGTCTCTTACCAGCAGCTTTGTTTTCAGCTTTCTTTGGGGCTGAGGAGTTGACTTGGTCTGCACATTGAGGACCTCTTTTTTCTTTGGTTTAGAGGTTGCAATGGCGGTTGGCTCTTTTCTTGATGATTTCTGACTGTTGAGGTCTTTAATCACCATTTCAGCTTCCATGGAAGCTTCTAGGAGTTCTCCTAGGTTCTTTGATTTGTTATCGATGATCGTGGGGTGGATTCTAGCTCTCATATTATTTCGGCAGATGTCGACTAGCGACGCTTGTAGCAATACATCAGAGCATTTGTATGCCATTGCTTTCCACTTGTGAATGAAGTCATATGTTGACTCATTCTCCCCCTATTTTAGGCTGCACAGCTAAGCCATAGTAGCGGGATGATCCTCACCTTTGAAGTGAGTCAGGAAGCGTGTCTCTAGCATGACCCAGTTTTGGATGGAGTCCTCCGGCAAAGTAGAGTACCAATCGAAGGCCGTACCTTTTAGGGTACTTGTAAAGAGGCGGATCTTGAGTGCATCTTGCTCCGCGATAGCTCCCGTCAAGATCTTGAAGTGGATGACGTGCTGTCTGGCTGATCCTTTCCCCGTATATGTTTGGAGAATAGGATGCTTGAATTTTGTAGGGAACGGGACCGAGTCCATCCATAAGGGATATGGTGGCTTGATCCCATGCTCCTTGAGTAGATCCTTTTCTTTTGCTTTTGCGAGGATACTGTCTACGTTCTTTTTGGTAAGGGCGCATGACTCATTTTCTTCTCCGTTTACCTCATCATCTTGACGATTCGGAGGAGGTTCATTGTTCGCCTGATTTTAGAAGGCGAGGAGAAGGTTTTCCATCAGAGTTTCAATTCTCTGCTGGCCTTGTTCCAACTGCTGGATGCGTGTGAGCGCATCATCTTGAGGTGGATTGCGGGGTGGAGGCTCAGAATTTGTAGCCAGGATGTTCATCCTTCAAGGTTCGAACGAATAAACTGTCCTGGTGACTGAGCTGGGGCTCATTCTTTTTTATGAAGAGCTTGAGAAAGGATCACGCTGCTGTCCTTTGCTTGAAGTGTTGGGATTGGTGTATGCCCTAAAGCCCACTAGCTGCACTCTCATCTTTTGTTACTGGATATTTACTGGTTATATAATGGAATAACTCTTTCTATTTAAACATGTGTATATGTATGGTTGTGTGTAAGGCCCATTGTTTCTAATAATTGAATCAGGTGTGAAGTGGCTTCACACAGATAGGTCTGATTCATGGATATTGGAAACAACAAATTAGTTCATAACTAAAAGATGGAGTTGGGCACTTCATCTTGGTATAAGTTATAATGAGATACTCTCCTATATAGGGTGACATACCTAAGTCATGGGAGGGCTTTCCCGGATTTATCTCATTAGTGCATATGCAATGCATTGAACAGGACCATGGTAGGTGTGATCTCTAAAATAGTACTATCACAGAGAGAGATCAAGTCACCTCATGCTACTGAGTGACCGGTGCTCTTAATCTTGAGCATTTGTGGATGAACTGACGAAGTCAAGTTCTTGTGCTTTAATTCACTATGGGTGAGATTCTTTTCATGGGTCAATAGCTCTGTGTTTTGGGTACTCGGACTTGATCAGTTGGGACGTGCAGATGCAATAAAGAATCTATGCCATCTGATGATGGAATAATCGTCCCCTTAGAATTATCCGATTAATCATCAAAATCTAAGATCTTAGTATATGGATGTTCCATATGGATATTGAACTTGTGGGTCGCTCCCTGGATCAAGAGAATGATATTCGAATGATGATTATATTAAGGATATGAAGTTCTAAGGTTTAGATGTAATCGGGAAGGTTGATAGTACATGTGATAACCTGACTCGATTATGGATGTTACATAGAGGGGCATTAAGGTCATTACGCTTAGTTGGTCGAAGACAACCGTCATTTTATGACGAGCTTATTATATTATATATTTGTCCTTGGAGTTCAATCATAACTCTTTAGTGGAATGAGTTAAGGTTAAAATGGTCTTTATGTTGCTATGGGTTTAGCATGGACATTTTGGTCATTTTGGGAGCCAATGGCAAATATGTCTTTTGGTCCCTTCTCTAGTCACTTTCCAAGATTGGCATGGTTTCCTAGAATGTTTAGATGACATATGGTTGAATTATTTTAGTGGAAAAATAATTTTGAGTTTAAATTCAAATAGGCCTTTGATGGCAGACATGAATTTAATTCTAGATAAATTGTATGTGGGCTATGGTGTGCATTAATTGTGTGGGACGTCCATAATGGGATATCCATGGGTAAGGTTTCCTATTTTGAGTAGGTCTCTCTACTTGGAAGGTTGGACTCCTCTTTGGATTAGTATTCCCATGAGAAAGTTTCCTTTTTGGATTAGAAACTTAAAATTAGTAAGTGTTCTACAACTAGGATTACTAATTGCATGGGAAGTTCCTTAAAGTTTCCTTTTCTAATTGAAGTGTTTCTAAAAGGAAATAAACCTTTGGATTATGCTTTCCTTTTAGGACATCTTTAAGAATTAGGAGAGATAACTTTGTGGGAAAGCTACCTCAAAAGTTTCTATAAAAGAATGCATCTTCCCCCCTTGGACGTCCTACACTAATATAGACCCATCCCACACGTCCAGCCTTGGTTGTCTTTCTTCTTCATTGAAGAAAGTTGTAGGTCTGAGATTTTTCCTTGGAGAAATAGTTCTCAACTCCTAGATTAAGATCCCACCATCTTAGCCAATCAGATTTGGATTTGAGATAGAGAAGAAGATCAAAAGAGAACACAATTTCTGCAGCAGAATTCCAGCAACATACTTGCTGATTGCAGACCTGAGTTCACCCTTTTTGCATCAGTTTTTCAGAGGATTAAAGTTTCCAAAATATCGAGGTAATAGTCTTCTATCATCTCTATTAATTGGACACATGTTGATCATGATTTAATGGAGTTTCTATGCGATTCTTTATGGCTGATTTCCGCTGCATAGTGCAGAAATCAGATTTTTTAAAAATCTGTCATGCTTTGCATCAGCCATAGTAGTCTCTTTTTGAGAAGTTTTAGATCTGAATCGCGGTTTCCTTCAGTGGTATCAGAGCCACTCCATGCGAAATCATGATCCCATGATGTGATTAATTAATCCTAGATTAGATGGGGCAGTGGTGGCACCCTGCTGAAATTTATTTCAGATTTGTATTAGTGCTGTAATCTTGTATGATGGTTACGTTCGGATTGCTGGAATTAATTTTTCCAGATCTAAATCATGTTGTACATTATGCACTAACCTATTTGGTTGCAGCCATAATTAGCATCCTTGATGGTTCGCATGTATGTTGTGTGGATTTGGATGTTTTTTAATTAGTTGGAAAGTGTACGATTGCGCGGTTAGCAATCATAGGAAGTTGTAAAGTTTCCTTAATTTTATTCCAACTAGTCTTGATGTAAGCTTTCTTGAAAAGCATAGGAATCTCCAATGTAATTTTGGTTTTGTTTTTCATGGGTTTGCTTGTATAAATCTATTTATGGAAACAAGCAAGAAAAGGAAAGTTTCAAGACAAGAAGGTTGCAAGAAATTGGAGTCCTTGGAGATGAAGGAGTCAAGACTTCTAGATGCATGAGGAGTCCTAATTCGATTAGGATTTGAAATCCTAAGAACAGGGAGCCATCAAGGAATGCATACTTTTATTTGCTTTTATATATGGAATGCATGGTTGAATGCTTTATATAATTGCTATAATTGTCACCTAGAAACATGGCCACCATTAGGTTCTAAAAATGGCATCTTTCTAAAATTAGAATGTTTTTGTTTGGTCAATTGGTTTTAAACGGGACTTAGACCAGCACCTTCTAATTATGTCTAAGGTTTAAAATTGGATAGGGTTGGCACCCTTGGTTTCCAAAAATAGACTAAACTAAAAAAAATCTAATTAGATGCTACCTAAGGGTTCTCATAACCCAAGTTAGGTTTTTTATTCTTTTAAAGGTTTTTCTCAAATGTTTTAATGCAAAGGTTATTTACTTTCAAGATGACTTGAGTCATAGAGTCATGAATTTAATTAACCAAGTTTGCTAGATTTAAAAAGAGCTTTTGAGAAAACGAAGTAAAGATCAAAGGAAAGTTTATAAACCCTAGTGATAAATTATCAAGTGGGAGAGGGGTTTAGGAAAAACCCCACGACCTTCCATTCTCGGTTCATATTAATCTCATTAGAAGTGTTAGTGGGAGCGGCCATCCCTTCGGTGGAGTTCTTTACTAAAGATCACTTCGATGGGTTAGATGGGTAAATTAAAGTGAATGTTCGTAATGAGGTGTTAGTGGGAGCGGCCATCCCTTCGGTGGAGTTCTTTACTAAAGATCACTTCTATAGAATGTCGATGAAGTGTTGGTGGGAGCGGCCATCCCTTCGGTGGAGTTCTTTACCAAAGCTCACTTCTAGATTAGGACATTCTGGGAATTTTCATAAGAGATGGTAACACACTTGACATAAGGCGGTAATAACCTCTCCTACCAGTTAAAGTTATTTGTCTTATGAGGTCAAACCAATCAGTGATTGGACTATCACTGGATATGTATCCAGACAGTGATAATCCAAATAAGAAAAGCTTAATTCAACGTTACTGTAGGCTCGGCCATCCTTTCGATGGAGGGTTTATGAGGAGGTTGAAACACTGATACATTATGTTTAGGGTTGAAATAATGTAAAAAGCTTTGTGCATGTTTTTCCTTTTATAACAAGCACCATATGCATGTTACATATATACTGCCTATCTAATTATAAACCATTTTATATCTAGAGAGAGATGGGTAAAGATTCTTTTAACCCGTTGATGAGTATTCTTCATGAGAACAAGTTGACCGGCCCTAATTACGTAGATTGGAAGAGAAATCTTGACATAGTACTCACTGCTGAGGAGTACAAGTATGTCTTGGTTGAAAATTGTCCTGAAATTAATGCCGATTCTACTGAAGACCAGTTAGAGGCTGAAAGGAAGTGGAAGAAAGCGAACAGCATGGCTAAATGCTACATGCTCGCTTCCATGTCCAACGTGTTGCAAACGCAGCACGAGCATATGGACACTAGCCTACGAAATCATGATGTCCTTGTTAGAAATGTTCGCAGACAAGAGCAGGCCAGCTAGGCAAGCTGCTATAAGGACTATCATGAACACTAGAATGGCTGAAGGAACACCTGTCAGAGATCATATGCTCAAGATGATGGATTGTTTCAATGAAGCTGAGATTCTAGGGGCTGAGATTGATGGAGCGAGTCAAACTGATATGATTCTAGAAACTCTGCCGGATTCTTTCAATCAGTTCAAGCTCAATTTCAATATGAGCAAGATGGACATGACCCTTTCGGAGTTAATGAAGGAACTCCAGGCGGCAGAGGCCATCATGAAGCCCAAGGCCCAAGCCCACTTTTTCTAGTCTTCCTCTCATCTGAGCCCGAAAGGGAAGAAGATGAAGAACAAGAAGAACAAGGGAAAAGGACAGAAAAAGGGCAATACTGGTAATAGAAAGGACAAGGGTACAGATGATAAGCCCAAAGGGAAATGCTTCAGATGTGGCCTTAAAGGTCATTGGAAGAAAGATTGTCCCAAGATCCAAGGCTCAGTTAATAAAGGTACATCTTTTTCTTATTTCATTGAAACTTGTTTAGTGGTTGATTCTACTGACTCGTGGATAGTAGACTCTAGAGCCACTAATCATATCTGCAATTCGTTGCAGGGGTTTCAGATAATGCAGAAAATTGAGAAAGGGGAGTTTGCCTTTAGAGTTGGAACTGGAGCTAAAGTCTGGGCGGTTGCCGTGGGAAATGTTTCTCTACTTTTTCTAAAGATAGGATTTTAATTTTAATAATGTTTTCTATGTTCCGGACATGAGGAAGAATTTAATCTCAGTCTCTAGAGTTATGGAATTTAATTACTCAGTTTCTTTCCATTCTGGTGTTGATATCAGTAGAGATGGAAATATTATATGTTCCGGTAGAATACATGATAACTTATTTTATATAAATCTTATTGCTCCCACACTGCATAATGTACAACTAGAAAGTTCTAATTCCCTTAAGAGAAAGGTATCTTCAACCAATGACACCTATCTTTGGCACTTACGTTTGGGTCACATTAACCTAAAACAGATTCAGAGGTTGGTAGAAGATGGGCCCTTGAGCTCATTAGATTTCGAACATTTTCCTCAGTACGAATCATGTCTCAAGGGAAAGATGACCAAAAGGTCATTCTCTGGAAAGGGACTAAGGTCAAAGGAGTTGTTAGAATTGGTTCACACTGATGTGTGTGGTCCTATGAACAAACTAGCAAGAGGAGGATATGAGTATTACATCACCTTCACCGATGATTACTCTAGGTATGGATATATCTATTTGATGCGACGCAAGTCTGAGGCGTTTGATAAGTTCAAACAATTCAAGACTGAGGCGGAGCTACAACTAGGGAAACATATCAAAGCCCTTCGATCTAATCGAGGTGGCGAGTACCTCCTAGGTGAGTTCAAGGAGTACCTCACACAACATGGGATTGTGTCTCAGTTGTCTGCACCGGGTACCCCCCAGCAAAATGGTGTAGCAGAGAGAAGAAACCGTACCCTTCTTGATATGGTAAGGTCCATGATGAGTCATGCAACCCTACCTATATCTTTTTGGGGATATGCCTTAGAAGCAGCAGCATACATTTTAAATCTGGTACCATCTAAGTCGGTACCTAGGACACCGCAAGAAATGTGGACAGGTTCGAAAACCTAGTTTAAATCATATCCACATTTGGGGTTGTCCAGCTTATGTACTGAATGATAAAGCTACCAAGCTAGTACCCAGATCAGAAATGTGCTACTTCATTGGGTATCCTAACGGAACAAGAGGTGGCATCTTTTATCATCCAAAAGAGCAGAAAGTGCTCATCAGCACTCATGCTAGATACTTAGAGGATGATTGTATGATGCACCAAGAACTTAGTAGTATAGAAACCCTTGAGGAGATTCTTCCGAGATCCCCTATAACATCTGTACCATATCCTGAAAGAGTAGATGGACCGGATATTCCTTTAAACACTCCGGAGCCTCGTCGTAGTGGGAGAATTCCTAGACAACCAGATAGATATCTAGGAGTGTCTTTAAAGACAGACTCTGTGGATATGGTTGAGGATCCTACTAGTTACGATGAAGCAGTAACGGATATAGATGCTGACATGTGACAGCAAGCGATAAAATCTGAATTGCATTCTATGTATCTATATGATGCAACCAGAGGGATTCATTGCTAGTGGCCAAGATAACATGGTTTGTAAACTTAAGAAGTCCATTTATGGACTTAAGCAAGCATCTAAGGCATGGAACATCAAGTTTGATCAGGCAGTCAAATCCTTTGGCTTTGATCAAAACATTGATGAACCATGTGTGTATAAGAAAGGAAGTGGTAATGCAGTCATATTTTTGGTCCTATATGTAGATGACATATTGCTCATTGGAAACGATGTAGGTGCATTGTCATCCACAAAGGTTTGGTTATCATCTCAATTTCAGATGAAGGATTTGGGTGAGGCAAGCTACATCTTAGGGATCAAGCTCCTGCGAGATCGCAAGAATAAGATGTTAGCCTTATCCCAATCTTTGTATATTGAGAAGATATTGGTCAAGTTTAACACGCATGACTCCAAGAAGGGCATGCTACCTTCTAGACATGGAGTACCACTATCTCGAGATCAATGTCCAAAGACACCTGATGAGATAGAGAACATGAAGAGAGTTCCATATGCATCCGCTGTTGGAAGTCTCATGTATGCGATGTTATGTACTAGACCAGATATTTGCTTTGCCGTCGGCATGGTTAGCAGATATCAGTCAAACCCTGGACCTATGCATTGAACAGCTGTAAAGCATATATTCAAGTATCTTCGGAGAACGAAAGATTATATGTTAACTTTTCGGGCAGATGATTTAACGCCTTTGGCGTATACAGACTCAGATTTCTAATCAGATACGCATACCAGAAAGTCAACCTCAGGATATGTTTTTACTCTATCGGGAGGGGCTATTTCATGGAGGAGTGTCAAGCAATCATGTACTGCTGATTCTATCATGGAAGCAGAGTATGTGGCGGCAGCGGAAGCTGCAAAGGAAACAGTATGGCTCAGAAAAATTCCTAATGGAATTGGGAGTTGTTTCTGCAGTAGAAAACCCGATTGTCATGTACTACGACAACTCTGGTGCCATAGCACAGTGCAGAGAGCCCCGGAATCACAAGAAAGGCAAGCTCATTCAGAGAAAGTACCGCTTGATCCGGGAATTCAGTTCTGAATGGAGAAATAGTGGTGGAGCAGATTGCCTCAGCTAATAACTTAGCAGACCCTTTTACAAAGACTCTTACTGAGAATGTATTTACTTCTCATGTTGAGTCTATGGGAGTTAGGTTATGAAGTAGTGATCTTTAGTGCAAGTGGGAGCTTTGTTGGGATTGGTGTATGCCCTAAAGCCCACTAGCTGCACTCTCATCTTTTGTTACTAGGATATTTACTGGTTATATAATGGAATAACTCTTTCTATTTAAACATGTGTATATGTATGGTTGTGTGTAAGGCCCATTGTTTCTAATAATTGAATCAGGTGTGAAGTGGCTTCACACAGATAGGTCTGATTCATGGATATTAGGAACAACAAATTAGTTCATAACTGAAAGATGGAGTTGGGCACTTCATCTTGGTATAAGTTATAATGAGATACTCTCCTATATAGGGTGACATACCTAAGTCATGGGAGGGCTTTCCCGGATTTATCTCATTAGTGCATATGCAATGCATTGAACAGGACCATGGTAGGTGTGATCTCTAAAATAGTACTATCACAGAGAGAGATCAAGTCACCTCATGCTACTGAGTGACCGGTGCTCTTAATCTTGAGCATTTGTGGATGAACTGACGAAGTCAAGTTCTTGTGCTTTAATTCACTATGGGTGAGATTCTTTTCATGGGTCAATAGCTCTGTGTTTTGGGTACTCGGACTTGATCAGTGGGGACGTGCAGATGCAATAAAGAATCTATGCCATCTGATGATGGAATAATCGTCCCCTTAGAATTATTCGATTAATCATCAAAATCTAAGATCTTAGTATATGGATGTTCCATATGGATATTGAACTTGTGGGTCGCTCCCTGGATCAAGAGAATGATATTCGAATGATGATTATGTTAAGGATATGAAGTTCTAAGGTTTAGATGTAATCGGGAAGGTTGATAGTACATGTGATAACCTGACTCGATTATGGATGTTACATAGAGGGGCATTAAGGTCATTACGCTTAGTAGGTCGAAGACAACCGTCATTTTATGACGAGCTTATTATATTATATATTTGTCCTTGGAGTTCAATCATAACTCTTTAGTGGAATGAGTTAAGGTTAAAATGGTCTTTATGTTGCTATGGGTTTAGCATGGATATTTTGGTCATTTTGGGAGCCAATGGCAAATATGTCTTTTGATCCCTTCTCTAGTCACTTTCCAAGATTGGCATGGTTTCCTAGAATGTTTAGATGACATATGGTTGAATTATTTTAGTGGAAAAATAATTTTGAGTTTAAATTCAAATAGGCCTTTGATGGCATACATGAATTTAATTCTAGATAAATTGTATGTGGGCCATGGTGTGCATTAATTGTGTGGGACGTCCATAATGGGATATCCATGGGTAAGGTTTCCTATTTTGAGTAGGTCTCTCTACTTGGAAGGTTGGACTCCTCTTTGGATTAGTATTCCCATGAGAAAGTTTCCTTTTTGGATTAGAAACTTAAAATTAGTAAGTGTTCTACAACTAGGATTACTAATTGCATGGGAAGTTCCTTAAAGTTTCCTTTTCTAATTGAAGTGTTTCTAAAAGGAAATAAACCTTTGGATTATGCTTTCCTTTTAGGACATCTTTAAGAATTAGGAGAGATAACTTTGTGGGAAAGCTACCTCAAAAGTTTCTATAAAAGAATGCATCTTCCCCCCTTGGACGTCCTACACTAATATAGACCCATCCCACACGTCCAGCCTTGGTTGTCTTTCTTCTTCATTGAAGAAAGTTGTAGGTCTGAGATTTTTCCTTGGAGAAATAGTTCTCAACTCCTAGATTAAGATCCCACCATCTTAGCCAATCAGATTTGGATTTGAGATAGAGAAGAAGATCAAAAGAGAACACAATTTCTGCAGCAGAATTCCAGCAACATACTTGCTGATTGCAGACCTGAGTTCACCCTTTTTGCATTAGTTTTTCAGAGGATTAAAGTTTCCAAAATATCGAGGTAATAGTCTTCTATCATCTCTATTAATTGGACACATGTTGATCATGATTTAATGGAGTTTCTATGCGATTCTTTATGGCTGATTTCCGCTGCATAGTGCAGAAATCAGATTTTTTAAAAATCTGTCATGCTTTGCATCAGCCATAGTAGTCTCTTTTTGAGAAGTTTCAGATCTGAATCGTGGTTTCCTTCATGAAGGAGCAGGGGATTCTTCTGAATGTCTTATTGTCTTGGAGATGCTGCGGGTCACCGGACGTTGGACATGGATTTTTGTTGCTGACTTTTGGCATCTTCTGGTTTTTCCAACCATATGGACAGCAGTAACTTGGTTGGGTCTTTCTTTTTTGACCCATTTGTGAGAGACTTGAAGCGTAGGATGCTGGGTCCTTTGCTTCTCTTGTTTCTTTTGTCGATACAACGTGCGGCGGGGTATACGACAAGCAATTTGAGCTTCGGTCAGCTCTGGCCGGGCTTTGACAATGAAGGATGTGCTTCCTTGAGCGCAGCAGCCGAGCCTGTCTTCTTTGTAGCTGGGCAAGGACAGGATGCAGACCCGGTCCTTTGCCTGTTGCAGTGAAGCTTTGAATTTTTCGAGTTCGGCCCTGGTAGATATGAAGGGTCAACTGAAGGATTATAGGCCTTAGTAGGTGCTTGCAAAGGCCTTGTGATGCATGATCTGATTTTGGGCTTGTAAGAACAAGCCGGCTCATGCTGGGTTGACTTGAGAGTCAGGTTGGAGATGGGTCTCTCATTTTTTATGTAGGCAAGAGGGTAGAACTGGTTCTCCTTGAGTGCGGCCATGTATGCTGGCTTAGTGGATGTTTGGGACCTTCTTTGTTTTGGTGAAGGTCTTAGGGACCAAGACTTAGGATAGACCTGGTCGTTTGCTGCTCGAGGCTTCGTGGGGGTGCCACGGGCTTCGGGCTTTTGGTGCCCGCCTTTGGTTTCGTGGTAGTGACACGTTGAGAGGCGAGCTTCTGCTTCTTGGAGGGAGCAGTTTGTTCTTCAGGAAGTGGGAATGGTCCCGGCGTCCCAAAGACGATAATTCGGGGAGTCGAGGTCGACCCGGAGATCAGAGAGTTGCCGAGGGAGTTGACGCTTTGGCAGCTGATGGGGCACTTGTAGGTGCTTGTAACGCCCCACCCTACATGCATGCATGATATTGTCCGCTTTAGCCCACTGGCCTCACAGTTTTGTTTCTGATGGGCCTCAACCCATCAAAAGGCCTTAAATGGTGTCATACCAATACTTGAATGATAGCTATTGTTGTAGGCAAACTCACATAGAGGCAAACTCTCATCCCAACTCTCCTTCAAATCCAAAACACATGCTCTGAGGAGATCTTCCAGTGTCTGAATGGTACGCTCTGACTGTCCATCTGTCTGAGGGTACCATTCAGACACTGGAAGATCTCCTCAGAGCATGTGTTTTGGATTTCAAGGAGAGTTGGGATGAGAGTTTGCCTCTATGTGAGTTTGCCTACAATAACAGCTATCATTCAAGTATTGGTATGGCACCATTTGAGGCCTTTTGATGGGTTGAGGCCCATCAGAAAAAAAACCGTGAGGCTAGTGGGCCAAAGTGGACAATATCATGCATGCATGTAGGCTGGGGCGTTACAAATGGTATCAGAGTCGACTCTCGACTAGTTCTAGTGTGGGTCCCCTGCCGTGGTCTGGTGCAAGTGGGCGGGTTTCCATGTGGGCGGGCCAAGAGGGCTGGTAGGCTACAAGGGCTGGCAGGCTACTGCACAGGGACGTGCAGCCTTAAGGGGGGGTGGAATGTGACGCCCCGGAGTCCCACATCGACTATAGAGAGGAAAGTGATTGGGATTATATGTAGAGCTTACACCCTTACCTTGCTTGAGGCCTTTTGATGGGTTGAAGCCCATCAGAAACAAAATCGTGAGGCCAGTGGGCCAAAGCGGACAATATCATGCATGGGTATAGGGTGGGGCGTTACAGTGCGCGTGGTTTGCTTCTATTGAAGCATGAGCTGGTGCTTCTTCTCATCGAAAGTAATGGTTAGCGATGCTGCCATTGTTAGTTTTTCGAAAAATTTCTGAAACAAGACCACATCCATTAGTAATCACGAGAATATAATGATCATAGATGGGGAGTTCTATGGTTTTGTTTTTTCAAATCGCTCAAGGGATATGACCCAAGCAATATGAAGAAGGTAAAAAGCCATAGAGGGTACAATTGTTCTGATCGCTGGTATGGTGAGCCCAGAATGAGCGTTCCAATGACTGTTAGAAGCAATTGTAAACCTAAATTCGACTTATCAAGAAGCAGAGCTTGCCCGATGTAAGAAGAATATAAGGTTGGAGTTACAAATGTGCCGGTCACGAATACAGCAGACCCTGCAAGGGCGTACTAGTACCACAAGACACAACTGTTTTGAGACCGCAGCCATGAGATGAGATTCTCTGTTTTGAAAGGTCAAGATTGGATTCATCAAAGAGAGCAGATGGTATTCCGATCCAAATACGGTCTCAGCGATTTCCACGAGCGCCAGTACTCAAAGGGAATGAACCATAATTTCTCGGATCTGAGTCAAAAAATGATGAGTTTTTTTTTTTTGAAAGGTCAAGATCGGGTTCATTAAAGAGAGCAAAAGGCTTTCCAATCTGAACACGGGCTCAACGATTTCCGCGAGCGCCAGTGCTCAAAAAGGAGGAGACCAAAATTTCCTCGATCTGAACCCAAAAAATGATGAAAGTTTTTTTTTTTTTGAAGAATTTTTAAACATTTATTTTAATTTAATTTTTTTATTTTTTTAATATTTTTTTTGAAAAATCTTTTTTTATTTTTTATTTTTTATTTTAAACTTTTTATTTAAAAGACGAGAGAGTACACATAGGCCTCCTAACCCGGTCTTATGAAGTCTCGATTGATAGAATTACCCCCAGGTAACGGTAGGATTACTTAATGAACCCGTTTGGAGGACTTACCTAAAACAGTCAAGCTGTCTCCACACTCTGGACAAGGCTTTTCTTGAATCAACCGTGATCAAAGAACACAGTTGGTTTAACCTTAGTGGTCGATGTCTCTTTTTTTTTAGATCTCAAATAGACTCATCGAAGAGAAACGATGGCCCAAATCCTTAGTCGAACAGGCTTAACATTTATGCAAGCACGATGAACGATAGGAGAGGATCAAGGTTTCTTAATTTTGAATCTAAAATGAGAAATCTGATTTTTTTTTTATTTTTAATGAACTCATCGAAGAGAAACGATGGCCCAAAACCTTAGTCGAACAGGCTCAACATTTTTGCAAGCACGATGAACAATAGGACAGGATCAAGGTTTCTCAATTTTGAATCCAAACTAAAAAATCTGATTTTTTGTTTTTTTATTTTTTTTGTTTTAGATCTCTAATGAACTCATCGAAGATAAACGATGGCCCAAAACCTTAGTCGAACAGGCTCAACATTTCTGCAAGCATGATGAACGATAGGAAAGGATCAAGGTTTCTCAATTTTGAATTAAAACTGAAAAATCTGATTTTTTGTTTTTTTGTTTTTAGATCTCTAATGAACTCATCAAAGTGAAACGATGGCCAAAAACTTTAGTCGAACAGGCTCAACATTTCTGCAAGCACGATGAACGATAGGAACGGATCAAGGTTTCTTAATTTTGAGTCTAAACTGAAAAATCTGATTTTTTGATGTTTTTTTTTTGTTTTGAAAAGAGAAAGAGTGGAAATAAATTCAAAGAATTAGAAATTTCCAAAAAATCTCATCTCATTTTTTTATGCGAAATCCAACATAGGCCACCAATTAGAAAGTAGCCAAGGAATTGAGAAAAGAAGTATAAGCATAGAGCAAAAGATATGATATGCAAATATTTCATTTATAGCATCCTGTTCTCAAATGAATGTGTCCCACCGGGTGTGACAGCTGGATGGACCGCGCGTTCTTGGCTCGGTGCTACCGAGGTCGGCGGACGTGGGAGTCCGTGGGGTATGACCCTTTCGCGCCCGGGGGGCAGAAGCGGGTATCAACATTTTTTTTGTGGGTGTGCTAGATTTTCTATTTTACTTGGAATTGCAAGTAGTGATCCGGAGATCGACCTTCACAAGTAAAAAGGAAATCAACTTCTTTCTAGTTTTACATTGCACATATATTTAAGAAAAGATACATTTTCTTGGTTTGCCGTGAAAGGCGACTTTTTTTGGCATTTATAGCCGATTTTGGCGTTTATAGCCGATTTACAATTCTTATCAATAATGAAAGACAAGAGTTGTGATTTTTGTCTCTTTTAAAAAAATACAAACTACAATGAAAAGCAATAAAAGGAGGATCTAACATCTCAGGAGATTGTGGGGGACTCGTTCAGATTAACGGTTGTAAGTCATATGTGGACTTCGCCATCATCCATGCAGATGAGAACAGAGGATGCACTTGATTCGCTTGGCTTGGCTATCACCTCAGATTTTTAGAGGACAAAGACCAAGAGAATGTCCTATGTCCAATAAAAAAACAAAGTAGACAGGCTGAAAAACCATGTCTAAGCCATTCGAGGCAGAAGGAAAAGGCAAGAACCTTGTGGGGGATAGCCCCCAAGGGACTTTTGTCACCTTGTAGGGGTGGCCGGTGCAGAACTTCAGCAAAGTTTTCTATCTTCTTTCTCTCGGATTTTCTGTGCTTTTTTCTGATCTGGGATGTGATGTCTGTATCTGATCTCTTTTTTCCGATCTGGATTTCTTTGGAGTACTCTCCTATTTATAGGCTCTTGGTAGCCATTTAGGAGAGTTTATGGGCTTTAATCGTCATTAAGCCGCATAATGGGAGGAGTTACAAGTTTTAATTCACTTATTTTGTAACTCCTTTTTCTTGGCTTCTGATTGGCCGGTGGAGATTAAGGGCATTTAATCGCCTTTAATCGCCATGATGGGCGGAGTTTCATGGGTTAAATGCCATGAATCAATTGACTTGTAACTCCCGGATGCTTGCTTCTGATTGGGCCATCCAAAGAAATGAATTAATGACTGCAATAAAGCTAGTCAATTAATCGCATTAAGTGGTCGCCGAGCAGTTGAAGAGTCGCGGGCAGTGCCGCGTCTTTTGGGATTCTTCTGGCGATGATCATCGATGGATCTTCATGTAGATCGACATCAGATGACCATGAAACTTCAGGTATTGGTTGCCAACAGCGGGTCGGTGCCATCTGTCCTGTCGATTTCTCGATCAGTCGGGTATAAAGCACACTTTTTTGGTTGACCGGTTGGCGATCAATGTCGATTTTGATACTCTTGATGATTGACCCGTGATTTTGACGGATGTCAAAGGATTTGGTGTCTCAAAAGTATGAATTTTGGAAAATCCTAGAAGTCGGAAGCTTCGAATCGCGAAAAACGACGAAAAAACGGGCCTTCTGAGGCCAACCCAGCGATTCCCGGGCTCCATGGTCGCCGGCGACCATGGACCAGGGACGCAGGGGGTTGCGACCCTGGGGGGAATTTCCCCCCTTTTGTCCTATTTTGCGGCCGTTTTTTGATTTTTTTATCCTTCTTTCTTCTGTATTTTTTCTTGACATTTTTTTATCATTTATTGGCCTGATTTTCCTGTAGAAAACTTGATGAGAATCCTTGCATTTGGGGGTGCAAAGTTTCCAATTTTCCGAGAAAGCCGAAGTCTTTGTCGCGCAAAGCTGCCAATTTTCCGTCAGAAGCTGAAATTGGGCCAAACGATGTCGAAATGACCTGAAATTTGGGATGAAGCCTCCTGAGCAATAAATAAGACCAACCATCAGCTTTTGTTTGAGTTTTGAAGCCGTTTGGGGTCCTATTGCCAGTAGACTTATTTTTGTCGCGATGAATATGTCGCTACTTGAAGTGCGGTCAACCGATGTCTGATTGACTTGAAATTTGACAGGGAACCTATTGGAGTCATTTTAAGATGATCTATAGGGTCTGTCTTGGAATCCATGGTCCCGGGGAGCTTCGCTGCTGAGAGGCCGAATTTGGCTTCCGAGAGTCAACGTATGGTCAAATGTTGTCGAAATGACCTGAAGCTTGACGTGTAGCGCTTTGTAAGCATTTTGAAGCCGTCCATGTGCTCTTTTTGATGAGTGATGGCCTTGGTGGTTCTCATCACCGAGAGGCTTGATTTAGCTGTTTGAGGGTTGATGGAGGGTTAAACGTTGTCAGTTTGACTTGGAACTTGACGTGGTGCCTTTTGGATGTATTTTGATATCATCCACAGGCCCTGATCGAAGATTTGGTGTCTCCGATGCTTTCGCCGCCGGGAGCTCCTTTTCAGCTGCTGGAGAAGCGAAGTTAGGCCAAATGATTTTGAAATGACCCGAAACTTCTTGTGTACTCCTCTTTTGGCTATCTTGAAGGATCTTGCGGTTTTTGTATGATTCTGACAAGATTCGATTTTTTGGACGCAGCATTGCCTATTTATGGCAGGTTGCGACTTCATGTAGCTTTTTGGATCTTGAAGAGGCAAAGTGACATTTTTGGTGTCAACAGTTTGCTGCCGGATTATTTGGAGTTGAAGGACAGCTTTGGATTTTGTATTTGTCGCGGAACCTGTAGAATCGATGATCCCGAAAGTATGCTCCATTATCATGGACGAATCTTTTAGGTATGCCGAAACGACAAACGATGTTCGTGCGCAAGAACTGAAGGACTGATGAGGTCTTCATTTCGTTGAGCGCAAATGCTTTTGACTACTTGGAGAAATAATCTATAGTGGCGAAGATGAAGTGATGACCTTTGCTTGAAGAGGAAGAGATAGGACCTATGATATCCATACCCCAGGTTTCGAAAGGCCATGAGATCGATGTAGGATGCAGCCATTCTGGAGGCATGTGAACATAATCTTCGTGAACTTGACATTGTTGGCAGTGCTTAGCAAATTGCATTACGTCAGCTACCATGGTAGGCCAATAGTAACCTAACCTTTTTATCTGATCATAGAGCAATGCACCAGCCTGATGGGCTCCACAAAGACCAGCATGAACTTCGTTGAGTGTTTCTTCAGCATCTTGTTGTGACAAGCAACGTAGAAGTACTCCGTTGAAGGATTTCTTGTAGAGGATTTTTGAAGGAATACCCAAATGAAAGTTCGGGGCTCGCCTTTGGACACTTACCCTTCTTTTGGATCTTCAGGTAGGATTCCGAGCATAGTGTGATCGATGAACGGATCCCTTCAGTCGCCGATTGAAGGTTAAAGGATAGAGATCCGACTTCCAACCACTCGGTGGCATTTAACAACTGCTTGGTGTGTGTTAAGAGGAGGGAGGATCCTTCTCCCCCACACTGTGGTTTTTATGTTTTCCCCTTCGTGGATCGCCATAGATGCGGCAAGTCCTGCCAGGGCATCTGTACGGATGTTTTCACCTCTACGAATATGGGTGATGTCACAGATGTCAAACTTTTGCAGAAGGGATCGTGCCTTGTTGTAGTAAGGCAGTTGATCAGGCTTCTTGACTTTAAATTTCTAATTCATCTGGTTGACGATGAGTTGAGAGTCTCCAAAGACTTCCAGCATGGTGATGCCGGATTCGATGGCGAGTTCCAATCCTAGGATCAGAGCTTGGTATTCAACTGCATTGTTTGTTCATGGTTCCAATAGTGAGAAAGCATGTGGAATCATGTATTTGTCGGGGCTAACAAAGAGGATGCCAACTCCCGAGATCAGCTGTCTTTTTTCATTTGTCCTAGTTGCACTGTCAAAGTACATGTTCCAGGAGGCATTTTGTGAGGAAGTCTCCACGTTGGAGATGGGTGATCATCTCTGAGTAGAGAATCTTTGGGCAATGGATGCTCTGTGAGAAAGTCCGCTAGAGCTTGGCCTTTGATTGCTTTTCGCGGTACATACCTAATATCAAATTACGACAGAAGGCTGGACAATTTTGCCAGTCCTGCATTGAGAGAACCTGATTTTGTAACAAGGACCTTTAAGAGGTTGATCCTCGAAACCAGGTAGACTGTGTTGGAAAGAAAGTAGTGACGTAGCTTTTGTATGGCAAACATCACTGCAAGGGATTCTTTTTCGACTGGAGAGTAGCAATGCTCTCCACCTACTAGCATGCATGTAAGACCCCGACCCCCAGTTTCTTTGTTTAGTATTATTTTAATCATGGTTTAACTTGTTAAGTGAGATTTGAGTTGGTTTTGACTTTGTCTTTGAGTTTGACTAGGTTTTTCATAGCCTTGGAGATTTTAAAGACCGTTGACTTTAGTTTGACCCGGTCTTTGTAAAATTTATTTTTGTGAGAAATTATTCTTATTTTGGAAAAATTACAAATTTTGCTCCTTTTTACTCATTTTATTGAGTTTAACAACTTTCATGTTTTGACCATTTTGATTTGATGCTCTAAAATTACGTTTTTCGAGAAAAAGGGCAAAAATGACATTTTCACTAAATCTGTTCATGAATTTCAAAAATTTCAGAATTTGGGGAAAATATACTTTTTGGAAAGTAGAAAATTTCGCTGATCGTTTTTGTCTTCTTCGTCGTTTTCAATTCGGGGCCTGCAAATGCCACTTTCAGCCTTGTGAAGATCGGGGCCCACAAAACCCATCTTATAAGAAGAGGAACCCTCTTCTTCTCCTTCATTTCTTTTTCCTGCAAGGTTTTGAGCTAGGGCTCTTTCCCTCTCTTCCCACACTTTCTCTCTCACCTGAAACACCAATCTCTTGGAGTTTTCTTGGAGGATTGATCTCCTAAAGTTCTTCCTCTTCATTCAAGCTTCCCAAAGATGTCTTTTTCAAAGGTTTTGAGCTAGGGCAAGGCTCTCATCCAAGCTTCTCTTCTTCGTTTGAGCTTTTCAAGGTTAGCAATGGCTTTCCAAACTTGAAATCCTTGTTTTCCTCTTCATTGGGAGTGTTTTCATCCCATAAACAAGAGCTTTCCTTGGTGATTTGCAAATATTGATTTTTAGGGTTCTCTTTGAAAAATTTTAGGGTTTTTGTAGATTGGGAGCTTGAGACCCTAGAGCTTGGGTTGAGGAGTATTATTTCTCTCATTTAGACTTGAGGCAAGTGGATTTTTCAATTAATATGATGGTTTCATTTTCTTGTTTTATTAGTGGTATTTCATGCTATGTGTCAATCTTCTTATGATTCATAGATTTATTTTGGGATGAATGGAGTAATGTGATGTTGATTCCCACTTAGATTATTGTTTTTCAATGTATTGGAAGTTTGGTTTCATTTTGGGCATCTTGAAACTTAGCCTTCCTTGTGTTAATTATTGTGTTCAAAGAAAGGGAGAAAAACTTTGATTTTTAAAAGAAAAGGTGTTGTGTTTGATCAATTGGAAGGATTATGAATGGTGATTTGATGAGTTGAAGAGTTTAAGAAAGAGCCCAATTGATGTTGGAAATTTGTATGAAAGAAAAGGAATCAAAAAGAATAAAAAAGAATGGAAAAAATGAGAAAAAAATGCCCAACGAGCCGGACTGGACAGAGCCCAGTCCGCTCAAGCGACCCAGTGGGCCGCTCGAGTGGACCAGGTTCTGCCTGGCTCGCTCGAGCGACCCACTGGGTAGCTCGAGCGACCCAGGCTCTGTCTGGGCTTCGCTCGAGCGGACCTTGGGTCGCTCGAGCGAGCCCAGCCCAGCCTGGGGGCCTGTTCAGGTATTTTGGGCTAGTTTTTGGGGTTTCTTTGGGCCTGTTTCTTGGGCCATTCAAGGACAGTTTTTGGGCTGTTTTAAGACCTGTTTCTTAGGCCATTCAAGGTCAGTTTTTGGACTGTTTAAGACCTGTTTCTTGGGCCATTCAAGGTCAGTTTTTGGACTGTTTTAAGACCTTTTTCTTGAGCAAATTAAGGGTTGTTTTGGGCTAAATGAGTAGATTGTTTTGGGGCTTGGGTTAAGGTCAGCTGTGGGCCTGATTTAAATAGTTTGGGATTACTTGTGATGCTTGGAAATTGTGAAATGGGAATGAGAACAATGAGAGAATGAGCATATGTGAAATTACCCTGGAATCTTTCGAGTCTCAATGCGCACTTTATCATTTAAATGTTGTGGATTTTCATTGCCATCAAACATATTCTCTTATTAATCAATGTTTAAAGGTAAAATGTGCATTGAGATGGTTCCTTGGCAAGTCATTAAGTCATTCTACACTATTCCATTCCATTTCAAGTCAGAGAATGTATTTGTATTCTTCGGTAAACTAATTTGAAAAGCATCGGTGATTTGTTATAAAATCATGTGGTTTTCCATGATTCGAAAGGATTGATCATATGATTTTATACAAATTACTTTGATGTGTATTTGAGTGGTTTACCATGGAAACTCGTATGTTTTCTCCGAATCGATTTGGAAGGAGATTGGAGTGGTTCGTCACATTCGGGATTTCTTCGATAAGATTAGTATTTTGAAAATAAAACCTCGAGGCAAAATGGGGCCAGAGCTTTGTAGTGCGAGCCCATGAGCCAAAGAGACTATTATTTCGAGAATAAAACCTCGAGGAAAGACGGGGCCAGAGCTTTGTAGTGTGAGCCCATGAGCCAAAGGGATTATTATGGTTTGAATTGTATCGGTTCGAGTTTTAAAAACTAAAGGCACCACTAGGGTTAGGTCACCTTGTCGGGCTGATCACCCGGCTTGGGATCTGTAATTTGTCCGCCAGCTGCAGTTTGGATTCTGTCTGTACCGACCATGGCAACGGTTTTTATCTGCCGATCCCACATGTAGTGGCTACGGTCTGATTCTGTTTCCGGTCCCATGTGTAGTGGCTACAGTTCTGTCTGCTCTTGTTACTTCGGTAATAGGAGATTATAGCCATGTGTGGTTGCCAATGTTTTATCCGTTAATTAATTTGTTTTATGATTCTTGTTTGTTTATACTCATTATATTCTTTGAATTTGTTAATGTTTATGAAATCGATCTTTTATCGTATTGTCTCTATTATTCAGGATTTTAAATGTATTTCCAATTATTAAATGTTTTGCGTAGGCTGTTATCTTTTCGAGATATTTATGCTCCAGAGACTGTTTGTTTATTTGCCTTGATATTTATGTTTGGTCTTTCGATCGTTTTATCATGATTTATTGCTACTATTGTTTAGACTCTTTAAATGGATTACAATGATTCCATAAGGTTTATAAATGCCCATGTTACATATTACTTGTTTATTTGCTTGCCAGACCGTCGTGTCTGACCCTGTTTGTTTGGTGCCAGATTCCTCTCTTTTTGTTTTTAGGTGTTTGACCAGAGGAGGCGGTGGAGCCGCCGGTTTGACGTGAGAGGCTGCCCATTGATATCATCTAGATGTCAAGTTTGGCACCGGAGTTCGTATCTAAATATTGGAGGTAGTAGTTCTATCTAGTTGGATATTTTTTTATGGCTTTGTTAGCCTTTTTCTTGGATTGTAATTAAGACACTGGTAATTGTAATTTGAATATGTGGGAAATAAATAGTCCTGTTACTACCAACTCAGTATTATTTGAATTATGATTTGTGCCAGTCGGCTTTTATGATGGTTTTATGATATTGGTCGAGTGCGACACGGAATCCGATGGCCACGGACTCCGGGTCGCAACACCATGATTAGCTTCCGCGAAAATATACTGCGATCATGATGGAATTTTATTATCCTCATTGACGCGGATCTTGGGAAATATAACAAAAGTTTCAAATTAATCCCAAAATTTCGCATCCCGAGGTCGGATCACTGCAGGGCCCGGTTTCGGGGTGTGACAGATTGGTATCAGAGCTGGTTAGTTTCTAGGAAATAAAATACTCTAGAGACATTAAGACGTGTGGTGAGGATTCGTTAGATTGTGTCCATTTGTTTTCTCGTGTCCTTGTTTCTTTGGACTTGAGTCTGTTTTTCTTTCAGTTCGGGAGACTTTGCTTGTCTTTCCTTTTTGTTCTTGTTGTTAGGAGATTTGGATGACCAAATTTCCTCCTTAGTGGTGGAGAATTTAAAGTCTCCGTACTCTTGTTCAGTGTCTTTTGTCTGTACTTGTGTCGGAGACTGAGAACCTCGTGGATTCAGTATGTTGTTTTCGAAGAACATCAGCAGACTTTCAGCCTTCAGCAACTTCATTGTGGTTAATGAGAGAAGACATGTTCATTTGCCTGCCAAGGTAGGACTTGAGCAGTATTCGAAGATCCCCTCTCAGCTAATTGAAGATCATCAGGCAGCGTACCAAGGTAAGTAAATGTGGATTTTGGGTGAACTCAGACCATCTTTCCAAGATGAAGGACTGTAAAAGGTATATCAGCTATTGATCTTACGAAGGGAGAAGTGATTCTTAGGTAGTAAGGTTGGAAGTTGGTGCTAGAGACTCAGGGATTTCCTGGATTTAACGAGCCTTGTCATAGTTTTGGTTGAGAATTTCGGTAACTTGCAGCTTAGCCGATGTAGTTGATTCAGCGGTAATACCAAGTGGATGGTTAGTTGTAGTCAAGATAATTTTCGGCAGCAGTGGAAATGTTGTAGGTTTTATCGACTTATGGGATAATGGATTGGACAACGTGTAGATGCAAATGAATCAACTGATGGAAATGTATGCTAATGGATTTATGTTTCTTCTTTAAGGCTTATTTTTGACATAAACTATGTCATTATACTCTTTTCATGAGTCACATGATTTTGTTTTCATAAGGTTTTGTGTTTCGGATTTTTGTTTAATCTTCTTAAGATATTGTTTTATAATGATCTTGGAGTTTTGCCCTTGTTTTAATTTTCTTAAATGTTGACATCTACATTTCAAAACCTTAATGATTTCAAAACTTTGTATATGTTTGGTTGGAAATGGATGGGTTTTTTTAATGATGGATTGTAGAGACTAGTGGATAAACTGATCTTTAAAAACATGTAACTAAAATTGTGTTTCTTTTTCAAAGTACGATGTGAAATTTCTATTTCATTGATTCATTTCCTTTGGCGATGCCAGATGAGTTTCTTAAGGGTTTTTGTGTTCAGATTACATGTAGATTCCTACAATTGTTTTAACATTCAGCTGTGTTTAGATTTCTACAGGATTTTTATGAACAAATGAGTTCAGATTTCAACAAGGTTTAGTGTTTAATTAACACTCAAATTTCAACAAAGTTTAATGTATAGTCATACTATATGAATTTGATTTATTTTTTTTTTTTTTGAAATCCTGATTTGGAATTGTTGAGTGTTTCAATGATTTGTTTGGTTATGAAAGTATGAATTTCAAAATGAATAATGTTATTTCATACTCAAACTTTAATAAGCTTTATTTGATAATTTGGAGGTCCAGTTTCTACTATGTTTTAAAATGATGAAATTCAACTATGTGACTTTTTAGACATTATGTTTAAAAATTTAAGATTTGTTTTGCATTGAATGGGATGAGTGGTAATGGCTTATGATTGGAGTTTGGAAGTGTAAGAATTGAAGGGTTGATAGAGGTCAGGACGTGTACTGGTTCAGTTGGGGAAAAAGTTGGATCTATGAGAAAGTAAACATCATTCAAGACTTGGATTGAAAGTTTCAACTTATCAGGGAATGATGCCAGCTTGGCAGGTTTATTTTGTTGTTGACACAGTATCAAGCATAAGATCAAGAACAGCAAGCAGATAGAATCAGATGTGGGGAAGAATTCTGAGTACAGCACAGAAAGATTTGGAATATGGAGTTGTGAACACAGATTTGAATTCCAAGGTTGACTTTACATGTCAAGGGTAGAAGACTTGAGGAGTGAAATCTGAAGAGGCAAGCTATGCGAAGTTTCGACACAGAACGACTCAGCAAGTTATGGCAGTTTAACATCTGGTTTATAACAGTGTGACATCTAGATTGTAGCAGACCAAGTCAGTGACAGGAGACCTATAGAATTTGGAGTTCGTGATTTCAGAACAAAGAAGGATTGACGATATACTTGGAGGCCAGAAGATGATGATGCATTCGAGAAACATAGGTAGAGCAAACATATGGAATTTCAGAATTTTTTGGGATGAAGATTTTTCAGTGAAGGCATGTCTACGATCACATCTTTGTACAAGCATCAGGGACACCGTGTACAGCTTTGTAGGACTTAAGGCACAGAATTCCAAAGTGATAGAAAGAGACTGAACTTGCAGTTTCTTGGACCGACAGTCACTGACAAGGTAAGTAAAAGAAATGATCCAGTGCAGGAACGACAGATGACACCAAGGATGATTAGAAGAATTGTTGAACTCTATTTTGGTCAGAGAAGTATGTTTTGAGCAGATATGTGGAAAAGTGTGAAGCCTCCAGCCGAATCAAAATGTTGTTTACAGGCGCATCTCAATGTCAGGTTTGATTAGAGGGTATCTCAGTTGCCGAGGTTCAGCGTAGGGTGTCAGTGTTTTCTTTTGTCTTTTGGGTTTTTGATTTTGATTTGGTTTGGATCATTTGGAGGACCAAATGTGTTCTAAGGGGGGGAGGATGTAAGACCCCGACCCCCAATTTCTCTGTTTAGTATTATTTTAATCATGGTTTAACTTGTTAAGTGAGATTTGAGTTGGTTTTGACTTTGTCTTTGAGTTTGACTAGGTTTTTCATAGCCTTGGAGATTTTAAAGACCGTTGACTTTAGTTTGACCCGGTCTTTGTAAAATGTATTTTTGTGAGAAATTATTCTTATTTTGGAAAAATTACAAATTTTGCTCCTTTTGACTCATTTTATTGAGTTTAACAACTTCCATGTTTTGACCATTTTGATTTGATGCTCTGAAATCGCGTTTTTCGAGAAAAATGGGCAAAAATGACATTTTCACTAAATCTGTCCATGAATTTCGAAAATTTCAGAATTTGGGGAAAATATACTTTTTGGAAAGTAGAAATTTCGCTGATCGTTTTTGTCTGCTTCGTCGTTTTCATTCAGGGCCCGCAAATGCCACTTTCAGCCTTGTGAAGATCGGGGCCCACAAAACCCATCTTATAAGCAGTGGAACCCTCTTCTTCTCCTTCATTTCTTTTTCCTGCAAGGTTTTGAGCTAGGGCTCTTTCCCTCTCTTCCCACACTTTCTCTCTCATCTGAAACACCAATCTCTTGGAGTTTTCTTGGAGGATTGATCTCCTAAAGTTCTTCCTCTTCATTCAAGCTTCCCAAAGATGTCTTTTTCAAAGGTTTTGAGCTAGGGCAAGGCTCTCATCCAAGCTTCTCTTCTTCGTTTGAGCTTTTCAAGGTTAGCAAGGGCTTTCCAAACTTGAGATCCTTGTTTTCCTCTTCATTGGGAGTATTTTCATCCCATATACAAGAGCTTTCCTTGGTGATTTGCAAATATTGATTTTTAGGGTTCTCTCTGGAAAATTTTGGGGTTTTTGTAGATTGGGAGCTTGAGACCCTAGAGCTTGGGTTGAGGAGTATTATTTCCCTTATTTAGACTTGAGGCAAGTGGATTTTTCAATTAATATGATGGTTTCATTTTCTTGTTTTATTTCATGGTATTTCATTCTATGTGTCAATCTTCTTATGATTCATAGATTTATTTTGGGATGAATGGAGTAATGTGATGTTGGTTCCCACTTAGATTATTGTTTTTCAATGTATTAGAAGTTTGGTTTCATTTTGGGCATCTTGAAACTTAGCCTTCCTTGTGTTAATTATTGTGTTCAAAGAAAGGGAGAAAAACTTTGATTTTTAAAAGAAAAAGTGTTGTGCTTGATCAATTGGAAGGATTATGAATGGTGATTTGATGAGTTGAAGAGTTTAAGAAAGGGCCCAATTGATGTTGGAAATTTATATGAAAGAAAAGGAATGAAAAAGAATAAAAAAGAATGGAAAAAATGAGAAAAAAATGCCCAACGAGCCGGACAGGACAGAGCCCAGTCCACTCAAGCGACCCAGTGGGCCGCTCGAGCGGACCAGGTTCTGCCTGGCTCGCTCGAGCGACCCACTGGGTAGCTCGAGCGACCCAGGCTCTGTCTGGGCTTCGCTCGAGCCCAGCCCAGCCTGGGGGCCTGTTCAGGTATTTTGGGCCAGTTTTTGGGGTTTCTTTGGGCCTGTTTCTTGGGCCATTCAAGGACAGTTTTTGGGCTGTTTTAAGACCTGTTTCTTGGGCCATTGAAGGTTAGTTTTTGGACTGTTTAAGACCTATTTCTTGGGCCATTCAAGGTCAGTTTTTGGACTATTTTAAGACCTTTTACTTGAACAAATTAAGGGCTGTTTTGGGCTAAATGAGTAGACTGTTTTGGGGCTTGGGTTAAGGTCAGCTGTGGGCCTGATTTAAAGAGTTTGGGATTACTTGTGACGCTTGGAAATTGTGAAATGGGAATGAGAACAATGAGAGAATGAGCATATGTGAAATTACCCAGGAATCTTTCGAGTCTCAATGCGCACTTTATCATTTAAATGTTGTGGATTTTCATTGCCATCAAACATATTCTCTTATTAATCAATGTTTAAAGGTTAAATGTGCATTGAGATGGTTCCTTGGCAAGTCATTAAGCCATTCTACACTATTCCACTCCATTTCAAGTCAGAGAATGTATTTGTATTCTTCGGTAAACTAATTTGAATAGCATCGGTGATTTGTTATAAAATCATGTGGTTTTCCATGATTCGAAAGGATTGATCGTATGATTTTATACAAATTACTTTGATGTGTATTTGAGTGGTTTACCATGGAAATTCGTATGTTTTCTCCGAATCGATTTGGAAGGAGATTGGAGTGGTTCGTCACATTCGGGATTTCATCGATAAGATTAGTATTTTGAAAATAAAACCTCGAGGCAAAATGGGGACAGAGCTTTGTAGTGCGAGCCCATGAGCCAAAGAGACTATTATTTCGAGAATAAAACCTCGAGGCAAGACGAGGCCAGAGCTTTGTAGTGTGAGCTCTTGAGCCAAAGGGATTATTATGGTTTGATTTGTATCGGTTCGAGTTTAAAAACTAAAGGCACCACTAGGCTTAGGTCACCTTGTCGGGCTGATCACCCGGCTTGGGATCTTTAATTTGTCCGCCAGCTGCAGTTTGGATTCTGTCTGTACCGACAATGGCAACGGCTTTTATCTGCCGATCCCACGTGTAATGGCTACGGTCTGATTCTGTTTCCGATCCCACATGTAGTGGCTACGGTTCTGTCTGCTCTTGTTACTTCGGTAATAGGAGAATATAGCCATGTGTGGTTGCTAATGTTTTATCCGTTTATTAATTTGTTTTATGATTCTTGTTTGTTTATACTCATTATATTCTTTGAATTTGTTAATGTTTATGAAATCGATCTTTTATCGTATTGTCTCTATTATTCAGGATTTTAAATGTATTTCCAATTATTAAATGTTTTGCGTAGGCTGTTATCTTTTCGAGATATTTATGCTCCAGAGACTGTTCGTTTATTTGCCTTGATATTTATGTTCGGTCTTTTGATCGTTTTTTCATGATTTATTGCTACTATTGTTTAGACTCTTTAAATGGATTACAATGATTCCATAAGGTTTTATAAATGCCCATGTTACATATTACTTGTTTATTTGCTTGCCAGACCGTCGTGTCTGACCCTGTTTGTTTGGTGCCAGATTCCTCTCTTTCTGTTTTTAGGTGTTTGATCAGAGGAGGCGGTGGAGCCGCCGGTTTGACGTGAGAGGCTGCCCATTGATATCATCTAGATGTCAAGTTTGGCACCGGAGTTCGTATCTAAATATTGGGGGTAGTAGTTCTGTTTAGTTGGATATTTTTGTATGGCTTTGTTAGCCTTTTTCTTGGATTGTAATTAAGACACTGGTAATTGTAATTTGAATATGTGGGAAATAAATAGTCCTGTTACTACCAGCTCGGTATTATTTGAATTATGATTTGTGCCAGTCGGCTTTTATGATGGTTTTATGATATTGGTCGAATGCGACACGGAATCCGATGGCCACGGACTCCGGGTCGTAACACCATGATTAGCTTCCGCGAAAATATACTGTGATCGTGATGGAATTTTGTTATCCTCATTCACTCGGATCTTGGGAAATATAACAAAAGTTTCAAATTAATCCCAAAATTTTGCATCCCGAGGTCGGATCACTGCAGGGCCCGATTTCGGGGTGTGACAATGCAGCTGAGGTAGTATAGAGCAGCTTCTTTTCTCTCGTCATTTTCTTGTGCGAGTAGAGCGCCCAGAGAATAATTGAGGCCTCTTGTGTACAAGATGAATGGATTTCCAGAGGTAGGAGCAGCTAACACTGGAGGTTTGGTTAGGTATAACTTGATATCTTGAAATCTAGCTCCACAATCAGCATCCCAGACAAAGTTTACACCTTTTTTTTATCAACCGAGAGAATGGACGGCACTGCCCTGAAAGATTGGAGATGAACCGCCGAATGTAGGCCAATCTCCCTTGAAGCCCTTTCAGTTCTCTCAAGGTTCTTGGAGAGGGCATTTCTAGAATGGCCTTGACTTTGATGGGATCAAGTTCTATTCCAGCTTTCCGAACTAGGAATTTGAGGAACTTACCCGACGAGACGCCGAAAAAGCACTTCAGAGGATTCATCCGTAGTTTGTGTTTGCGAAGCCGGAGGAAGACTTCTCAAAGGTCCTCGAGATGATCTTCTTTTCTTTTGATTTTGACGGCGAGGTCATCAACGTAACATTCAACCGTCCTGTGTTGCATATCTTGGAATATTTTCATCATAGACCTCTGATATGTGGCACCGGCATTTTTCAAACCAAATGGCAAGACAGTGTAGCAATACACGCCAAATGGAGCCTGAAATAAAGTGTGTTTTTCATCCTCAGGATGCATCTTTATCTGATTGTAACCAGAGAAGCCATCCATGAATGTCATTCGCTTGAATCCAAAGGTACTATCAATCATTACCTCAGTATCGGGAGCGGGAATTCAGCATTAGGGCAAGCGCCATTCAGGTCTCTATAGTCGATACAGACCCTGTGTTGACACCAAAAATGTCACTTTGCTTCTTCAAGATCCAAAAAGCTACATGAAGTTGCAACCTGCCATAAATAGGCAGTGCTACTTCCAAAAAATTAAATCTTGTCAGAATCAAACAAAAACTGCAAGATCCTTCAAGACAGCCAAAAGAGGAGTACACAAGAAGTTTTGGGCCATTTCAAAATCATTTGGCCTAACTTCGCTTCTCCGGCAGCGGAAAAGGAGCTCTCGGCGGCGAAAGCATCGGAGACACCAAATCTTCGATCAGAGCCTGTGGATGGTATCAAAATATATCCAAAAGGCTCCACGTCAAGTTTCGAGTCAAACTGACAACGTTTGACCCTACATCAACCCTCGAATAGCTAAATCAAGCCTCTCGGCGGCGAGAACCACCGAGGCCATCACTCATCAAAAAGAGCACATGGACGGCTTCAAAATGTTTACAAAGGGCTACACGTCAAATTTCCGGTCATTTCGACAACATTTGACCATACTTAGACGCTCGGAAGCCAAATCAGGCCTCTCGGTGAAGAAGCTCCCCGGGACCGTGGTTTCCAAGACAGAGCCTATGGATCATCTTAGAATGATTCCAATAGGCTCCCTATCAAATTTCAAGTCAATCGGACATCGGTTGACCACACATCAAGCCGCGACATCTTCATCGCGATAAAAATAAGTCTACTGGCAATAGGACCCCAAACGGCTTCAAAACTAAAAAAAAAGCCTATGGTTAGTCTTATTTATTGCTCAGGAGGCTTCACCCCAGATTTCAGGTCATTCCGACATCGTTTGACCCAGTTTCAGCTTCTGACGGAAAATTGGCAACTCTGCGCGACAAAGTCTTCGGCTTTCCCGGAAAATGGGAAACTTTGCACTAAAAAATGCAAGGATTCTCATCAACTTTTCTACAGGGAAATCAGGCCAATAAATGATAAAAAATGTAAAGAAAAATGCAGAAGAAAAAGAATCAAAAAAACATCAAAAACGACCGCAAAATGGGACAAAAGGGGAGAATTTCCCCCCACGGTTGCAGACCCCTACGACCCTAGCCTAGGGTCGCCAGCCCCTGCGACCCTGGCCCATGGTCACCAGCGGCCATGGAGCCCGGAATCGCCGGGTTGGCCCCGGAAGGCCAGTTTTTCGTCGTTTTTCGCAATTCGAAGCTTCCAACTCCTGGGATTTTCCAAAATTCATACTTTTGTGGTGCCAAATCCTTTGACATCCGTCAAAATCACGGGTCAATCATCAAGAGTATCAAAATCAATATTGATCGCCAATCGGTCAACCAAAAAAGTGTGCTTTTACCCGACCGATCGAGAAATCAACAGGACAGATGGCACCGACCCGCTATTGGCAACCAATACCTGAAGCTACATAGTCATCCGATGTCGATCTACATGAAGACCCATCGATGATCATCGCCAGAAGAATCCCAAAAGACGCGGCACGGCCCGCGACTCTTCAACTGCTCGGCGACCATTTAATGCGATTAATTGACTAGCTTTATTGCAGTCATTAATTCATTTCTTTGGATGGCCCAATCAGAAGTAAGCATCCGGGAGTTACAAGTCAATTGATTCATGGCATTTAACCCATGAAACTCCTCCCATCATGGCGATTAAAGGCGATTAAATGCCCTCAATCTCCTCTGGCCAATCAGAAGCCAAGAAAAAGGAGTTACAAAATAGAGGGATTAAATCCTGTAACTCCTCCCATTATGCGGCTTAATGAAAATAAAAGCCCATAAACTCTCCTAAATGGCGACCAAGAGCCTATAAATAGGAGAGCATCCCAAGCATTCCAGATAGACTTCGGACAATCCGGAAATCCAGACAAAAAAAGGCATCAGAATCTAAGAGAAAGAAAGAGAGAAAACTCTGCTGAAGTTCTGCACCGGCCACTACCTCAAAATGGTGAAAATGACGGAACTTTGCGGGATTGCCTACGTCTAAAAACTGTCGGTAATAACGACATATCTACTCTATCGTTTTTCCCAGAACGACCGTCATATACCCATTAAAAATATCGATGAATTTATCGACGAACTCTGACCGTCGCCTCGTAAATTACCTTTTATCTTCGGCGCTACTTTTTCTGTCCCGCGCGCGCCCGTTTGTCATTGCCCAAATACCTCCTCTTTCATTTCGCGCCCTAATAACACGTTCTTCTCTCGCTGATGTCTCATGTGAAAGGCTGTAGAAGAGACGACTGGAGACTCGGTGGATGAAGCTGTAGAAGAGATGATTTGAGCAGATCCAGGTACGCCTTCTGTCTCAATCTTTCCCTTCGTTTCCTCCTCCTCGTTCTCTTTGTTTTTTTTTTTTGGTTTTGGGACTGCCGACCAAGAATCGACGGGGATTTGATTCGGTCCGGGGTTTTAGGGTTGGGGCAGAACGATGGTGACGATGTGTGGGATGGACTATGCGATCTGGAGCTCGCCCAAATCCAAACCTGGAACCCCTAAACCCAGTCGAAGCTCGCTCCCTGCCCACCCATCCAGCCCTACCAGAAACCACCGAACCCCAATCCTACCCTTTCTGAACCTACACCCAACACGTCCGAAACCCTGAAATCCATCCAGCCAACCCCATCATCCATCCATTGATTCCTAAATCCCATCATCCTCAATCGACCCAACCCAGAACTAGAACCAGACTTAAATCCCTGTACCCAGAACCAGATGCACCCCACGCCCCTGCTCTCTGCCTCCCAGAACCTAAGCCCCTATCACCGCCTCGCAGAATCCCTACCGACCCTGAATCTAATGCCTCATCCACCCATCAAATCCAACCTAAAACCCGGTCATCCAAACTTCACAAAGCCTCCATCCCTATCTCGCACGAACCCAGCCAAACCAAAGCCTCCTCTCTAACCCAGATTAAACAAAAAAAAAGAAAGAAAGAAGGAAAGAAGGAGATGGAGAAGAACTGAGTTACCTTGACGCCTGCACCGGAACCCTGCAATTGTCGGCGTTCGCCGCAGCAGCCACTCCCACTCTCATTTCTCTTTCACCCAAACCCTACCTCCTATTCTATAGTTCTCTTTCTCTCACACATTTCTACCGGCAGAGCACCCAAAACCCAGCCCCATATCTGGCTGCTGCAAATCGAGCGATAATCGAAAAAAAATCCTTCTTCGTCTCTGGTGAGTGCAAAACCTTAATTTCCATTCTCGCCTGGAATCTTTCTATTGTTTGTTTTTTAGACCCATTTGATTACTTCCTCTTATCTTCTCTAGTTCGTCTGAACCGTGGGATATATGCATGAGATTTGGTTGATCAGTTGATTTCATTATTCTCAATTTCATTGATTTGGGAATGATTTATGATTGTAGGGTTTTGTTTTGTTACCAATTCGTGGCATTCGTTCTACAAAAAAGTCCTTTTTGTGATGAGTGGTTAGGAGCATCCACTGTTGTTTTCTTTGGTATAATGGCCCAGCAGATGAGCGGTTGTGGCATCATGATCCGATGTTAGGTTTTGTGTAGGTGGTTTAATAGTAGGAGTTATGAAAAGGGTTTTTGGTTTTGTTAGTAATCACTGATGGCATCATTTGATGGGTTAGATAAATGCAATTTTGCATGTATTTAAATAAATTGTAGGAAAAATATACACTGAGGGTTTTGTTGATATATGGGAGAATTTTTTTTTTTTTTGAACTTTATAGATTCACTGCATCGTTACATCTTCTTGCAGTTGGGATTTTACAAAAATATAGAATGCTACCCTGCCGCTTTTTTGCAGTTTTTCTCCAATTTTATTTTATTTATTTTTTTATGGTTGTTACATTCACTGTTACTGTAGGTGCAGAAAATAATGACCCACAATGAGAAGGTGCCTTAGAGGACTTATCCGATGATGATGATGACTGGGAATGACTGGATACCGTCCGAAAGCCTGAAAGAGAAGAGAAAACGATCAAAGGACCCTGGCCTGGGCGGCGCAAGGCTCTCCGATGCCAAAGTCAGTGTGGGAACTGGAACAATGGGAGGAGAGGGAGATAGTTGAGACAGAGTAACGGCTCTGTGTATGAAATTGTGCGTACCTTTAATGGAGGTTTGAGTCTCTATTTATAGAGTTTGGGACGTGTCCCTTTGGGAGATGTCGTGGTGGGGTCTCATTAATCGACTGGGAAGCCATGACCAGCCCACGTTGTCATAAATGCGCGTCGGGTCAGCCCACGTCGCATTTAATACGCGTCGGTTCAGCCCACGTCACATTTAATGTGCCAGATCGTGTTGAACGCCTTTGGCGATAGGGGATCGTGGGATCTGCCCTCGGGCCTTGCCCTGATGTGGCCTCAGCCGCTGGATGTCGTGTCTGTCCCATTAGCTCGTGCCTTTATCACTCTACGTGCCTGGTGACGTGGAGGATGAGGGCCGTGAGTGGAGACTCTTTCTGGTTTCGGCTTTCATCCCGGCAACTTCAGCCGAGGTGGAGCTCCCTGCCGAGATGACGCCTGGGCGGGCCAGTTCGGCGCTAAAGGCCCGGAGCTGCATGACTTCGGCCGGACCTCCTGTCCTGGTAGCCGGGTTGAGCCTGGTGCCATGTAGATGGCACGCGGATGGCACGTGAGAGTGCTTAGTCTCATCTGATGGCTGTGATTAGCGTAATCCTGTGGTTCTGGAAATCTCCCCACACAATTGCCCCCTAGCCTTTGACCTCTTAAGCGCCTTAGCTTTTAGGGGTTGAAGGCTAGAAAGTCTATCTGGGGATACAGCGGTCATCACTTGGTGTCGCTTCGACTCTTTGAAGCAATAAATGCTCTGCCCTGTTCGTCTTGGGAACCGAGTTGACGGCTACACACGTAGCTTCTGCGCTGATTGCGTTGTCTCATTGATGGGACGGGCACAGGCTTTGAAGCGTCTCTTTGAATTCGGAGGCGGTACCCAAATGAGGGTTCCCCTTCTACAAATAGGGTCGTCCCCTTCCTTTTCTGGCTTCTGATTCCTTTCGCCTTCGCCTTTACTTTCGATTTCTGCTCTGGTGCTTGAAATCTGTTCGAGGACGACGACCGTAGAACGCGCCCGGATCTGCTTTTGATCTGCCTCTGTCCCTGTAAGTTGCTTTGTTCTTCCGTCTGGTTCTTATTGGGGTTTTTCGATTTCTAGGGTTTTTCTTCGTCGTCACCCCTTCTAGACATGGGCACCCCTAGATTCAGTTTAGATACTGAGGAGGGCATAGCCAGATTTAGGGCTGCCTTCGATATTCCGGAGCGAGTCCTGCTCAAGCCGGCAGACTCCGTTGACTATGCCACGATGCGCTGGTCCGGCGGCTGGATGCCGTTCCCTCTGATCTCTGTGATCGAGGGCGGGGTCAGATTCCCCCTGCACCCTCTGCTTAGAGCTTGCCTTAGTACCTGGTCTCTTACCCCGTGCCAGCTGATGCCAAATGGCTATAAGGTCATCATGGGCACGGCGAAGCTGAATGAGATTCTGGGGACCGACCTAGGTGTCCACGATATCGAGGATACCTACGATATCTGCAAGGCAGGGGAGGGGAAATATTATCTCCGGGTGAAGCCGCAGAGAAGGGGCTTCGTCTTGGCCTTGGAGGATTCAAATAAGAATGCCGAGGAGACCGTCTTCTGTGTGTCGAGGGACTGGGAGTTCGGCGATGGCGAAAGCAGGAGGCTGGCGGTCCCACGTCGTCCTGGGGAAGTCCCAAGTAATCATCACTGCTTTTCTCCTTTTTGCTTTGCTTACCTCATTGATGCCGAACTGATACTCTTTTTTGCCTGTTGAGCAGAGGCGGGTGCAAGGCGACGCCGAGCTGCTAGCGAAGGTTGGAGGAGGAATACCGACGACATCAACAAGGTCGAACGGTACAAGGGGCACGAGACCAGGTCAGCTTGGAAGCTGCTTGGGTACACGCCGAGGTATCGCGGCCACTACCACAGGACTGGAGTACCTGAGGTGGACGAGACACACCCTGACCGTCCGACCGTATCAGTTGCGGTGTTCAGCGGGGTCCCCTTGACCGATCCTGCTGTCGACCGAACTGCGTCTGGTGCCGAGGCGTCTACTTCTAATCCGGAGCTGCCGGACTTGTCGCAGATAGTGGAAGCTTATCTCTCTGATCGAGAGGACATGGAGGGAAGCTCAAAGGAGCTCGCTGTCAAGGACATGGCCGCCAAGTTTAGGCAGAGGTCATCGTCTTCTGTGGCTCCATCGCCTGCCGGTACTCTTGCTGCTTCGGGTCCGGTGGGCGCTGGTGCTCCCTCTGCTCCTGCCCCCGCTCCGAGCGGAGGAGCCCGGCGGCGCTCGCCGGACCGCTCGAAGGAGGGGTCCCCGCCCAGGAAGAAGTCCAAGGCGGGGGAGAAGAGTTCGAAGGCTGATCCCACTCACGCCCCTGGAGTTAAAGTTCCAGCCGAAAAGGGGGGCGAGAAGAGCGCGCCGAAGGAAAAGAGGGCGCCGGCCGAACAGAATGCGTCAATTAGCAAGTCGACTGTCGGGGCGACGCCCGAGCCTCTCATCTCGGCAGGGCAAGGGTCCGGATCGGCCTCCGGGCCCCGAACTGCCCCAGCACCGTGGAAGCCGAGAATGGAAACACAACCCGGCAAACCCCTGAGCGTTGAAGATCGACTGCTGGGAAATGCCGAGGTAATCGGGGCCCTTGCCAGGGCCTGTGCTCTACCACGGGATATGGAGGAGCATGAGAAGTTTGATGACGAGAGCCTGATGTTGTCGGCGATCCAGGCCAACATCCTGGTAAGTGTTTTTTGTGTATTCTTTCGAGTGGCCTAGCTCGGCTGTTCCTGTTTTGACCCTCCTCTTTTCCTTTGCAGAATGTGCAGAGGCTCCTAGCCATCCTAGGAAGGAGGGATAGGAACGCGTCGAGGGTGACCCGTCTGGAGTCCGAGCGGGAAAAGCTGAAGAAGGAGCTGGAAGTGCAGCGGAAGGGAATGGAAGAACTCAAAGTGGCGAGCGCTGGAGAGTCCGCTCGATTGGCATCAGCTCTGACTGAGAACGCCGAACTTTCGTCCAGGGCCAACCATATGAAAGGCGAACTCCGGATGAAGAACAAGAAGACCGCCGAACTGGAATCTGAGCTGGCCAGATTGAAGTCTGAGTCGACGGCTGAGGTAACAAGGTTGCGGGGGGAGGTCTTGGCTGGTCGCGCTGAGAGGGAGAAGCTGGTGAAGGAAAAGGCCTCTCTTCAGGCCGAGGCCCAGTCCGCCTTCCAGGATGGGGTAGATCGAGCCACTGAGCTGTACGAGAAGCAGGTGGAGGAGATCACCGCAATCTTATTCGAGGAAGGATGCCTGGCCGCACTGAGACGCGCGGGGGTCCCTGAAGACCACCCTGTCTATCAGGACCTGCCGAAGTATGCGGACCTGGATCCTGAGCCGAGCTCCTCACCTGCAACTGAAAGTGCCCCGGTCGAAGCTCCTGCTGCTGACGACGCTCCAGCTGCCCCGGTCTTGAGCGATGCCCCGGTCGCCAGCGATGCTTTGGCCGTGCCTCAAGGTGATGCCTCTTCTGCGCCTGCTTCGGCTGAGGGTACCAGTTGAAGCCCCTTCTGGTCCGGCCGAAGCTGCTGGTTCGGCAGATACGGTGATCGACCTGGTCGAGTCGCCGAAACCACAGTAACCAGGCTCCTCTCTATTTCTGTCTTCCTTTATGTAAAATTTTTGCTCCTCAGCTTTGTAACGCTTTGTCTGTTCAATGAAAGTCGAGCTTTTTCACTCGTGCATTCTCTCTGCATCTCTCTTTCATTCCTGGATGTGCAACAGTATTTCTGTGCTGTTTATGTTTTGAGTGCTGGCACCTGACCTCGGCCGAGATGGCTGGCCTTGCGCCGAGGTGGACCCATGCCGTGGCCGAAAGCGAGTTCGGCATGGTCTTCTCAGGGGTGTATGAACCCGGGCTTCAGGAAACTGACCTTGGCCGAACTACCTTAAGCCGAGGTGCGAGGGGTTTATGAACCCGGGCTTTAGGAAAGGCTTGAGTGTGGAACTCCAGGCCATTTCCAAGGCGTAGAGCCTTGATTGTGTCCAAGACACGGGGCTTTAGGAAAGGCTGAGTGTAAGAACTCCAGGCCATTTCCAGGGCGTAGAGCCTTGATTGTGTCCAAGACACGGGGCTTTAGGAAAGGCTGAGTGTAAGAACTCCAGACCATTTCCAGGGCGTAGAGCCTTGATTGTGTCCAAGACACGGGGCTTTAGGAAAGGCTGAGTGTAAGAACTCCAGACCATTTCCAGGGCGTAGAGCCTTGATTGTGTCCAAGACACGGGGCTTTAGGAAAGGCTGAGTGTAAGAACTCCAGGCCATTTCCAGGCGTAGAGCCTTGATTGTGTCCAAGACACGGGGCTTTAGGAAAGGCTGAGTGTAAGAACTCCAGGCCATTTCCAGGGCGTAGAGCCTTGATTGTGTCAAAGACACGGGGCTTTAGGAAAGGCTGAGTGTAAGAACTCCAGGCCATTTCCAGGGCGTAGAGCCTTTGATGCCGGAGTCGACCAGAGAGAGACGACAGATCGTTGACAAGGCAAAAGCTGCTTTTATTGATTCTGAGATTCATTACATCTTTAGAAATAAAATTTCTTCAAGTGGGATGCATTCCACGGTCTCGGCAGTGGCTTGCCTTCCAAGTCTTCGAGCTTGTAGGCTGACTTTCCGGCCAGTGAGACTACTCTGAACGGGCCACGCCAGTTCGGGGCAAGCTTCCCCTCGTTTGGTTCTTTGTCAGCTGGCAGGGTCCTTCTTTAAAACGAGCTCTCCCGCGGTGAACCTTCTTTCTTTGACATTTTGATTGTATGCCCTGGCTAACCGCTGCTGATAGTCGGTCAGTCTCAGGGCTGCTGCTTCTCGTCGCTCGTCTGCCAGCTCCAGCTCCATTGCCAGGTTCGTCTCATTTCGGCCTTGGTCGACCAGCTCTGTCCTCAGGGTAGGAAGGCCGATTTCCAAAGGAATGACTGCCTCCATCCCGTAGGCCAGAGAGAAAGGTGTTGCCGAGGTGGACCTCCTTGGAGTTGTTCAGTATGCCCACAGCACGCTCGGAAGCTCCTCTGTCCATCTGCCCTTTGCCTTGTCCAGTCGCTTCTTCAGGCCGTCCAGGATCACTTTGTTGGAGATTTCTGCCTGGCCATTACTCTGTGGATATGCCGGAGTGGAGTAATGATTTCTGATGCCGTGCCCTTGGCAGAAGTCTTTGAAGGACTTGGAGTCGAACTGAGTCCCGTTATCCGAAATCAGGATCCGGGGATGCCGAACCTCGTAAGGATGTTTTTCCAAACGAAGTTCCTGGAGTCCCTGTCCGTGATTGAAGACAACGGTTCAGCCTCTATCCACTTTGTGAAGTAGTCCGTAGCCACTATCAGCCATCTCTTGTTCCCTGGAGCTCGGTGAAGAGGCCCCACAATGTCCAGGCCCCATTGAGCGAAGGGCCATGGGCTAGAGAGGGGACTCAGATCCTGTGCTGGCTGATGGAGGGAGTGGGAGAACTTCTGGCATTTCTCGCATTTCCTGGCGTAGACCTGGGCGTCTTTCTGCATGTAGGGCCACCAGTAGCCCTGGCTTATTGCTCTGTAAGCCAGGGATCGACCTCCTATGTGACTGCCGCAGATTCCTTCGTGGATCTCATACAGGAAGTCGTCCACCTTGCTCGGATGGACGCATTGGAGGTATGGACCTGTGAAGGACTTCCTGTAGAGTTTGCCTTCGGGAGAGAGCCCAGAATCGCGCCGCCTTGAGTCTGATCCTGTGGGCTTCAGCCTTGTCCTCGGGGAGCTGGTCGTCCTTCAAGTAGGCGACAATTGGATCCATCCAGCTCGGGCCGAGGTCGGCACAGAGGACAAGCCGAGATGAATGGAGTTCTAAGCTCGACCTTGATACTGACCCAACCTCGATGGTCCTTTTCTTGCCTGCTTCGACAGCGGAGGCCAGGTTTGCAAGCGCATCTGCGTGCGTGTTAGTATCTCGGGATATTTGCCTGACCTCGGCTTTCTGGAAATGAGAGAGCAGTTTTTTCGCAAGGGCTAGGTAAGCCGCCATCCTGTCGTCCCTGGCCTGGTAGTCTCCAGCGAGCTGGCTAGTCACCAGTTGAGAGTCGCTGAAGATCTCCAGGTGCTGGGCTCCCAGGATTTGGGCGCTGTTCAACCCTGCAATCAGTGCTTCGTACTCTGCCTCATTGTTTGTTGCGTTGAAGTCGAGGGTGAAAGCCTGCTCTATGACCAGTCCCTCTGGCGATTGGAGAACTATGCCGGCGCCAGCTCTCTTGGAGGTGGACGACCCGTCGACAAAGATCTTCCATGCCGAGGTGGGAGCCAGTTCGACCTCATTTCTATTGGCTCGTGCCCTGTGCCCCCCAGTGCCGTGCCGAGCTGGGTCGGAGCCGGGTGGGGGGAGACGAATTCGACAATGAAGTCTGCCAGGATCTGGGCTTTGATCGCAGTTCGGGGACGGTACTTTATGTCATACTGCCCCAGTTCAACTGCCCACTTTGATATTCTGCCTGAAAAATCAGCTTTTTTGAACACTGAACGGAGTGGATGCTCCGTAATTACCACAATGTTGTGGGATTGGAAATAATGGGAGAGCTTGCGGGAGGCACTGACGAGAGCCAACGCAAGCTTCTCCAATAGAAGGTACCTGGTCTCGGCATCGAGCAGTGTCTTGCTCGTGTAATAGATTGGCTTTTGAACTCCCTCGTCCTCCCTGATGAGGACGGAGCTCACTGCGTTATCCGAGACCGCAAGGTACAAATACAGAATCTCCCCCAAAGTTGGGGTGGAGAGTAATGGTGGTGACATTAAATAGGTTTTGAGTGCGGCCAATGCCTGGTCGCACTCAGGGGTCCACTGGAACTTCAGATTTTTCTTTAAAAGCTGAAAGAAAGGCCTGCACTTATCTGATGACCGGCTGATGAAGCGGTTGAGTGCTGCAGCCATTCCTGTGAGCTTCTGAACTTCCTTCGTGGTAGAGGGGCTCTGGATATTCTGGATCGCGGTGATCTGGTCCGGATTAGCCTCTATCCCTCTCCGCGTTACCAAGCTGCCGAGGAACTTGCCAGAGGCTACGCCGAAGGCGCACTTGGAAGCGTTTAGCTTAAGCTTGTATGCGCGAAGGATGTCGAAGACTTGACCGAGATCAACCAGATGATCGCCGGAGTGCACTGATTTGACGACCATGTCGTCGATGTAAACCTCCACCGTCCGGCCGAGCTGAGCCTGGAACATTTTTGTGACGAGGCGCTGATAGGTCGCCCCCGCGTTCTTCAGCCCGAAGGGCATCACCTTATAGCAGTAAGTGCCGCGGGGGGTGATGAATGATGTTTTCTCCTCGTCTGGCTCGTAGAGCGGGATCTGGTGGTAGCCTCTGTAGGCGTCGAGGAAGCTCATTCGGTCGTGACCAGCGGTAGCGTCGATCAGTTGGTCAATCTTTGGGAGGGGGGAAACTATCTTTAGGGCAGGCCTTGTTCGGGTCTGTGAAGTCTACGCACACCCTCCACTTTCCAGTTTTCTTCTTGACCACCACCGTGTTGGCCAGCCATACCGGGTACTGGACTTCCCGGATGGTTCCTGCCTTCAGCAGGCTGTCGATCTCTTCGACGACCGCATCTATCTGCTGCAGCCCCTGTCCTGCGGGCCCTCTGCACTACCGGCTTGTGGTCGGGGTCCACATTTAGCTTGTGGCATATGACCTCAGGGTCGACCCCAGGCATCTCGCTTGGGCTCCAAGCGAAGACGTCCACATTCTGCATCAAGAACCGAGAGAGTTCGGCCCTTTCTTCGTCTGGCAGCTGGGTGCCAATCAAGAAGAACCGGTCTGGGTCTGCCGGGTCTAGCCTGACCTCGGCCAGGTCCTCGATGCTCTTCTTCTCAGGGTCCCGGCCTATCTCATCGAGGCCTTTCTCGAACTCGGCTAGGTTGACGCGCTCTGGCTCCTTCACTGCTGGGACTGCGGCCAGCATGCACTGTCTGGCCTGCTGCTGGTCTCCCTTCACTGTGATCACTGCCATCTTGCCCTCCATGTTCTCATGGACGAACTTCAGCTTCTGGTGGAGGGAAGAAGGGACTGCTTCTAATTTGTGGAGCCACGCTCTGCCTAAAATGACGTTGTAGGGAGAAGGGGCATCCACGACCAGGAAGTCGGCTGACACGGAGGCTCCGCCAACTCGGGTCTCCAAGGTGATCCTGCCCTTGGGATAGACTGGCGTGGCGGACAACCCTAGCAGGGGTGCACGGACCTCCGTGAGGTCTGCTTCGGAGAGTTTCATCCTTTTGAAGCAGTCGTAGTAGAGGACCTCGGAGGAGCTGCCGGAGTCGACGAGGATCCTCTTCACTGTGAAGTCTCTCAGCTTCATGGTGAGGAGTAGAGGGTCGTTGTGAGGGAGCTGGATTCCCTCAAGGTCTCTGTCCGAGAACGAGATGGCGGGCCGGTCGCGGCGGGCTTTCTTGGATGCCGGGGCGAGCTCGGCTTTCAATACTTTTTTCCCGTGCGAAGCCCGCCTGGCTTCGGCACGGGCCTGGGAGCTGTCCCGGGACGAGGAAGCGGGAACTGAGGATGCCAGGTGGATCACATTAATGATCTTCTCTGAATCCTCGCTGTCTGGAGCCTGGGCTGTGCTCTGGTGAATCCGGCCCTCGCTACCGCCGGCATCACCTGCCTTGACGAATTCTGGAATGTGGCCTTCTTCGACCAGCCTCTCCAGGTACCGCTGCAAAGTATGGCAGTCCTCAGTCTTGTGCCCGTTACCCCTATGGAAGGAGCAGTAGAGCTGGCTTCGGCCACCGGAGGTGGGCTCATTCAGCATGGGCGGAGGGTACTTGAAGAACGGCTTGGTCCTGATCTTGGGCAGGATGCGGTAGATCGGCTCCTTGAAGACGACGTTGACGCCCTGACTGGCGCTGGAGGGAGGTCTGGGTTTCCAGGTGCCCCCAGACCTGGACGACGAAGGCTTCGCTGAACTGGAGACCCAGGCCTGCTTGGGCTCCTGCTTCTGGGAGGGCCTCCCGCCTCTCTGCCGAGGCTGGCTACTCTTCTGCTCGGGCTCCCGGTGCCTGTCTTGATCCCGGGCTCGGATCTCGTCTTCTTCCTGGGCGATGAAGCGCTTGACCCGGGACATCAACTCCGGCATAGATTCTGGGGGGTTCCCGGCCAAGTCTTTTCGCAAGTCGTTGCGGGGATCAGGGCATGCTGGAAGGCGTAGATTGCCATCTCCTCCCTGGTGCCCTCGATCTGGCTGTAGACCGCCCAGAATCGTTGAGCGAACTTGGAGAGGGTCTCACCCTCCCTCATTTTCAGGGCGAGGAGGTCCCCTTCCTTCTTGGGGACGGCGCTGTAGGCTTGGAACTTTTTCAGGAATGAGAGCTGGAGCTCCTTCCAACTCGAAATGGACCTCTCTGGGAGAGAACAGAACCATTTCAGGGGGAGGTCACCCAAACTGGAGGAGAAGATTTTGCAGTTTAGGTGACCCCCATTCCCCCAGATGGACATCTTCTGGGAGAAGTGTCGGAGGTGAGCGGATGGGTCGGACAGTCCGTCGTAGGGGACGAACCGCGGGACGGAGAACTTTCTGGGCAAGGGGGTGCGCTCGATCTCTTTTGTGAAGGGTGAGCCCCCAAGATCAGCGTGGCCACAGATCTGCTTCTGGTCCCGCACGTCCAGGTTGCGCTGAAGAGCCAACCTGACGCGCCTGTCAAACTGTTCCTGCTCGTCGTCCTCTTCTGGAGTCCAAGCTCTCGATTTTCGCTTGGAATGGTTTGGGCTGCGATGGCTATGAGCTCGGCCATCGCGGCTATGATGACTTCGGCTGTTGCTCGAGCCTTCGTCATGGATCTGGCTCCGTTTCTGGTCCAGATGATGTCTGAGGTCCTCGCGGGGAGGCCGGGCTGCCCTGCTAGGGGCGTCCCTCTTCTTCCCTTGAGGCTCAGAGACCTGCCTCAAGGAGGCGGTTTGCGCTGCCCTCAGCTGCTGTTGGAGCTGCTGGAGCTCTCGGACTAACCGCTCCTGCTTCTGGAGAAGAGCGTCTTGGGCTGCGATGTCTCCTTCAGCGGCTGGAGGTTGATCGGCCGCGTCTCCTCTACGGCAACAGCTTTATCTTTGCGGGGACGCTCGCGCCGGTGCTCGTCGCGTCGGGGTGGCACGGTTCCGTCCGCTGAGAGCGAGGTCTCGACTCCCTCTTGGAAGGGGATCTCGACAAAGAGTTGGGAGCACAGGCGACCCTCGCCTGCGGATGCGCCTTGGACCGTTCGGGACCGTCCCTGAGGAGGGACGTCCGTCGACGGTGCTAGCCGCTCGAGGATTGCCCTCGAGGACTCTCCGCCCTTCTTAGCTTTCGGTGGCATGGCTTCTGAGAGATTGAGGTTTAGAAGGTTGGGAAGGTTGGGATATTACTTCCCCACAGACGGCGCCAATTGTAGGTGCAGAAAATAATGACCCACAATGAGAAGGTGCCTTAGAGGACTTATCCGATGATGATGATGACTGGGAATGACTGGATACCGTCCGAAAGCCTGAAAGAGAAGAGAAAACGATCAAAGGACCCTGGCCTGGGCGGCGCAAGGCTCTCCGATGCCAAAGTCAGTGTGGGAACTGGAACAATGGGAGGAGAGGGAGATAGTTGAGACAGAGTAACGGCTCTGTGTATGAAATTGTGCGTACCTTTAATGGAGGTTTGAGTCTCTATTTATAGAGTTTGGGACGTGTCCCTTTGGGAGATGTCGTGGTGGGGTCTCATTAATCGACTGGGAAGCCATGACCAACCCACGTTGTCATAAATGCGCGTCGGGTCAGCCCACGTCGCATTTAATACGCGTCGGTTCAGCCCACGTCACATTTAATGTGCCAGATCGTGTTGAACGCCTTTGGCGATAGGGGATCGTGGGATCTGCCCTCGGGCCTTGCCCTGATGTGGCCTCAGCCGCTGGATGTCGTGTCTGTCCCATTAGCTCGTGCCTTTATCACTCTACGTGCCTGGTGACGTGGAGGATGAGGGGCGTGAGTGGAGACTCTTTCTGGTTTCGGCTTTCATCCCGGCAACTTCAGCCGAGGTGGAGCTCCCTGCCGAGATGACGCCTGGGCGGGCCAGTTCGGCGCTAAAGGCCCGGAGCTGCATGACTTCGGCCGGACCTCCTGTCCTGGTAGCCGGGTTGAGCCTGGTGCCATGTAGATGGCACGCGGATGGCACGTGAGAGTGCTTAGTCTCATCTGATGGCTGTGATTAGCGTAATCCTGTGGTTCTGGAAATCTCCCCACACAGTTACAATTTCTGGTTTGGGTGTTTTTCTCATTTGAACTTATTGTCCTTTTCTACCCTGCTTGTTAGTTTTCATTTGATTGTCTCTTTCTCTAATTCCTATTTAAGACTAGTCTGTGGTCCCCAAGGCAATGTTCTTTGTCTCTATGATCTCATCTTATTCACTTCTCAGTTATAGTTTATGAACCTAATAAGTATAGTTTATGAGGTTATTCTATAACATCATTCTAAAGTCATTAAGAGTCATGTCTAATCCACAGTGGGAGACTGTTCTTTTTATATGCGAACTGAACATGTTATAAGAAATTTTTTATGAACATTTTGCACCAAACATTTTCTTTGTTGCTTTTATTTCCATGGTTTTCAAGTGCTAAGGAAAATGGGCTCCAACGTTTCCAATCAGGTCGGATTCCTCTCTCACCACAAATGTGGCCTACATGAACTCAAACCAACTTACTGATTGCACCATGACCCACCAACCAACCAATATCCAACTTGATAATTATGGGTTTAGGTTGACCCTTTTACTTGTGGGCTGGGTTTGGATTGTCATTTTCTAACCCATTAAAGTATTGCATCTGACGTGGGTTGAGCCTATCAACCTCACCACCAGTGCTCAACCTGATCAACCCCACCCAAGCCAGGCCCGTCTTTCACAAGTTGAGATCCACTTAAAGGCATTAACGTAGGAGTGGAAATCCATAGTTGGAGTCCCCTATTAAAATTCAAACCTTTTTAAAATAAACTCTCTCCAGTTTATAGGATATCCCCAAATTTGATTAATTAGAATTTGTCCTATTCCATTTGATGAAAAATGTGATAATGAAAATGCATAAGATTATATTAGTCATGGTTTTTAATTAAATAGTCAATCCAATGGTGAGAAAAGAAAACTCAATTGAATATAAATTTTGAAAATACCTCATTTGACCAGGGAAAGTTTGTTTTGAACAATTTAGATTTAAGTAGGTAGGCTCTACTATAGAGACTGAGACGAGTCTGTGCCGATCGTGCCATACCGATACAGTTGCGTTGGTCCTAAAAGGTGAAAAAATAAAAAAAAATATTGGAAAATTAATAAAAATATGAAAATTGAGTTATTTAAGTATCCAAACTAAATATAGTGATGTTTAGTGTGGTTGAACACTGAATCACTTAGAGTATAACATATAAATGTTGCTATCAAGACTTAGGTCTAACAAATCATACAGGTTATATACCTTAGGTGAGTGGCCAACCCTTTTTGTCTTTAGTTTGTTGATCATGCAACCCAATTGTTGGATAGCTTGCCTAGCCTTACATCACTCTGGTTATTGTGATATTCCAATTTCCTCTAATAATTTAATTTAGAGTTGACTTGGAATTAGCTGATATGGACAGCATATATGGCCGTTATGATGCATATTTAGCATTGAGAAATTTATTTAATTTTTATTGTTAGTTTTTCCTCGTGTTTGCTCATGATGTAACTTCTCTTCTTGCAGCTCAATTGCTTTTCTTTGAGGGTCAAGGGAAAGTAACTTGTACTCTTGTTGTCATTGTGGGAAGTCCACTTCACTAACATCCTTGTTGTTTATTGGTGTAGATTGGAGACATGTTGCAGATGTAAATTTATTCTTTCATGTGAAAATATTTATCCAATCATGCATCCACCTATTCGGGTTATTTTAATAGTTAGTTGTAAATGAATGTTTATATTGTCTTACAAACAACTAGGATAACTCTAATTTCTTATTTCAGTAATAAAATATTGTCTTGGAATGAAATGGGTTGATGTTCCTAAATGAACATGTGTGTGTGATTGAAGTAATCTATGATAGGATCATATTTTTCTAGCTGATTTTAGGGTTGATTTTATTCATGATTAAATGATTTTTATTTGCTTGGTTGTAATTATTCATGTTTTCCATGAACCTGTCCTCTCTATACACATAGACCAAGTCCCTACTCTATGTTCTCTCTTTCTCCACACACCATTAGTATGACCTTGTTTTTTTTTTTTTATTCTCCTTTTTATTGAAAGCTGTTTACTTTCCTTCTCATCTTTGTTCTCTTATTCCTCTGCCGAAGATGCATGTGTTCTTTTACATGGTAGGATTTTGTGATTCTTCCATTAGCTGCTGATTATTTCCATCTTATGGTAGAATTTATGTTAACTTGAGGAGGCTAATTAAAAAGAAATATAAAAGAAGACGATGAGCCATTTATTATTGCTCAACAAGCAACTCAGGTCTTCTATTGCAAAGATCATAGTAGACCAGAGGAAGAATGACATGTTGTCTTAGATGCTCTAAAGAGATTAAACCAATATGTGGATTCTTTTGAAGATCCCTTAGCCTTCGAGCCAAGAATGAATGAAAATGCCTTAACAGAAGCATTACAGAATGATGTCATTGGTGACAAGGATTAATCATGTATGTCTTTTCGCACGTAATACTCATACTTCTCTCTTTCTTTTTCTTTTACTCTTATTTTATTTAACTCAAATAATCACGTAATATATCTTATTATCTTTTATTGAATATTCTTTAATGTAAGCTCTTTTAAATTCTTATATTATTATGATTATGAGAGTTTCAATTTTTAATATTTGTGGTTGCAGGCATTATGTCAACATCAGCGTTTGCGTCCATGTCCACGTCGAGATCTTCGATGGAGAGTATGTATCACGAGTGAAATCATCTTTACCCCGAAACCTTATTATTTTTCATTTTCATTGATGATATTTGTAACAGCTCATCGCATCAAGTTGAGATTCGACAATGATGGGGTTGCAAAGGTATGCAGATTATTGTATATTTATATTTAGGTATCAACTTGATTTTAATTAATACTTAACAATGAATACACAAGTATAAAGACGTAGGAGCATTGTCACAAATATGAATGATATATATATATATATATGTATATTTTGATTAATGGTAACTTCTATTAAAGAAGATTGTACGGTATAAGAGATTCAACCAGAAGGACCTCCTTAGCTCCTTTAAATAGGCCTGGACCAAAAAACTGCGCCCATCATTTTGAATCCAGGCTTAATGGACCATTTTGACATGCCCGGCCCAACATGATAGCCTTTGCAGAAAACTTCTGGTGTGTAAATAATCCCCATTACTAATGAGCCCTTCTATTGAAGTTATGAGCTCTTCTACCCATGGTTAAAAGTTTCAGGGCATCATATGCTATGCGTTTTATCTAATGGGATTATGACCAAATTAAGAGCCTATGCATATTTGCTTATTATAACTATGTGCATAAGATGCCTTTGTGGAGGAACTGTCAACTTCCTTGAGCAGATAATGTATCTATCCAAGTTGTAGGTTATTTATTGTTTTCACGCTTGTTTTTTCCCTCTTTACTATTTTGTTAGTTTACTTTTTATATGACCTTGGTTTAATTTTCGCAATATTTGATACCATATTAAGTACCTTTCTCTACGATAATTCTATTTACTAGTGTACAGTGGCTGTTTCTAGTCCTCAGTGTGCAAGTTGAAACCATATCAAATGACATTTCCACAATTTTCCTTGCACTAGAATAGGTAGATGTCCCCTTATATATTCTTGCAATTCTTCAATGCCCAAAACTCAGCTCCACGTGGTATGCAGGTTTATCTGTCATCTTATAAAATCTCCCCTATAATTGAATTGGCACTAGACTCACACAATAGTCCACTAGATTGTCCCCGTGTTGTCCATCATGCACCAGCCCTCTTTGTTATATCCTCTCCGATTTCTAGTCTTGTTCAATAGTTGCTCCTAGTCATTTTAAGAGATCCGACACTCCCCATACAAACTACAACCTTGTGTCCTTGTCACCCCGAAACACTCTAAAAGCCTCACTTATTCTAACATTGAAATAAAATTTATAATTCATACATACAATGTTTTAAACTCTTCAACCCAACCAAATTACTAGGCCAATAACTTAATTTAACAGAAAGAAATGATACTGCCTATTGCTTCACTTCTAAGTTGATCCCAGATCATGTTCAATTTAAGTTGCATGAATACTGGTGGGTGTGTCAAAATTTGATACCAGTACAACATACTGTTTACAAAAATAAATAAAGATGCACATTTTAAAATAAAAATAATATGGCTAGTCAGTGAATTTGAATACTGACATAAAAAATTTCTTTCAACCATCCATGGAGACAAATCTCATGGCCATGAAAAAAAGTTTATTTAACTACCCTTCTAAACAATCCAATAGAATCTTCCCATCAAACAAAACCATCAGAGAACATGGTAGCAGAAACTACAATCCAATATCAAAAGTATCCCACTACTATCATCTATCAAGCTACCTATTCATTCATTCATAAATATGTGATCAATCATGCATGTATAGTGTATTTAAACCAAAATCTCACAAAGAAGTCAAATTGATGAAAAATAATACTTAGCCAACACATAGTAATAGAAAGATAAATATAACCATTGACCTTTTTAATTTTTGAAATAGGTTTTTGGTACCGATACTTGTGAACGTATCAGGGGCTTGGGGTTGGGTGTCTCCAGGTCAATCATGCATAATTCAAATCCTTATAAGAGAGCTTACGAAGAAGAGCACAAATCGCATGTGGCCCTTGAGACTGAGGTGGATGGGTTGAAATCTTGAATGGAGGACATGGAGAAGATTGTTGCTTCCCTTTCTCAAAGTGGGACGCAAATGCGGTCTTTAACCAATCACGAGAGTTCCTCTCGAGTAAGACACAACTTTACATATAAAATGTAGATTTATAGACTTATTTAGATTATTGAGTATGATAAAATACTTACATTATGTGTTTCTTAATTATAATGTAGGTGAGACCGCCATCCACACGTCAAGAGACACAAGCAAGCTCGAGAGCAACATTTACAGGGACATACAAGTTGATGCATGCACAGTTGTAGCTTATAGGAGTTTGATGGGGGTATCACCGGACGATTCAGATTATTATAGAATTGTTATAGATGAGATTGTGGATTGTGACATCGAGTTGATGGACGGAGTTAGGAAGATGGAAGATATTATGCTTGCAGACATTATTGATTGGCCTACATTTAGGACTTTCTCTTGCTAGTTTTTTCTTTTCTATATTATTTGGATTTTGATAATGGGATGGATGTTCAGTTGTTTTGGATGGATGGATATTTGTATGGAGCTTTACTTCATGGACAACTTTTTGAATTCTGAATATTGTATGGATGTTCACTTTTAGTGTTATTTTGTAAGTGGCTATGGTGTTTCAATGGATGTTTGAGAAGTTAATGGTTGTATATTGGTATTTGGATGGATAAGAGTGAATGATGTACAAGTGGTGATTATTATTTGATTTCAACAGGTTCAATTCTTTTATATTTATTTTTTTCAATTATTTTTTTTTTTCTAGAAAATAAATAAAACGACGGCTAAAAAACTGTCGTTTTATATTAAAAATTATAATTTTTAAATTTCATTAATTTTAAAAAACAACAAATGGAAATCGTCGTTTTTTCCTGCTTTTAGCTGTCGGCATTTAGGTATAATGTGTCGGTAATGATCGCATTAAACGATGGTTATTGGCCGTCGTTAATTTAAATATTAGCGATATGTAAAAACCGTCGTTCATTTTATGATTATCGACAGTTATTAACTGTCGTTTTTGAAAAAGCGACTACAAAATAAACCACGGACCCATCGACGGACGTATGTGTCGTTTTTTGAAGAAAACGACGGTTTTGGACTCTCGTTTTTTGGGCTTTTTACGTAGTGGGCCACCACTACAAGGTGACAAAAGTCCCTTGGGGGTACCCCCTAAAGGTCCTTGCCTTCTCCTTCTGCCTCCAAGGGCTTAGACGTGGCTTTTCAGCCCGTCTACTTAGCTTTTTATTGGACATAGGACCTCCTGTTGGTCTTTGTCCTCTAAAAATCTGAGGTTATAACCAAGCCAAGCGAATCAAGAGCATCCTCTGTTCTCATCTGCATGGATGATGGCGAAGTCCACATATGACTTGCGACCGTCAATCTGAACGAGTCCCCCACAATCTCATGAGAAGTTAGATCCTCCTTTTCTTGCTTTTTATTGTAGTTTATATTTTTCCGAAAGAGACAAAAATCACAACTCTTGTCTTTCATTATTGATAAGAATTGTAAATCGGCTATAAATGCTAAAATCGGCTATAAATGCCAAAAATCGGCTATAAATGCCAAAAAATCGCCTTTCACGGCAAATCAAGAAAAATGTCTCTTTTCTTAAATATATGTGCAATGGAAAACTTGAAAGAAGTTGATTTCCTTTTTACTTGCGAAGGTCGATCTCCGGATCAACACTTGTAATTCCAAGTAAAATAGAAAATTTGGCACACCCACACAAAAAAATGTTGATGCACACCTTTGCCCCCCGGTTACAAAAGGGTCGGATCAAACGGACTCCCACGTCCGCCGACCTCGGTAGAACCGAGCAAAAGCGTTGTCCATCACCCTGATCTGCCTGTTTTTCTTTGTCATGGGGACAATGTTGGCCAACCATTCAGGATGTTGTTCCTCACGGATGAAGCCGACGCTTTTAAGCTTATGAACTTCTTGTTCAATTTTATCCTTCACATCTGGACGAAATCTTCTTTGGCGTTGTTTGACAGGCTTGATGTCTTCTTGAAGATTGAGCTTATGGACTGCTACTTTGGGGTCTAAACCAGGCATTTCAGTGTAAGACCATGCAAAGAAATCAACGAACTCATGAAGAAAAACGATATACTCGGGTAACTCATCATCCTTTATATTCTTGCTTATGAATACAGGACGTGAGTTAATCTGGTGTTCCCAAGTCTATTTTTTGAACGGAATCTTCTGTTAGAAGGTTCGAAGGTGGTTCCTCCACAGTATTTTTGGAGGCTTCCAACTCAATGAAACCTTCAAGGGTTTCAAGGGCATTTTCAGACTAAGGCTTTATTTGTTTTCATGGGTTTTCTTGATCGGTGATCTTCTCAAGGCTTACTATGAGATGGTCCCAATCGCCTACTGAAACGGGATCGAACTAGGGTACTTCTTTTGGAGACGAGGGTTCTTCTGGGTCAGAAGACCACATGTCTGTGCTATTGGACAATTCCTCTTCATCATTAGAGAAATCGTACCAATTGGATGAGCTTCCTAGATCTTTGTCAGGTGACTCATCGAAGAGATATCCAATGAGATTAATGTCGTCATGGACATGAGATGTTGAGGGTTGGTCGGCAAGTCGACTTTTAAGCCTTAGTGTCAACTGTCTCAGAGGAATGTTGGGATCATACCCTAACCCGTGTGAAGACTTTTCTATATGGCTATAGAGTCTCCAATCTTCCAGCTGGCTTTTGGTTAAAGTGGGCCCCAATGGCGTGAGAATACCGCGGCCTTCTCCGAAACCGGCAACCGGCTGGATTTTGAGCGTCATAGCCCATTTTCTTCATAATAGCTTGCGCCATAGGACTATATAGAGATAGTTGACGCATACCTTCATTTTGGAAAGGTTCAAGCTGGAGTTTGATGTAGAAGCATTCGATAGTTGAGCTTTTGTTTTGCCTTCTTCACTTTAGTTATGGTGTCCAAAGGCTTTGAAGGTTTGAGGGAGATGATGAAGGGATATTGACTACTCTCTTCGGATTTACTGGAGAGTTTGTTTTCTTCCGGTGATTGTTGAGTAGCCTTGCCTTTATCTTTTTGGAGATTTTCGGCAATGGGTGTTATTTCCTTCTCATCTTCTTCTTTTTCACCTTCATAAATCTATGAGTCTGCGAAGTGGACTTCTTTACCTTTGAAGGGTTTTCTGTCCATAAATAATCGATGTATCATGCCGTCGTCACCATCAAACTTGATGAAATGATGTAGAGTTGAAGGAACAACACCATTCTCGTGTATCAAGGGGTATTCGAAAAGGATGTTGTAGCATGAAGGGGTTTTTATTGCATATACAGTGACCTTAGAGATAAGATCACCGATTTGCAACTTGAACCTGATTTTGTCGATAGGCCTTTGATTGCTCCCATTGTATCCAAAGATAGATACAGATGTGTGGCTCAGCTTGCTGGGAGGGATGCCCAGCTCTTCGAGAGCCGAAGTGGAGATAGGGTTGAGTGCAGAACCTGGGTCGATCTGAACTCTGTGCATAGGCATTTCCTTGATGTACCCTGTGAAGTACAGGGGTCGGTTGTGACTTGTTTCGCTAAGTAGGAGTCTTCCTTTGTAAAGGCGATGGTTGCACTTGCTGCTTTTTGATCCGAGAGGCATTCAATGCAAGATCCCTCAGTTTTCTTCTTTTCTCCCTTTCAGGAAGTTTCTATGTTTTTGACCTGGTAGTCCATTTCAATTTGGAGGACTTGCGGGGCATATCTGTCAACATCCTCATTCAGTTTTTGTAATTCTGAAAGGAGATTATCAAAAGTGCGTGGAGTCATTCGTAACAAATCTAGGATGTGCAGTCGTGCAGGTATGTGTTTGAAGTGATCAATCAAGTCATACTTGAAAGCCTCCTTGGGGCCTGCATGTTCATCATTGTTGCCATTAGGGGTGCTTAAAACATCTTTTCCTGAAGGATTTATATTAGTAAAAGAAGATTGGTTGTAATTTTTGTGGTAGTCCCGGCCAGTGCTGGTGCCTCTACCAACTTCAAGAGCTTCTTGAGAAGGGTCTTCGTTTGGAAGATTGTCTTCAAGATCAAGAGGCTGTCATTTCTCATTTACTGTGGATGTGTCTGCAGCAGAGTTGCCGTCCTCAGTGATTGTGTTGCATGGAGCATTTTCCAGGATCAAGTCCTGAACAGCATCCAGTAACTTTTCTTCTTCGTTGACTAATTCATCGTCCCAAGCATCAATAGTTGGGGTTTCTTCATGATGATCAGTCGAGAAGAGTGTGAGTCCTGAAGTCACAGTCTCAGGAGAAGAAGCCTGAGAGGGTATTGTCTCAGTGAAAGTCACGTGAGATGAGGTAGCTCCAGAAGATATGGTGCTAGGTGTCGTCGGAGGGTAAGTGATCTCACCAGACTAGGCTTCTAAGGAGCTATATTCCCGAATTATCACATTGCAGGCAACTTTGACAGGAGACGCTACCAGAATGGACTTTTGGGAATCAGACTCATCCTCGGATGTAAGAGGATCATCGATCAAGTAATTTTCCCCATTTTCAGGAGTTAAAGGAGGAGGTACCTGGTGGTCTTCAGGGACTTCCGGCTCTTGATTGCGAAGAAGCTCGTTGACGCGATCTTGCTCTTGTCTAGGGCAAGACGCTGCTAGATCCTCGCATATTCTTCAAGATCAGGCATAGGAGCCAAATCTTCTTCTTCGTCTGCTCTTTGTGGTACAACATGTTTGGGTTCCACTGGAACAATGACGGGTGCTGGGTCAATGATATTTTCTTGTACAGCCTATTGGTCTTCTTCATCGTCGGACTAGGATCCTTGTGGCTGTAAGGGGTTATACCAGATTACTTGTCATGCCCCCGGACCGAGGACCCGTTAAACAAGATCTTAATCCGGGGTCGTAGCGTGACGGGCCAGAAAATTCCGCCCGTACACGCTTGTTTCCCATAGGTTTCCACAGTAAGGATCCTCGTAATTCGATCCATCATATAAAATAATAATCACATTCACACGAATAATTTACGCGGAAGCATTGTAGCAAACATAAAAGTCCATAACATGTGTATATGATGAGAACGCTCAAGACTAGTATTAAAAATAGAAACATTCCTTAGATAGGCCCCAAAGTTAGTTCCAAGTTTAAAACAAAAGTCAATTAGTCAATAATTACAATTTCCCAGAAATAAGCCCACAATGGCTACAATCAAGCTCCCAAAAAAATATAGAATCCACCCCAAAATGTGATCGAATCTCTAGAGTCAACCCGACGTCTAAGCGACATCGTCAGGCTACCACTTGCATTCCACAAGGACTACTGGGTCTGCCTCAAAGTGTGCCTCAAGGGCGAGGGGCTCAACATCTGGCACCAAACAAAAAGGGTCAGACACGATGGTCTGGTAAGCAAATATAGCATATAATACGATGGTATAAAGAGTAAAGCATTGAATAAATAAGAACTACGATTAAAATCCTAAATAACAGAAATGACAAGATAAAAGATCGACATCTTAAATATTAACGAATCCAAGACTATGATAAGTGAAATAAACAAGAACCATAAATAAAACATCAAGCGGATAAAACATTGGCAAACCACATATAGCTATATTCTCCTGTTACCGAAGTAACAAGAGCGGACAGAAACCGTAGCCACTAATCGTGGACCGGAATGAACAAGGTCGTTATCAAACAGAACCGTAGCCACTACACGTGGGACCGGATACAAAACCGTTGCCATGGTCGGTACAGACAGAACCCAAGCTGCAGCTGGCAGATAATTTAAAGATTCCAAGCCGGATGATCAGTCCGACAAGGTAACCTAAGCTTAGTGGTTCCCATTAGAGTAAAAGTTCGAAACCTTGAAATAATACAAATCCATTCATAAAGACATATTTCCAAAATCGATTAGAAAACTACTCCGAACGAATACATATCCAGCATACCGACAAATCCGAACAAAATGAGGTGATCGAGTAGTCTTATCAATATTCATAAATGTGGTAAAACACTCAAAACATTCAAATTGATTTATAACCGGACTCGGACAAAACTTTCTAACATGGAATGAATTTAGTGTATGATGGTTCATTGGTTTACCACGGGTTGTCTTGATGCACACTTAGTCCCTAATGTCAATCTTTAATAAAAATTTTGGTTCCACTGAAGATCTCTGACAATTAAGGGAATAAAGTGTACATTAGGACTTTAATAATCTTCCCCAATAAAAGTTCATTAATGATTCCATTACTTTTCCCATCACAATTGCATAATTTGAATCAATTCAAATCATCATACTAATTCCGGACTTTAAGCATTAATAGGGTCTAAATGGGCTTGGAATTACATAGGAGTAATGGGCTGAACCAGGCTGAAATAGGCCTAGAAAGTGGGATGAAAACAGCTCAAAGAATAGCCCCAAAAACAGACCCAGAACTGGGCTGGGCTCGCTCGAGCGACCCAAGGTCCGCTCGAGCGAGGCCCATCCAGAATTTGGTCCGCTCAAGCGGACCCAATGGGTCGCTCGAGCGGCCCATGCTTCTGGCTCGCCCAGGACAGGCAGAGCCTGGTCCGCTCGAGCGACCCATGGGCTCGCTCGAGCGGACTGGGCTCTGCCCCAGTCCGTTTCAAGTGCAGATTTGCACCTTTTCTTCCTTTTCTTGATTTTCTTTCCCTCCATCCTTTTCCATATGAATTTTATACAACTTGGGCCTCTCATAGCTTCAGTCAAACTCCCTTGAACCATCACATTAATTAATTCAAACCCTCAAATAACTCAAATTTAAACAAAACCCTCCATTAGACAAACCATGACATAAACATAGTTGATCCAAAAGAAATCTTAACATTGTAGAAGACAACATTTCCAAGTAGAAAGACCTGCTCATATCGTAAACACATCAAGGTAGACAACCTACTAATCAATAGAGAAAGAATAAATGAAGAAAGATGCATAGAAAACCCACATTTACAATGAAGATAATTAATACATCCTAGTATATGAAAATTTACTTGCCTCAAGCCAAGAGGAGAGATAAAACACTCTTCAAACAACTCTCTAAGGCCTCAAGCTCCAATCTACAAAAACCCCCAAAAAATTCCCAAGAAGAACCCTAAAAATCAATCATTTGTAAATCTCAAGGGAAAACTCTTGCATGTGTGATGAAAACACTCTAAATGATGAGGAAAACAAAGATTTCAAGATTGGAAAACCATTGCTAACCTTGAAGAGCTCAAGCAATGAAGAGAAGCTTGAAAGAGAGCTTTGCCGTAGCTCAAATCCTTTGAAAAATATATCTTTGGAAAGCTTAAAGAGGGAGGAAGATGATTTGGAGATCAAGCCTTCCTTTAGCACTCAAGAGGGAAGCACACAAGAAGAGAGAGAAAGTTGCTGGGAGAGGAAACCCTTGGCTCAAACCGTTGCAGGAAAAAGGATAGAATGAAGGGAGAAGAGAACCCTTCCTTATATAAGATGGGTTTGTGGGTCCCAATCTTCATAGGGCTGAAAATGGTATTTGCGGGTGTCGAACGAAAACGACAAAGAAGACAAAAACGATCAACGAAATATCTACTTTCCAAAAATTTTATTTTTGTCAATTTCTGAAATTTTCGAAATTTGGGTACAGATTTTGTGTGAAAGGTCAATTTTGCCCTTTTTCTCGAAAAACGCAATTTTTGATCATTAAATCAAAATGGTCAAAACATGAAAGTTGATAATCTGAGTGAAATGAGTCAAAATAAATAAAAGTTGGGATTTTACAAAAATCGAGGTTAAACCCCCAAGTTCACACACAACACACGGGCGCCCCGGCCCGCTCAAGCCTAAGTCAACGACCCTCGAAACTTCCCAAAGCTATTCAAACATTCTAATCTATCATAAAAATTAGGCTACTCATCTAATAACCCTACTTATTAACTAATCACGATTAAAACATAGTTGAATATTCCAAACCTGGGTCGGGGTCTGACATCCTCCACCCCTAAAAATCACATTTGGTCCTCCAAATGATCACTAACCTCTAGAAATAGTTGAGGGTATTTCTTCTAGACCTGTTCACGAAGTTCCCAAGTGGCCTCTTCCGATCCATGATTCTCCCAACGAATCTTTACCCACTGAGTTGTTCTGTTTCTCAACTCTTGCTCTTTAGTGTCAATAATCTCTGCCGGTTTCTCAATGTAGGTGGCATCTTCTCGAACTTCCAACGGTTCGTGTTGTAGCACGTGTGAAGGGTCCGAGACATATTTCCTTAGCATTGACATGTGAAACACATTGTGTATACACGAAAGCTCGGGAGGCAAAGCTAATTTATATGCTACTTCCCCGACACGACTCAAGCATCCCAATGATTCTTGAAGTCATGTACACAAGCCCTAAGCATGTCTTCAAGGGTCTGAATAGTTCTCTCCGATTGACCATCAGTTTGCGGGTGATATGCTGTGCTGAATTAAAGCTTCGTTCCCATTGATTCATGTAAGGTCTTCCAAAATCTCGAAACAAATCTACTATCTCGATCTGAAGTAATGGAGACTGGCTGACCATGGCGACTGACAATTTCCTTCACGAAGGCTTGTGCTAAAGCAAACATGTGCATTTTCTTCCCCGTCTTCAAAGGAATAAAGTGTGCAGACTTCGTTAACCGATCTACTATGATCCAAATAGCATTGTTCCCTCTACTTGTAGTCGGTAGACCCGAGACAAAATCCATAGTCAAGTGTTCCCATTTCCACTCTGGAATTTCTAATGGCTGTAAAAGACCAGGTGGATTCTGATGTTATGCCTTCACCAATTGACAAGTCATGCATCTGGATACGAAGGCTGCTATCTCTCTCTTCATATTGTTCCACCAAAAATGATTCTTCAAATTTTAGTACATCTTCGTGCTCCCCGGGTGTACAGAATACCTCGTATTGTGAGCTTCTACCATAATGTCATTCTTCAAATTATCTATCTTTGGAACACAAAGTCTGCCGCGGAAGTACAAAACTCCATCCATGATTTGAAAATCTGGGCGTTCTGAGATGTGCTCCGCAATTTTAGCCAAGTCCGGATCTTGCATCTGACTGCCCTTGATTTTCTAAATGAAGACGGGCTTAGACACTGTCATATTTGCCAACATAACTCCTTCCTTTAAGGGTTGGAAATCCACCCTCAACTCTTCGAATTGCTGAAAGTTATAAAACCCTTGCAAACTGGCCAAGCAAACTGATTTTCTACTCAATACATCTGCCACTACGTTAACCTTCCCCGGATGATAGATGATTGGGAAATCATAGTCTTTGATGTACTCCATCCATCTTCTTTGTCTCATGTTTCATTCTTTATGAGAGAACAAATATTAGAGACTATGGTGATCCGAATGAACTTCAAATTTTTCTCCGTATAAATAGTGTCTCCACATCTTTAACGCGAACACTATCATTGCCAATTCCAAATCGTGTGTTGCATATTTCTTCTCGTGTTCTTTCAATGGCCTCGAGCCATATGCTATAACATTCCCATTTTGCATCAGAACACAACCAAGTCCTACACCTGAAGCATCAGTATAGATAACAAAACCGCCACTCCCCGAAGGTAAGGTGAGGACACGCGCTGAAGTTAACCTCTTCTTCAATTCTTCAAAACTAGCTTCACATTTCTCTAACAATACGAACGGCACATTCTTTCGGGCCAACTTGGTCAAAGGAGCTGCAATGGATGAAAATCCTTGTACAAATCTTCTATAGTATCCCGCTAAACCCAGAAAAATCCTAATCTCAGTCACATTCTTTGGCTTCTCCCAATTGATGACCGCTTCTATCTTTGCTGGATCAACTGTTAGTCCTTCTCTAGAGATATTGTTACCCAGAAAGGTGACTTGCTCTAGTCAACACTCGCATTTCCCAAGCTTCACATACAATTGATTATCTCTCAGCAATTGCAATGAAGTCCTCAAGTGCTGCTCACGGTCTTCTCTTGACTTAGAATACACTAATATGTCATCAATAAAGACGACTGTGAACTGATCTAGATAGGGTGCGAAGATCTTGTTCATAAGGGCCATAAATACCGCTGGTGCATTCGTCAGTCCAAAGGGCATCACCAAAAATTCATAATGCCTGTATCTAGTCCGGAAAGCTGGCTTCGGGATGTCTGATTCTCTAACTCTCAACTGATGATATCCGGACCTCAAATCTATCTTCAAGAAAAATTCTACTCCTTGCAACTGGTCAAATAACTCGTCTATCCTTGGCAAAGGATACTTCTTCTTGATGGTCACTTGGTTCAATTTTCTGTAGTCTATACACATCCTCAAGCTTCCATCCTTCTTCTTGACAAATAGTACTGGGGCTCCCTGTAAGACCCCGACCCCCAATTTCTTTGTTTAGTATTGTTTTAATCGTAGTTTAGCTTTTTATGCGAGATTTGAGTTAGTTTGACTTTGTTTTTGAGTTTGACTAGATTTTTCATAGCCTTGGAGATTTTGAAGACCGCTGACTTTAGTTTGACCCGGCTTTGTAATATGTATTTTTAAGAGGAATTACTCTTGATTTCTAAAAATTCCAAATTTGGTGTATTTTGACTCATCTTATTAAGTTGAACAACTTCCATGTTTTGACCATTTTGATTTGATGCTCAGAAATTGCATTTTTCGAGAAAAATGGGCAGAAATGACATTTCCACTAAATCTGCCCATAAATTTCGAAAATTTCAGAATTCGGGGAAAATATACTTTTTGGAAACTAAACATTTCGACGATCGATTTTGTCTTCTTCGTCGATCTCATTCGAGACCCACAAATGTTAGTTTCAGCCTTTGTAAGATTGGGGCCCATGGGGCCCAGCCCACTTACCCTTTATAAAACCACAGTGGGTTCTTCTTCTTCCCATTTTTCATTTTCCTGCAACATGGGGGCTGTCTAGGGCATTTTATCCCAGCACTTTCTCTCTCCTCTTTCATCTTGAGTGCTAAATGGAGGATTGATCTCCCAATCTTCTTCTCCTCTCTCTTGGCTTACCAAAGACACCATTTTCAAGAGATTTGAGCTAGGAGAGACCACTTTTCCAAGCCTTTCTTCTTTGTTTGAGCTTCAAAAAGGTTAGCAATGGATTTCTTTCTTCAAATCTTGGTTTTCCAAACCATTTAGAATGTTTTCGTCATATATGCAAAGAGTTTTCATGGAGATTTGAAAATGGTTGGTTTCTAGGGCTTCTCCTTGAGCTTTTTTGGGGGTTTTGTGGATTTGGAGCTTGAGACCGTAGGGAGACCATCCTTGAACGGTTTTCACTCCATCTTGACTTGAGGCAAGTGAATATTCAGCTAATTTGATGCTTGTGTATAATATGAATGACTTTTATGATTAATTTCATTCTACTTCTTGTTCTCCATTTTATGGATTTAGTCTTCTAATGATTTGAACAATGTTTATGTATACTTCACTTAAGATTTGGATTTTGTTAGAATCTAAGTCTTTACTCTTTCATTGATTCATTTGGTTCAACTCTTTATACTTCCAAAATTTAGTATCTTATTGAATGAAGAAAGCTTGTTCTTATATGATTGATTGGGATTAATTGGAATGACTTAGTGAATTTGTGTTTTCATGTAATTGAAATAGAAGAGGACCCCAAATATTTGTGGAATCATGTGAGTAAGGAAGAAGGAAAGGAAAAAAAATTAGAAAAAGGAAGGAGGAAGTGCAATTATGCACTTCCAGCGGACTGGACAGGGCCCAGTCCGCTCGAGCGGACCAGGTTCTATCTGGGCTTCGCTCGAGCGGACCCTGGGTCGCTCGAGTGAGCCAAGACCTGTCCAAGGCCCATTGATGTGTCATTTTGGGCTGCCCTTCAGGGTTTTATTGGGGGCCTGTTTGGGATTGTTTTATGGGTCATTTATAGACCTGTTTTAGGCCATTTCATCCCATTTATCCTATTTGGTTGAGGCCCATTAATCTCCCTTTTTTTGCCTTAAAGCCCATGAAACTTTGGGGTTAATTGTGATAGTTGGAAATTGTGAAATGGGAATGAGAACAATGAGAGAATGAGCATATGTTAAATTACCCGGGAATCTTCCAAGTCTCAATGCGCACTTTATCATTTAAATGTTGTGGATTTTCATTAGCATCAAACATATTCTTTTATTAATCAATGTTTAAAGGTTAAGTGTGTATTGAGATGGTTCCTTGGCAAGTCATTAAGTCATTCTACACTATTCCATTCCATTTTAAGTCAGAGAATGTATTTGTATTCTTCGGTGAACTAATTTGAATAGCATCGGTGATTTGTTATAAAATCATATGGTTTTCCATGTTCGAAAGGATTGATCGTATGATTTTATACAAATTACTTTGATGTGTATTTGAGTGGTTTACCATGGAAATTCGTAAGTTTTCTTCGAATCGAATTGGAAGGAGATTTGAGTGGTTCGCCACATTCGGAAATACATCGATAAGACTATTATTTTGAAAAGACTATTATTTTGAAAATAAAACCTCGAGGCAAGCTGGGGCCAGAGCTTTGTAGTGCGAGCCCATGTGCCAAAGAGACTATTATTTCGAGAATAAAACCTCGAGGCAAGACGGGCCAGAGCTTTGTAGTGTGAGCCCATGAGCCAAAGGGATTATTATGGTTTGGGTTGTATCGGTTCGGGTTTTGAAAACTAAAGGCACCACTAGGCTTAGGTCACCTTGTCGGGCTGATCACCCGGCTTGGGATCTTTAATTTGTCTGCCAGCTGCAGCTTGGATTCTGTCTGTACCGACCATGGCAACGGTTTTTATCTGCCGGTCCCACTTGTATGTGGCTACGGTTCTGATTCTGTTTCCGGTCCCACGTGTAGTGGCTACGGTTCTGTCTGCTCTTGTTACTTCAGTAATAGGACAATATAGCTATGGGTGGTTGCCAATGTTTTATACGGTTGTTATTTTATTTTATGATTCTTGTTTGTTTTATACTCATTATATTCTTTGAGTTTGGTAATGTTTATGAAATCGATCTTTTATGGTATTGTCTCTATTATTCAGGATTTTAAATGTATTTCCAATTATTAAATATTTTACGTAGGCTGTTATCTTTTCAAGATATATATGCTCTAGAGTCTGTTCATTTATTTTCTTTGATATTTATGTTCGGTCTTTCGATCGTTTTATCATAATTTATTGCTATTATTGTTTAGACTCTTTAAATGGAATTACAATGATCCCATAAGGTTTTACGAATGCCCATTTCCATATTACATGTTTATTTGCTTGCCAGACCGTCGTGTCTGACCCTGTTTGTTTGGTGCCAGATTCCTCTCATTCTGTTTTTAGGTGTTTGATCGGAGGAGGCGGTGGAGCCACCAGTCTGACGCAAGAGGCTGCCCATTGATATCATCTAGATGTCACGTTTGGCACCGGAGTTCGTATCTAAAAAATATTGGGGGTAGTATTTCTGCTTAGTTGGATATTTTTGTATGGCTTTATTAGCCTTTTTCTTGGGATTTGTAATTAAGACACTCGTTAATTGTAATTTGAATATGTGGGAAATAAAATATCCTGTTACTGCCAGCTCAGTATTCTATGATTTATGATCTGTACCAGTCTGCTTATATGATGGCTTTATGATATTGGTCAAGTGCGACACGGAATCCGATGGCCACGGACTCGGGGTCGCAACGCCATGATTAGCTTCCGCGAAAATATATTCTGATCGTGATGGAATTTTATTATCCTCATTCACGCGGATCTTGGGAAATATAACAAAAAGTTGTAATTTATTCCAAAATTTCGCACTCCGAGATCGGATCACTGCAGGGCCCGGTTTCGGGGTGTGACAGATTGGTATCAGAGCTGGTTAGTTTCTAGGAAATAAAACACTCTAGAGACATTAAGACGTGTGGTGAGGATTCGTTAGATTGTGTCGATTTGTTTTCTCTTGTCTTTGTTTCTTTGGATTTGAGTCCGCTTTTCTTTTAGTTCGGGAGACTTTCGTTGTCTTTTCTATTGTTCTTGTTGTTAGGGAATTTGGACAACCAAATGTCCTCTTTCGTGGGGAAGAGTTTAAAATCTCCATACCCACATTCAGTGTCTTTTGTTTGTGCTTGTGTCGGAGACTGAAAACCCTGTGAACTTAGTATGTTGTTTTCGGAGAACATCGGCAGACTTTCAGCCTTTCAACATCACTAATGTGGTTAATGAGAGAAGACATGTGCATTTGCCCGCCAAAGTAGAATTTGAGCAGTATCTAAAGATCCCCTTTCAGCTAATCGAAGATCATCATGCAGCATACCAAGGTAAGTAAATGTGGATTTTGGGTGAACTCAGACTATCTTTCCAAGATGAAGGACTGCAAGAGGCATATTAGCTGTCAATTTTACGAAGGGAGAAGTGATTCTTAGTTAGTAAGGTTGGAAGTTGGTGCCAGAGACTCAGGGATTTCCCGGATTTAACGACCCTTGTCATAGTTTTGGTTGAGAATTCCCGTGACTTGCAGCTTAGCCAGTATAGTTGATTCGGCGGTAATACCAAGTGGATGGGTTAGTTATAGTCAAGACAATTTTCGGCAGCAGAGGAAACATTGTGGATTTTACCGACTTACAGGGTGTGGGATTGGACAATGTGTAGATGCAAGTGAATACCTCAGTTATTGTGATGTCCATTTCTTGATGAGAATGATTTTCATGATATTTCCATATTTTGTTATGTTTTTCTTAATGTCTATGATTTATCCTTGCAGTGTTTAAACAATGGATTATGTTTAATCTTCTTAAGATATTATTTTACAATGATCTTGAAATTTTGCTCTTGTTTTAATTTTCTTAAATGTTGACATCTACATTTCAAAACCTTAATGATTTCAAAATTTTGTATTTGTTTGGTTGGAAATGGATGGATGTTTTTAATGATAGATTGTAGAGGCTAGTGAATAAACTGATCTTTAAAAGTAAATAACAAAAAGTGGTGTTTCTTTTTCAAAAGCATAGTGTGAAATTTCTATTTCATTGATTTGTTTTCTTTGGCTATGCAAGATGAATTACCTAAGGGCTTTGTGTTCAGATTATATGCAGATCTCCTACATTTGTTTTAACGCTCAACTTTGTTTAGATTTCCGGAGGATTTTTATGAACAAATGAGTTCAGATTTCAACAAGGTTTAGTGTTTAATTAAACACTCAGATTTCAACAAAGTTTAATGTATAGTCATACTATATGAATCTGATTTATTTTTTAAATCCTGATTTGAAATTGTTGAGTGTTTCAATGATTTGTTTGGTTGTGAAAATATGAACTTCAAAATGAATAATGTTATGTCATACTCAAACTTTGATAAACTTTATTTATTAAGCTTTATTTGACAATTTGGAGGCTCGGTTTCTACTATGTTTTAAAATGATAAAATTCAACTAAGTAACTGTTTTAGTCATTATGTTTAAAATTTTAAGATTTATTTTGCATTGAATGGAATGAGTGGTAATAGCTTATGGTTGGAGTTAGGAAGTGCATGAATTGAAGGGTTGATGGATGTCAGGAAGTGTACTGGTTCAGTTGGGGACAAAGTTGGATCTATGAGAGAGTAAACATCATTCAAGACTTGGATTGAAAGTTTCAGCTTATCAGGAAATGATGCCAGCTTGGCAGGTTTATTTTGTTGATAACACAGTATCAAACAGAAGATCAAGAATAACAAACAGATAGAATCAGAGTGAGCATGGACTTCTGAGTACAGTGGAGAAAGACTTGAACTTTACAATTTTAAACACACCCATGTTGGGTTTCTAAGATCGGTTATGCTTGTCAGAAGTAGAAGACTTGAAAAGTAAAATCTGAAGAGGCAAGCGATACGGAGTTTCGACTTAGAACAGCTCAGCAGGTTATGGCAGTTTAACAGCTGGTTTATAGCAGTGTGATATCTGGGTTGTAGCAGGCCAAGTCAGAGACAGGAGATCTATAGAATTTGGAATTTGTGATTTCAGAATGAAGAAGGATTGACGATATTCTTGGAAGCCAGAATCTAAATGGTACAGTATAAGTAGGCATATGGAATTCAAGAAAATTTCGAAGTAGAGATTATTTCAGAGAAAACATGTCTACGATCACATCTTCGTACAAGCGTCAGGAGCACCATGTACAGTTTGGTAGGGCTTAAGGCACAGAATTCCAAGCTGATAGAAATAGATAAAACTTGCAGTTTCTTGGACCGACAGTGACTGACGAGGTAAGTAAAAGAAATGATCCAGTACAGGAACGACAGATGACACCAAGGATGATTAGAAGAATTGTTGAACTCTAGTTTGGTCAGAGAAGTATGTTTTTGAGCGGATATGTGGAAAAGTATGAAGCCTTCAACAGAATAAGAATGAGTTAGATATCGCGATCACTGAGAGGGGGGGGTGAATCAGTGATTCTTTGAAAACAGGTCCAATTTAACAACAAAAGCAAATCAAATCACACAAGGACACCAGATTTAACGTGGTTCACCGAAAGGCTACGTCCACGGTTCAAAGACTGTCCGAACACCAATCCGGGACAGATCTGAATCAATTTAGTCGCACCAATGACAAAGAGCACCAACCCTTAGTTTCAAATAGCACCAACTATCTAGGAAGCACCTACTCCATTTAGTTTCAGATAGCACCAACTATCTAGGAAGCACCGACTCCCTTTACAATTTATCTGCACCAACAGATAGGATCACCAAACCCCAGACACCAAACACCAACTTGATGTTCTACAGAATAAGAGTAGAAACCTTTTTCTACAGCCCTTCCCCTCTACAATCTCTCTCTCTCAATCCCTTACAAATTGAAATTAAAGCATAAACAGAGAGACACTTATCTTATGGACGAAACACCATCTTCAAGAGCACATCCTCGTCCACACTTGCTGTAGAAACTTGTAACAAGACTGCGCACAGCAACAGCACTCTCTTCTCTCCAAAACTCTCTCTCTTTTCTTCTCTCTTCTTTCTCTCTTGTTTTCTCTTTAAAAACGAACCAAACATGCCTTTATATAGGTTATGGTAACTCTTAAGAGTGTTCAAAATAGGCTACAATTCGTTTAGAAAGAGTCCCAAACGAAATAGATAAGAATTCTGAATTTTCGTGCAAGACTTCTGTTCTGAATTTTCGTGCAAGACTTCTGTTTCTGCGCAACTCTGGTTCCCGTGCTCGGTCGACATACTGCCTTGCTCGGTCGACATCATACACAGTCTGGAAATAGACAACTATCGTGCTCGGTCGACATCCTGGGGTCCCGGTCGACCGACGACACACTGTGTCATGAAAATAACTGGAGCTTCCTGAAACTTTTTCTTGCAGGTTTCTCTTTGCTCGGTCGACCGCATGGGGTGCCCGGTCGACCGACCACTCTGCTTCAGGAATTCAGAATTCCTGAACTGTTTCAACTCTGATTTCTCTTTTAAGCTCTATCAACACCAACCTATTAACATCATGCTTGTGACAATGTGTTGACAAGAATTCCAACTCAAAACAATACTTGAGATATTAATTTCTTCAATTCTTCAAAAGACTTCTCAAGTCATCTCAAATTCCAACAATCTCCCCCTTTGGAATTGTTGGCAACACTTTTGGAACTTCAACACTTAGAACACTAGTTGATCTTTATGAAGCTTCTTCAGATCCATAGTCTCCCCCTGTCTTAAAAAAAATCAAGATCTCTAACACTCTTGATACCAATCTCCCCAAAGTTATCATAGCATAACTTCTTCTAAGCATAGCTTTCTCCTAGCTTAAGTCTTTCTCCCCCTTTGACAACAAGTCCAAAGGGACCAACGAAGGAGCGAATAGGATATTCAAGGAATACTTTGCTCCCCCTTTCAAGCACAACTCCTAAGGATTAGGAGAGTGAGTAACTCCTAATTTTTTTCGGAGATACTCGAAGACTTCTTTTGGCAGAGGTTTTGTGAAGATATCAGCAACTTGCTCAGTAGTTGGGACATATTCCAACTTTACCTCACCATCTGCAACCTTTTCCTTGATGTATTTCATCTGTGTATGAAGATACCATGTTTCAGCTGCTGAACTTGTAAACCAAGGAAGAACTTTAGTTCTCCAAGCATTGACATCTCAAATTCTTTCTTCATCTCTTCAGCAAAATTCCTGCACATTTCTTCATCGTTGCCACCAAAGATTATGTCATCGACATAAACAATAACAACCAGCTGTTTGCTCAACTCTATTTTGACATAAAGATTGCTATCAACCAGTCCTTTTCCAAAACCGATCTTGCGGAGATAGAGGTCCAGCCTTGCATACCACGCCCTTGGCGCTTGTTTCAGCCCATAAAGAGCCTATTTCAACTTGCACACTAGGTCTGAATTTTTGCTAATAGGAAAACCATCAGGTTGCTCAATGTAGACCTCTTCTTCAAGTAATCCATTCAAGAAGGCTGACTTTACATCCATCTGAAATACCTTGAAGGTTTTGTATGCAGCCAATGCAAGAAACATACGAATGGCTTCCAGACGAGCCACCGGTGCAAAGGTCTCTTCAAAATCTATGCCTTCAACTTGAGCATAGCCTTTACAAACCAACCTTGCTTTGTTTCGTATGACCTGACCATCTTCATTCAGCTTATTCCGAAAGACCCATTTAGTACCAATAACATTCTTATCGGTAGGTCTAGAAACTAGTTCCCATGTGGAGTTCTTCTCAATTTGCTCCAACTCCTCATGCATAGCTTTCAACCAACTTTCATCGAGACTGGCTTTAGCCACAGTCTTGGGTTCAATGGTGGACACAAGTGAGTAATTGCTAACTACACTTTGTCTTGTTTTAACACCGACCTCAGGATCTCCAATGATTTGATCCTTAGGGTGTTGCTCTACCCAAGTGCTTTTCTTTCTAGGTGTAGCATCCTCTGAGTCATCCTTTGATTTCTCAGAATCATTAGGTTTAGCCACTTCATCATCAATCTCACTCGAGTCCTCATAAACAGGACTGTCATAATGAGTTCCATTCTTTGATTCATAGTTTTCATCAATTCTAACATCGGCACTTTCTATAATTTTTCTGGTCCTTTTGTTAAGACATCTGTAAGCCTTACTAGATGAGGAATAACCCAGAAATATACCTTCATCAGCTCTTTCATCAAATTTGCCCGGATTTTGTTCAAGACGCTTGATGTAACACTTGCTACCGAAGACTCTGAAGTGCTTGACTGTTGCTTTTCGCCCAACCATAGCTCATAAGGAGTTTTGACTTCATGTGGCCTGATCAAGCATCGATTCTGAATGTATACAGCCGTATGGATTGCCTCTTTCCAGTATTTGTCAGCTAGCTTGCTCTCAGTTAGCATTGTACGAGCCATCTCTTGAACGGTGCGATTTTTTCCGTTCCACAACTCCATTTTGCTGTGGAGTTCTAGGGGCTGAATACTGTCTTTGAATGCCATGGTGCTCACAATAGTTAGTGAACTCTTCAGATGTGAATTCACCGCCTTGATTAGACCTTAGAATCTTGATACGTTTTCCAAGCATATTTTCAACCTGTGCTTTAAACACTTTAAAACAATCAAGTGCTTGATGTTTATGCTTAAGAAACAATACCCATGTCATACGAGTATAATCATCAATGCATAACATAAAATACTTATCTCCATTGGTGCTTTGAGTTCGCATCGGTCCACAGAGATCAGTGTGCACTAGCTCAAGAGGTTTCTTTGAATGATGCTCCTTTGATTTGAACATTACCCTCGTTTGCTTTCCCTTTTGACAAGAATCGCAAATGGGGTTGGAAGGCTTTTCAACTGTAGACATACCTCTGACAGCCTTTGATTTGCAAATCTTTGACATGTTATCAAAGTTTAGATGCCCAAGGCGTTTGTGCCACAACCAACTTTCCTCTGTCCAACTCATCAAGCAAGTCTTTTCAGCTCCATCTGACAATGTATAGAGATTTCCAGCAGTCCTAGATCCAGTAGCCACTGTTTTGCCGTTGCTACACTTCTTGATAGCAAAACCATTCTTAGTGAAGACAACTTCGTGGCCTTTGTCACAGATCTGGCTCACATTAAGCAAGTTGTGTCTTAGTCCAGACACATATAAGACCTCGTCTGATCTGATCTTGTTTGCCTTTAGCTGAACAACACCTTTTCCGCAGATTTTGGCACCATCATTGTTACCAAACTTCACTGATCCGCCTTCATAGTGCTGTAATTTGACGAATTTTTCCTTATCACCTGTCATATGGCTTGAACAACCACTATCAAGGACCCATGGTGCTGTCTTCTTTTGTGCATTGAATGCCGTTTGCACAATGAGAGATTCTTTGGAATTACCATCCCTTTTCTTTGCCCTCCATGCCTTAACTAACTTGGGTTTCTTTTCAACCTGAAATTGGTTAGCAATAGGCAACCTACAATCCCTAGCCAAGTGTCCATAATTATGACACATATAGCACTCAATTTTGTGGCTGTTTAGGATTGAAAAAGGATTCCTAGTCACAAATGGGCTGTTTCTAACATAGAATTTGCAATCAGCTCTTTTATGTCCATATCTATTACAATGATAGCAATAACCATAGAATCTGAACATTCTTCCTTTCTTAGGTGGCTGGTTGAACTCCACAAACCTTTTCTTATTGACCATCTCGATACTAGGCTGAATTTGATGCCTTGTAGCCTTGAGAGGTATGGCAGTTTGTTTCATAAACAAAGAAGATGCAGCTTTAGAGGACTCTCCGGTTTCAAATCCAATACCAAATTTATTGTGGAAGGGCTTTTGAACTTTCAGAATTTCATTGAGTTTCATTGTCCCTTCAATCGCTTGGAGTGCTTTGAGTTTTCGGCTATTTTCCAAGTTTTCAGCCTTTGCTCTAGCGATTTCAGTTTCAAGTTTCATAGCCTCTTCCTTTTTGATACTTATTTGATTTTGAAGGACTTCCACCATTCTTTTATATTCTTCAACTTGAGTTTTCAAAGCAATAATTGAACTTTCAGATTCATGAAGAAGTTTCAGATTTTTCTTACTTGTTTTTCTTTCCATGCTAAGCTCCTCAAGTGCGGCAATGAGTTCTTCTTCGAGATTGACCTCAGCCTCCTCTTCCTCTTCCGGCTCTTGCTCCTCTTCTTATTCAACGGTAACCATGAAGAGAGCTTCAGTTGCCTCGGCTGATTCATCATCGTCTGAAGTTTCAGACGTGCTGTCATTATATTGACTGATGAAGCTTTTTGCTTTGCCCCTCTTTCTGAAATTTTTCTTCCACTTACTCTTATCAACATAAGAGTCATCATCATTATTTTCTTTCAGCGGACACTTCGCAGCAAAGTGGCCAACACCGCCACAATTGAAGCATTTAAAGGGTAGCTTCCCTTTGTACTTTCCATTGCTTCCTTTCTTCAGCTTTCTAACAAATTGAGCCTCAAGCTCATCATCATCAGTATCAGAATCATGACCAGCAGTCTCTTTTCCCTTTTTCTGAACTTTGAAGGCCGCTTCTCTATCAGATGAAGATGTCTTACCTATGCGCATCTCATAGGCAGTGAGTGAACCATGCAACTCATCCATGGAAAATTCATTCAGATCCTTGGCTTCTTCTATGGCTGAGACTTTTGAATCAAACCGGGGAAGAAGAGATCTTAGAACCTTTTTGACGATGACTGGTTCTTTAATCTCCTCCCCTAGTCCACGAATGTCATTCGTGACTTCATTCACTCGTTGCAAATATGAGTCAACATTCTCGCTTTCCTCCATGCGAAGAGATTCAAATTGAGAGCGATGGGTTTGCAATTTTGCTTCTTTGATCTTCTCATCTCCTTCATGAATGCTTTTCAACTTGTCCCATATTTCCTTGGCTGTTTTGCATGCAATTACTTTGACCAGCTCGCTGTCCACAAGGCCACTAAAGAGTGCATTCTGCGCCTTAGAGTCGTTGTCTGCTAACTTCTTCGTTGCAGCATCATTGGGTACAATGGCAATATTGTAACCGACTCTGACAGTCTCCCAGACATCATAGCCAAGTGACTTAATGAAAGCCTGCATTCTGATCTTCCAGAAGGAGTAATTAGAACCATCAAACAAAGGTGCTTTCTTATTCCCTGTATTGGTTGCCATGTGATTTGACAAGAGATCACCCTTAGCGTGTTAAGCTTTTCAAGGGAACCTTACGCTCTGATACCAATTGTTAGATATCGCGATCACTGAGAGGGGGGGTGAATCAGTGATTCTTTGAAAACAGGTCCAATTTAACAAAAAAAGCAAATCAAATCACACAAGGACACCAGATTTAACGTGGTTCACTGAAAGGCTACATCCACGGTTCAAAGACTGTCCGAACACCAATCCGGGACAGATCTGAATCAATTTAGTCGCACCAACGACAAAGAGCACCAACCCTTAGTTTCAGATAGCACCAACTATCTTGGAAGCACCTACTCCCTTTAGTTTCAGATAGCACCAACTATCTAGGAAGCACCGACTCCCTTTACAATTTATCTGCACCAACAGATAGGATCACCAAACCCCAGACACCAAGCACCAACTTGATGTTCTATAGAATAAGAGTAGAAACCTTTTTCTACAGCCCTTCCCCTCTACAATCTCTCTCTCTCAATCCCTTACAAATTGAAATTAAAGCATAAACAGAGAGACACTTATCTTATGGACGAAACACCATCTTCAAGAGCACATCCTCGTCCACACTTGCTGTAGAAACTTGTAACAAGACTGCGCACAGCAACAGCACTCTCTTCTCTCCAAAACTCTCTCTATTTTAATCTCTCTTCTTTCTCTCTTGTTATCTCTTTAAAAACGAACCAAACATGCCTTTATATAGGTTATGGTAACCCTTAAGAGTGTTCAAAATAGGCTACAATTCGTTTAGAAAGAGTCCCAAACGAAATAAATAAGAATGCTGAATTTTCGTGCAAGACTTCTGTTTCTGCGCAACTCTGGTTCCCGTGCTCGGTCGACATCCTGCCTTGCTCGGTTGACATCATACACAGTCTGGAAACAGACAACTATCGTGCTCGGTCGACATCCTGGGGTTCCGGTCGACCGACGACACACTGTGTCACGAAAATAACTAGGAGCTTCCTGAAACTTTTTCTGCAGGTTTCTCTTTGCTCGGTCGACCACATGGGGTGCCCGGTCGACCAACCACTCTGCTTCAGGAATTCAGAATTCCTGAACTGTTTCAACTCTGATTTCTCTTTTAAGCTCTATCAACACCAACCTATTAACATCATGCTTGTGACAATGTGTTGACAAGAATTCCAACTCAAAATAATACTTGAGATATTAATTTCTTCAATTCTTCAAAGACTTCTCAAGTCATCTTAAATTCCAACAGAATGTTGTTTGCAGGCGCATCTCAACGTCAGGTTTGATCAAAGGGTATCTCAGTTGCCGAGGTTCAGCATAGGGTGTCAGTGTTTTCTTTTGTCTTTTGGGTTTTTGATTTTGATTTGGTTTAGACCATTTGGAGGACCAAATGGGTTCTAAGGGGGGAGGATGTAAGACCCCGACCCCCAATTTCTCTGTTTAGTATTGTTTTAATCGTGGTTTAGCTTTTTAAGTGAGATTTGAGTTGCTTTGACTTTGTTTTTGAGTTTGACTAGATTTTTCATAGCCTTGGAGATTTTGAAGACCGTTGACTTTAGTTTGACCCGGCTTTGTAATATGTATTTTTATGAGGAATTACTCTTGATTTCTAAAAATTCCAAATTTGGTGTATTTTGACTCATCTTATTAAGTTGAACAACTTTCATGTTTTGACCATTTTGATTTGATGCTCAGAAATCGCGTTTTTCGAGAAAAATGGGCAAAAATGACATTTTCACTAAATCTGCCCATAAATTTCAAAAATTTCAGAATTCGGGGAAAATATACTTTTTGGAAAGTAAATATTTCGATGATCGATTTTGTCTTCTTCGTCGATCTCATTCGGGACCCACAAGTGTTAGTTTCAGCCTTTGTAAGATTGGGGCCCATGGGGCCCAGCCCACTTACCCTTTATAAAACCACAATGGGTTCTTCTTCTTCCCATTTTTCATTTTCCTGCAACATGGGGGCTGTCTAGGGCATTTTCTCCCATCACTTTCTCTCTCCTCTTTCATCTTGAGTGCTAAATGGAGGATTGATCTCCCAATCTTTTTCTCCTCTCTCTTGGCTTTCCAAAGACACCATTTTCAAGAGATTTGAGCTAGGAGAGACAACTTTTCCAAGCCTTTCTTCTTTGTTTGAGCTTCAAAAAGGTTAGCAATGGATTTCTTTCTTCAAATCTTGGTTTTCCAAACCATTTAGAATGTTTTTGTCATATATGCAAAGAGTTTTCATGGAGATTTGAAAATGGTTGGTTTCTAGGGCTTCTCCTTGAGCTTTTTTGGGGGTTTTGTGGATTTGGAGCTTGAGGCCGTAGGGAGACCATCCTTGAATGATTTTCACTCCATCTTGACTTGAGGCAAGTGAATATTCAGCTAATTTGATGCTTGTGTATAATATGAATGACTTTTATGATTAATTTCATTCTACTTGTTGTTCTCCTTTTTATGGATTTAGTCTTCTAATGATTTGAACAATGTTTATGTATACTTCACTTAAGATTTGGATTTTTGTTAGAATCTAAGTCTTTACTCTTTCATTGATTTCATTTGGTTCAACTCTTTATACTTCCAAAATTTAGTATCTTGTTGAATGAAGAAAGCTTGTTCTTATATGATTGATTGGGATTAACTGGAATGAGTTAGTGAATTTGTGTTTTAATGTAATTGAAATAGAAGAGGAGCCCAAATATTTGTGGAATCATGTGAGTAAGGAAGAAGGAAAGGAAAAAAATCAGAAAAAGGAAGGAAGAAGTGCAATTCTACACTTCCAGCGGACTGGACAGGGCCCAGTCCGCTCGAGCGGACTAGGTTCTGTGTGGGCTTCGCTCAGTGGACCCTGGGTCGCTCGAGCGAGCCCAGACCTGTCCAGGGCCCATTGCTGTGTCATTTTGGGCTGCCCTTTTGGGTTTTATTGGGGGCCTGTTTGGGATTGTTTTATGGGTCATTTATAGACCTGTTTTAGGCCATTTCATCCCATTTATCCTATTTGGTTTGAGGCCCATTAATCTCCCTTTTTGGCCTTAAAGCCCATGAAAGTTTGGGGTTAATTGTGATACTTGGAAATTGTGAAATGAGAATGAGAACAATGAGAGAATGAGCATATGTGAAATTACCCGGGAATCTTCCAAGTCTCAATGCGCACTTTATCATTTAAATGTTGTGGATTTTCATTGGCATCAAACATATTCTTTTATTAATCAATGTTTAAAGGTTAAATGTGTATTGAGATGGTTCCTTGGCAAGTCATTAAGACATTCTACACTATTTCATTCCATTTCAAGTCAGAGAATGTATTTGTATTCTTCGGTGAACTAATTTGAATAGCATCGGTGATTTGTTATAAAATGATGTGGTTTTCCATGTTCGAAAGGATTGATCGTATGATTCTATACAAATTACTTTGATGTGTATTTGAGTGGTTTACCATGGAAATTCGTAAGTTTTCTTCGAATCGAATTGGAAGGAGATTTGAGTGGTTCGCCACATTCGGAAATACATCGATAAGACTATTATTTTGAAAAGACTATTATTTTGAAAATAAAACCTCGAGGCAAGCTGGGGCCAGAGCTTTGTAGTGCGAGCCCATGTGCCAAAGAGACTATTATTTCGAGAATAAAACCTCGAGGCAAGACGGGCCAGAGCTTTGTAGTGTGAGCCCATGAGCCAAAGGGATGATTATGGTTTGAGTTGTATCGGTTCGGGTTTTGAAAACTAAAAGCACCACTAGGCTTAGGTCACCTTGTTGGGCTGATCACCCGGCTTGGGATCTTTAATTTGTCTGCCAGATGCAGCTTGGATTCTGTCTGTACCGACCATGGCAACGGTTTTTATCTACCGGTCCCACTTGTATGTGGCTACGGTTCTGATTCTGTTTCCGGTCCCACGTGTAGTGGCTACGGTTCTGTCTGCTCTTGTTACTTCGGTAATAGGAGAATATAGCTATGGGTGGTTGCCAATGTTTTATACGGTTGTTATTTTATTTTATGATTCTTGTTTGTTTTATACTCATTATATTCTTTGAGTTTGGTAATGTTTATGAAATCGATCTTTTATCGTATTGTCTCTATTATTCAGGATTTTAAATGTATTTCCAATTATTAAATGTTTTACATAGGCTGTTATCTTTTCAATATATTTATGCTCCAGAGTCTGTTCATTTATTTGCTTTGATATTTATGTTCGGTCTTTCGATCGTTTTATCATGATTTATTGCTATTATTGTTTAGACTCTTTAAATGGAATTACAATGATCCCATAAGGTTTTACGAATGCCCATTTCCATATTACCTGTTTATTTGCTTGCCAGACCGTCGTGTCTGACCCTATTTGTTTGGTGCCAGATTCCTCTCATTCTGTTTTTAGGTGTTTGATCGGAGGAGGCGGTGGAGCCGCCGGTCTGACGCGAGAGGCTGCCCATTGATATCATCTAGATGTCAAGTTTGGCACCGGAGTTCGTATCTAAAAAATATTGGGGGTAGTATTTCTGTTTAGTTGGATATTTTTGTATGGCTTTATTAGCCTTTTTCTTGGGATTTGTAATTAAGACACTCGTTAATTGTAATTTGAATATGTGGGAAATAAAATATCCTGTTACTGCCAGCTCAGTATTCTATGATTTATGATCTGTACCAGTCTGCTTATGTGAAGGCTTTATGATATTGGTCAAGTGCGACATGGAATCCGATGGCCACGGACTCGAGGTCGCAACGCCATGATTAGCTTCCGCGAAAATATATTCTGATCGTGATGGAATTTTATTATCCTCATTCACGCGGATCTTGGGAAATATAACAAAAAGTTGTAATTTATTCCAAATTTTCGCACTCCGAGATCGGATCACTGCAGGGCCCGGTTTCGGGGTGTGACACTCCCCATGGTGAAACACTTGGCCTGACAAAGCCTTTCTCTAGCAACTCTTGTAACTGTAATTTCAATTCTCCTAACTCTGCTGGAGCCATCCTGTAAGGAGCAATGGTGATCGGAGCAGTCCCTAGCATCAATTCTATTGTGAATTCAACCTCTCTGACAGGTGGTAAACCTGGAATTTCTTCCGAAAAAACATCAGGAAATTCGCACACTACCGGGATGTTCTCCACCCCTTGGGACTGTTCATCCTTTGTGATAAATGCAATGAATCCTTCACATCCTGATCTCAACAACTTAGCTGCATAAAGAGCTGAAATAAACCTAGCCAGAGAAACCCTTTTCTCTCCCTGAAATTTCACTACGGAGGATATCCCATCCTAGCTAAAAGCAATGGTCTTGCTATAGCAATCCATGGAGGCATGATGTCCCGCTAACCAATCCATGCTTAAAATGACATCGAAGTCATGCATAACTAAGATAATAAGGTCTGCAGGGAATATGACATCTCCTATCTTCACTGAGCAACTAGGGTAAAATGTATTACACACAACTTGTTTCCCTACCGGAGTTGTAACAGTCAAAACAAATTCTAACTCTCTAGCAGGCACACTAATCATTTTAGCAAACACAGGAGATATGAAAGAGTGGGTAGATCCCGGATCAAACAACACTTTAGCTTCTACTTCACAAATTAAGAGTTTACCTTCCACAACATCTCCTGCTGCCTCAGCGTCCACTTGGTTGAGGTGATTGAGGCGGCCTTGCTGACGTGGTCTATTCTGGTTCTGATTTTGCCTTCCTTGCTGCACTTTTCGATTCTGTTGCGGTGGACGGACGTTCTGATTTTGCGGTTGTTGATGGGGCTGCTGATTCTGCTGCTGTCTTGGTTGATTTTGAACTTCCTGCTGGTTCTGCTGAGTTGCTTGTCTGGGTGGCTGCTGAGGTGCCCTATTGCCTTGATTTCTGTTATTTGGGCAATCTTTCATTTGGTGATCTATGCCACCACACTTAAAGCATGCACCAGTAACTCTATATCACTGCTGAGAAGGGTGGTTCTTGCCACAATCCTCACACCCACCTTGAGCTGGAGTATTCTGCTGCTTCCTCTTCCTCTTGCCTTGGTAGGATTTCTGCCCTTGGTATTGCTGTCTCTTCCTTTGATTATCCTTGATGATTTGATTATTTATATCTTCGAATCTGTAAGCTCTTTTGATAACCTCTTGGAAAGTAGTTGGTGGTACCACACCTAATGCATCCCTCAAGATGATGGGATTGAGTCCATCCATAAACTTGGTGATTTTCTTTTCTTCTGTGTCAATAAGCTCCGGTGCATAACGAGACAACTTCTCAAACTTTGTAAGGTACTCAAGGACTGTCATGTCCTCTTGCTTGAGCAACTGGAACTCTGTTGCTTTCTGTTTCTTGATGTGGGCAGGAACATACTTTTCACTAAATTGTCGTTTGAAGGTGGTCCAAGCAGTCTCATTCTCGATATTTTGATAACCCTCCTTTAAGGTCTTCCATCAAATATCCACCAATCCAGTGAACATAGAAGCTACTTGATGAACTTGTTGCCTGCCTGTGCATGTTAAAATATCAAAGATGTTCTCCGTGTGGGCTAACCAGTCATCAGCTGCTAATGGGTCTTCTTGCCTTGTAAACTCCTTTGGACCTCTCTTTCTAAACTTCGCAAATAAGGCATTAGGATCCCTGTCTCTGTTCTGGATAACAAACTGAGCTCCCACATTAGGCCTTGGTTCTGGTCTTCTACCCAAGACTTCTAATAATTGTCACTGAACCTGTGTTAACTCCTCATCCTTTTTCGCCATCTGCTCTTGAAATCTTACTTGATTCTCATTTGCTCTCTGTTGTTGTTCAACCAACATTTGCATGAGCTACTGAAATTGGCCTGTCATCTGATTCTCAACCCCACTGTCATTATTATTGCCTGATGCATTAGCATTCACTGGAGGTCTGCGTGGAGCCATAGTGCTGCAAAACAACTTGTTAGTACAATAAAATATAATAAATAAGGCATTCCCAAACCCAATCGATGCTAACTATCGATAATTCTAGCGAATCCTTGCCACGTACTTATGTTTCTAATCCAATTTTAATTGCCTCAAATATTTCTCGCTCTGATACCAAGCCTGTCACGCCCCCGGACCGAGGACCCATTAAATAAGACCTTAATCCGGGGTCGTGGCGCGACGGGCCGAAAAATTCCGCCCGCGCACGCTTGTTTCCCACAGGTTTCCGCGATAAGGACCCTCGTAATTCGATCCATCATATAAAATAATAATCACATTCAGACGAATAATTTACGCGAAAGCATTGTAGCAAACATAAAAGTCCATAACATGTGTATATGATGAGAATGCTCAAGACTAGTATCAAAAAGAGAAACATTCCATAGATAGGCCCCAAAGTTAGTTCCAAGTTTAAAACAAAAGTCAATTAGTCAATAATTACAATTTCCCAAAAATAAGCCACAATGGCTACAATCAAGCTCCCAAAAAAAATATAGAATCCACCCCAAAATGTGATCGAATCTCTAGAGTCAACCCGACGTCTCAGCGACATCGTCAGGCTGCCACTCGCGTTCCACAAGCACTACTGGGTCCGCTTCAAAGTGCGCCTCAAGGGCGAGGGGCCCAACATCTGGCACCAAACAAAAAGGGTCAGACACGATGGTCTGGCAAGCAAATATAGCAAATAATAGGATGGTATAAAGAGTAAAACATTGAATAAATAAGAACTACGATTAAAATCCTAAATAACAGAAATGACAAGATAAAAGATCGACATCTTAAATATTAACGAATCCAAGACTATGATAAGTGAAATAAACAAGAACCATAAAATAAAACATCAAGCGGATAAAACATTGGCAAACCACGTATAGCTATATTCTCCTGTTACCGAAGTAACAAGAGCGGACAGAAACCGTAGCCACTAATCGTGGACCGGAATGAACAAGGTCGTTATCAAATAGAACCGTAGCCACTACACATGGGACCGGATACAAAACCGTTGCCATGGTCGGTACAGACAGAACCCAAGCTGCAGCTGGCAGATAATTTAAAGATTCCAAGCCGGATGATCAGTCCGACAAGGTAACCTAAGCTTAGTGGTTCCCATAAAAGTTCGAAACCTTGAAATAATACAAATCCATTCATAAAGACATATTTCCAAAATCGATTAGAAAACTACTCCGAACGAATACATATCCAGCATACCGACAAATCCGAACAAAATGAGGTGATCGAGTAGTCTTATCAATGTTCATAAATGTGGTAAAACACTCAAAACATTCAAATTGATTTATAACCGGACTCGGACAAAACTTTCTAACATGGAATGAATTTAGTGTATGATGGTTCATTGGTTTACCACGGGTTGTCTTGATGCACACTTAGTCCCCTAATGTCAATCTTTAATAAAAAAAATTTGGTGCCACTGAAGATCTCTGACAATTAAGGGAATAAAGTGTACATTCAGACTTTAATAATCTTCCCCAATAAAAGTTCATTAATAATTCATTTACTTTTCCCATCACAATTGCATAATTTGAATCAATTCAAATCATCATACTAATTCCGGACTTTAAGCATTAATAGGGTCTAAATGGGCTTCGAATTACATAGGAGTAATGGGCTGAACCGGGCTGAAATAGGCCTAGAAAGTGGGCTGAAAATAGCCCAAAAGAATAGCCCCAAAAACAGACCCAGACCTGGGCTGGGCTCGCTCGAGCGACCCAAGGTCCGCTCGAGCGAGGCCCATCCAGAATCTGGTGCGCTCGAGCGGACCCAATGGGTCGCTCGAGCAGGCCATGCTTCTGGCTCTCCCAGGACAGGCAGAGCCTGGTCCGCTCGAGCGACCCATGGGCTCGCTCGAGCGGACTGGGCTCTGCCCCAGTCCGTTTCAAGTGCAGATTTGCACCTTTTTCTTCCTTTTCTTGATTTTCTTTCCCTCCATCCTTTTCCATATGAATTTTATACAACTTGGGCCTCTCATAGCTTCAGTCAAACTCCCTTGAACCATCACATTAATTCATTCAAACCCTCAAACAACTCAAATTTAAACAAAACCCTCCATTAGACAAACCATGACATAAACATAGTTGATCCAAAAGAAATCTTAACATTGTAGAAGACAACATTTCCAAGTAGAAAGACCTGCTCATATCGTAAACACATCACTGTAGACAACCTACTAATCAATAGAGAAAGAATAAATGAAGAAAGATGCATAGAAAACCCACATTTACAATGGAGATAATTAATACATCCTAGTATATGAAAATTTACTTGCCTCAAGCCAAGAGGAGAGATAAAACACTCTTCAAACAACTCTCTAAGGCCTCAAGCTCCAATCTACAAAAAAACCCCAAAAATTTCCCAAGAAGAACCCTAAAAATCAATCATTTGTAAATCTGAAGGGAAAACTCTTGCATGTGTGATGAAAACACTCTAAATGATGAGGAAAACAAAGATTTCAAGATTGGAAAACCATTGCTAACCTTGAAGAGCTCAAGCAATGAAGAGAAGCTTGAAAGAGAGCTTTGCCCTAGCTCAAATCCTTTGAAAAGTATATCTTTGGAAAGCTTGAAAAGGGAGGAAGATGATTTGGAGATCAAGCCTTCCTTTAGCACTCAAGAGGGAAGCACAAAAGAACAGAGAAAAAGTTGCTGGGAGCGGAAACTCTTGGCTCAAACCGTTGCAGGAAAAAGGATAGAATGAAGGGAGAATAGAACCCTTCTTTATATAAGATGGGTTTGTGGGTCCCAATCTTCATAGGGCTGAAAATGGTATTTGTGGGTCTCGAACGAAAATGACGAAGAAGACAAAAATGATCTACAAAATATCTACTTTCCAAAAAGTATATTTTTGTCAATTTCTAAAAATTTTGAAATTTGGGTACAGATTTTGTGTGAAAGGTCAATTTTGCCCTTTTTCTCAAAAAACGTGATTTCTGATCATTAAATCAAAACGGTCAAAGCATGAAAGTTGATAATCTAAATGAAATGAGTCAAAATAAATAAAAGTTGGGATTTTACAAAAATCGAGGTTAAACCCCCAAGTTCACAAACAACACACGGGCGCCCCGGCCCGCGTCAAGCCTAAGTCAACGACTCTCGAAACTTCCCAAAGCTATTCAAACATTCTAATCTAGCTTAAAAATTAGGCTACTCGTCCACTAACATTACTTATTAACTAATCATGATTAAAACATAGTTAAATATTCCAAACCTAGGTCGAGGTCTGACATTACTGGCATAAGGTGAGTTTCAGGAACCCATTCTTCATCGGAGAGGTATTCTCTTGTTTCAAGGGATTCCTTCCACTCGTAGGTGTCATCGGACTCGTATCCATCCAAGGAGAATCCAACTACCGAATTGTAAGAGTATGATCCCCCTACGTGGCTTCTTTTTTAAATTAAGGTAGCATGAAATCACTGAGAATGAACTTCCTTACCCCCTTTGAAGTCTCTGGGAGGGACTTTTCTGTTGTCCCCAGTGAAGCGGTAGAGGAGGTCTCTGCCTTTTCACGGACTTGTTTTAACTGGGTCTAATCTATTGCTGTTTGAGTTTGATGAGATGTTCCCTAGCCTGCCTTCACTGTTGAGCTGTCGGCTTTATTTTCACAACCTCCCAATTTTCATCTTCCAGGAGATCGGGATGCACCCATATGGGTTGTCCGTCTGGTTTCAGGTAAGGAACCAGCATTTCGGACATTTTAATTCTTTTTATCACCTTGAAGGAAGTAGTGATCTTCTTCTTTGGTGATTTTGATGTTTGTCCACATGACACCATGTTGACGGAGGCAGACCCATAGTTTTTGTCAAAGGTGATGACTCCGTTTTTCCACATCTCGTTTATCTTCTCTCTCACAACGAAGCATTGATTGAGAGGATGTGAGATCATCTGGTGGTATGGACAATACCGAGGATCGTTGGTTTTTCCAACATCTCCCGGTCTTTTGGATTCAGGCAAGGTGAGCTTGCCGTTTGCCAAGAGAGCCCTGAAGATTTCATCAACATCTTCATCAAACGGGTATTTCTTTTATACTTGCTCTTTGAAGGCATCTGAGAGTTCAGGTCTCTTACCTGCAGCTTTATTTTCAGCTTTCTTTAGTGGCTGAGGAGCTGACTTGGTTTGCACCTTGAGGACGTCTTTTTTCTTTGGTTTTGAAGTTACAGTGGTGGTTGGTTCCTTCCTTGATGATTTCTGACTATTGAGGTCTTTGATCACCGTTTCAGCCTCCATGGAAGCTTCTAGGAGTTCTCCCAGGTTTTTTGATTTATGTCGATGATCATGGAGCGGATTCTTGCTCTCATATTGTTTCGGCAGATGTCGACCAGCGACGCTTGTGGCAGCACATCTGAGCATTTGTACGCCATTGCTTTCCACTTGTGAATGAAGTCATATGTCGACTCATTCTCCCCCTGTTTTAGGTTGCAAAGCTGAGCCATAGTAGCGGGATGGTCCTCACCTTTGAAGTGAGTCAGGAAGCGTGTCTCTAGCATGGCCTAATTTTGGATGGAGTCCTCCGGCAAAGTGGAGTACTACTCAAAGGCCGTACCTTTTATGGTTCTTGCAAAAAGGCGGATCTTGAGTGCATCTTGATCCGCGATAGCTCCAATCAAGATTTTGAAGTGGATGACGTGCTGTCTGGATAATCCTTTCCCCGTATATGTTTGGAGAGTAGGATGCTTGAATTTTGTGGGGAACGGGACCGAGTCCATCCATAATAGATATGGTGGCTTGATCCCATGTTCCTTGAGTATATCCTCTTCTTTTACTTTGGCAAGGATACTGTCCACATCTTTTTTTGTAAGGACGTGTGACTCATTTTCTTCTCCATTTACCTCATCATCTTGAAGATTTGGAGGAGGTTCATTGTTCGCCTGGTTTTGAAAGGCGAGGAGAAGGTTTTCCATCAGAGTTTCAATCCTCTGCTGGCCTTGTTCCAACCGCTGGATGCATGTGAGCACATCATCTTGAGGTGGATTGCGAGGTGGTGGCTCAAAATTTGTAACGAAGACGTTCATCCCTCGGGATTCGAACGAAAAATTTGTCCTAGTGATTGAACTGGGGTTCATTCTTTTTAATGAAGAATCACTTTGCTATCTTTGACAAGAAGGAGCATAGGATTCTTCTGAATGCCTTCATGTCCTAGAGACGCTGCGAGTCACCAAACGTCGGGCATTTGATTTTTGTTACTGATTTTTGGCGTCTCATGGTTTTTCCAACCATATGGACAGCAACAACTTGGTCGGGTCTTTCTTTTTCGACCTATTTGTGAGAGACTTGAAGTGTAGGACGCTGGGTCCTCTGCTTCTCTAGTCTCATTTGTCGATATGACGCACGGTGGCGTACATGACGAACAATTTGAGCTTTGGATAGCTTTGGTTGGGCTTTGACAATGAAGGATGTGCTCCCTCGGGCGCAGCAACCGAGCTAGTCTTCTTTGCAGCTAGGCATGGACAGGATACGGACCCGGTCGTTTGCCTATTATAGCGAAGCTTTGAACTTCTTGAGTTCGGCCCCTGTAGAGATGAAGGGTCGAACTGAAGGATTGTAGGCCTTGGCAGGTGTTAGCGGAGGCCTTGTGATGCATGATTTGATTTTGGGCTTGTAGGAACAAGCCGGCACATGCTGGGTTGACTTGGTTGTCAAGTGGGAGACGGGTCTCTCCTCTTTCATAAAAGCAACAGGGTAGAACTGGTTCTCCATCAGTGGGGCCAGGTATGCTGCCTTTGTGGATGTTTGGGACCTTCTTTGTTTTGGCGAAGGTTTTGGGGACCAAGTCTTGGGATAGACGTGGTTGTTTGTGGGTTGAGGCTTTGCGGGGTACCGCGGGCTTCGGGCTTCTGGGCGCTCGCCTTTGGTGTCATGGTAGTGACACATTGAGAGGCGATCTTCTGCTTTTTGGCAGGCGCATTTTCATCTTCAGGAAGTGAAAATGGTCCAAGCGTCCCAAAGACGATAGTTCAGGGAGTCGAGGTCGACCCGGAGTTCAGAGAGTTGCAGAGATAGGTGACGCTTCGGCAGCTAATAGGACACTTTTGAATGCGCCCGTTTGGCTTGTGTTGAAGCATGAGTTGGTGCTTGTTCCCGTTGAAGGTAATGGTTAGAGAAGCTGCCATTGTTAGTTTCGAAAAAATTTCTAAAACAAGAACACATCCATTAGTAATCACAAGTATATAATGATCATAAATGGGAAAAACTATGGTTTTGTCTTTTCAAGTCGCTCAAAGGTCATGGACCGACCCAAGCGACATGAAGAATGTAAAAGGCCATAGATGGTACAATTGTTCTGATCGCAAGTATGGTGAGCCCAAAATGAGCGTTCCAGTGACTGCTGGAAGCAATTGTAAACTTAAATTCGACTTAACGAAAATTCGACTTAACGAAAAGCAGGGCTTGCTCGAGGTAAGAGGAATATACGGTTGGAGTTACAAATGTACCGGTCGTAAATATAGTAGACCCTGAAGGGCGTACTAGTATTGCTAGGCACAAATGTTGGAGATCGCATCTATGAGATGGGATTCTCTTTTTCGAAAGGTCAAGATTGGATTCATCAGAGAGAGCAAATGGTATTCCAATCCGAACACGGGCTCAACATTCCTGTGAGCACCAGCGCTCACAAGGGAAGGAACTACAGTTTCTCAAATCTAAATCCAAAATGACGAGAGTTGTTTTTTTAAAGGTCAAGATCGGATTTGTCAAAGAGAGCAAATGGTATTCCAATCCGAACACGGGCTCAAAATTTCTGTGAGCACCAGTGCCCAGAAGGGAAAAGACCACAATTTCTCAGATCTGAACCTGAAGATGACGGAAGTTTTGTTTTTTTTTTTTTTGAAGATTTTTTTTAAGAAAGAAGATCTAAAGACAGAAGAGTACACATAGGCCTCCTAACCCGGTCTTATGAAACCTCAATTGATAGAATTGACCCCAGGTAAGGGTAGGAATACTTAATGAACCTGTTTGGAAAACCCTTGCTTAGAACAGTCAAGCTGTCTCCGCACTCTTGACAAGGCTTTTCTTGAATCAATCATGGTCAAAGAACGCAATGGTTTAACCTTAGTGTTCTTTGTCTCTTTTTCTTTTTTTTTTTTAATTTTTAGATCCCTAATGAACTCATCGAAGAGAAACGATGGCCATTTCCACAATTCGAAATGGCTCAACATTTCTGAGAGCATAGAGACGAAACGGAAAGGATCAAAGTTTCTCAATTTTGAGTCCAAACTAAGAAATCTGATTTTTTTTAAAGAGAAAGAATGGAAATAAACTCAAAGAGAGAATTAGGAATTTCCAAAAAAAAATCCCTTCTCATTTTTTTTAATGCGAAATCTAACATAGGCCACCAACTAGAAAGTAGCCAAGGAATCTAGAAAAATAGTATAAGCATAGAGCAAAAATATGATATGCAAATATTTCATTTCTAAGCATCGTGTTTTCAAATGAACGAGTCCCACCGGATGTGCCAGCTTGATGGACACGCATTTCACTCGGCACTACTGAGGTCGGGGGACGTGAGAGTCCGTTTGGTCCAACCCTTTCGCGCCCGGAGGGCAAAAGCGAGCATCAATATTTTTTGGGGTGGCTATGCCAGATTTTCTATTTTACTTGGAATTGTAAATGGTGATCCGGAGATCGAACTTCGCACGTAAAAAGAAAATCAACTTCATTTAAGTTTTCATGCACACATATTTAAGAAAAAATACATGTTTTTTAAATGCTGTGAAAGGCGATTTCATTTGTTTTGTCGTAAAAGGCAATTTTTGGCATTTATAGCTGATTTTTTGCATTTATAGCCGATTTACAATTCTTATCAATAGTGAAAGACAAGAGTTGTGATTTTTTTTCTCTTTGAAAAAAATACAAACTACAATGAAAAGCAAGAAAAGGAGGATCTAACATCTCAGGAGATTGTGGGGGACTCGTTCAGATTAACAGTCGCAAGCCATGTGTGGACTTCGCCATTATCCATGCAGATGAGAACAGAGGATGCTTTTGATTCACTTGGCTCGGATTTAACCTCAGATTTTTAGAGGACAAAGACCAAGAAAAGGTCCTATGTCCAATAAAAAGGTAAGTAGACAGGCTGAAAAACCACGTCTAAGCCATTGGAAGTAGAAGGAGAAGGCAAGGACCTTGGGGGGGGGGGTGCCCCCCAAGGGACTTTCGTCACCTTGTAGCGGTGGTCGATGTAGAACTTTAGCAGAGTTTTCTCTTTTCTTTCTCTTGGATTTTCAGTCTGGATTTCCGAGATCGATGCTTGGATTTTTCTGGATCTGAATTTCTTGGAATGTTCTCCTATTTATAGACTTTTGGTAGCCATTTAGGAGGGTTTATGGGTTTTAATTCCCATAAAATTTTTCTTGGATTTGCAGTTTTTATTTGATTCTGACAAGATTTGATTTTTTGGAAGTAGTATTGCTATTTATGGTAGGTTGCGGCTTCACATAGCTTTCTTGAGGTTGAAGAGGCAAAGTGACATTTTTTGGTGTCAACAAGGACCTCTTCTTAGTCTTTATCCTCTAAAAATATGAGGTCAAGCCGAGCCAAGCGAATCAAGAGCATCCTCTGTTCTCATCTATATGGATGATGGCGAAGTCCACATACGACATGCGACCGTCAATCTGAATGAGTCCCCCATAATCTCTTGAGAAGTTTGATCCTCCTTTTCTTGCTTTTTATCGTATGTTGTATTGTTTAAAGAGACAAAAAAATCACAACTCTTGTCTTTCTCTATTGATAAGAATTGTAAATCGGCTATAAATGCCAAACATCGCCTTTCACGGTAAAAATCGCCTTTTATGGCAAAACAAATGAAATCGCCTCTTACGGCATTTAAAAAACATGTCTATTTTCTGTATATGTGCAATGAAAGCTTGAAAGAAATTGATTTCATTTTCTACTTGCAAAGGTGGATCTCCAGACCACCACTTGCAATTCCAAGTAGAGTAGAAAATCTGGCACACCCATACAAAAATATGTTGATGCTCGCTTTGCCCTCCCGAGCGCGAAAGGGTCATACCCCATGGACTCTCATGTCCACCGACCTCAGTAAGCGTCGAGCGGCAGAAGTGCGGTCCATTAACCTCCATGGAGTTTTATCACTTCCGTGGTTAAAGGATTGAGATGCCGTTCCTCATAATGAGGCCCGTCTTTAGGGATTCTCGCATTGATTTGGCTTATCAGGCTGCGCCTGCGTCGAATCGGGATTGGTTTCACGATTGTCGAAGCTTGCAGTGGCAAGTAGTCGCTCCATCTTCTCTATATGTCTTGTGTCTGTGCACATGCTTCGAGGGGGCAATTGGTCTTCTTTCGTAAGTTTGCCTTCGCATCAGTCGTAGTTTCTATATAACGGGGTTAACTCTTCTTCCCTTCATAAAGTCATCTCCTTTTTTCTTTGTAGTCGTATGTTGCCTTCTTCCTTCCCTAATGTCTGGTGTCGAGGATGGTACTCATTCTGAGAGTGGGTCGAACTCCCCTCATGAGGTATCAGAACGTCGGGTGGTTCAGATAACTGCGCCACTAGGATTCAATCATCAAGACTTTTTACTTGACCATACGCGGGTCCTTTTCTGCAACATGGTTGATTGGTCTACTGACGAGCTTCGTCTGGCTCACGAGTATCTGGTCCCTTATCTCGGGTTTCTGTGGAGAACTTGGTACCCCACCTGTCATGCCGAAAATCTACTCTGGTTACTAAGCTATTGGGTCAGCGTAGTTCAGATGAAGGAAGGGATGTCATACGAGCTATTGGCGGTAAACATCATCTAATGGGAGTCTTTAAACTCCCATTTTGAGTTGATGGAGTTGAACCAGACCCTTCTGATTGCAGAGCAGTAATTGACCAAGGCGAGGGTAGCGCTCCGTAGACTACGCTGCCATTTACAAGGTCGAAATGAGCGTGCCGGGCATCTCATTGCAGCAGAGGATTAGGAGCGGGAGATGGACGACCAGATGGATGGGCAGCTTCGACGAGCAGACAGAATGATTTGTTCCGCCTCCCTAGGCGTTCCTTTTGGGCCCCTTGTTGGGTCAAGTGTCGACAGTACCGTTGGTCGGGATTTTCGGTGAAATGCCGAAAGGAGCTTGAGGGATCTTCTTAATCGAGCTAGTCGGATCCTTTGATTGTCGCCGCCTATGTTAGCCGCGCTTGCTGTTGCTTTTTTGGTTGTTGGGATTCCCCTTTGTCTGGGTGTTTTTTTTTTTTTTTGTAATGGAGCAGGCTAACTACTATTTTTTTTAATGAAATAGATAGATTCTCTCTTTTCTATATATATATTTTGATCATATCCCGTTTCTTTGAGCCTTTTGGCTAGTTGGGAGTGCTACCCTTATTAGGATCGAGGTGATACCGGCATTTTTGCCTTGTATATTGTCTACCCTTTTGCATTGGTTTATCCTAATTTCAGGGCGTTTTCCGCTTTTTTAGTGGTGCTGTGTTATCCGCTTCGTCCTTTTCGGATGAGGACGCCCCTTTTCATGCGAGTCGCATTTTGTAGGCTCTTTTGCCTTTGTCAGGTGCATCACCCTCCTTGGAAGCTGCCTCCCTTTTTTTTTAGGCTTTATTAGGTCTGATTGGCCCATATCCTCTGTTCGGCAATAGTCGTTTAGACAAAAATGAAAAATGAAAAAAATAACTAAAAGAAAAATTAGGCAAAAGGTAAAGGATAAAATGGGCTTTTGAACGCACCCATTCTTTTTACTGGTAGTATTTTTTGAGGAACTTGCCGTTGATTGGTAATTCTAGCTTGGTTCCTTCTACATCCCTTAGATGATGAGCACTGTTCGTACAGATGGTGTCTATCACGTAGGGTCCTTTCCACTTAGTTTCAAACTTCCCTGTCGACTTAAATGTGGTTTTCATGGGATTCCTAACTGCAAGGACAAGGTCGCCATTTTTAAAGTATCTGTGCCTGACCATCTTGTCAAAGGAGGCAGAGATTCTCATCTGGTACAGCTCAATGTTTTGCCTGGTCTCCAATCGTGCTTCGTCTAAAGACTCTAGTTCTCTTATCCTCAGCATGTCTTTGGTTTCCTCGGTCAGGCGATCTCTCGTGGCTATACGTAGGCTTGGTAACTGTATTTCGATAGGTAGCACTGTTTCTGCCCCATACACTAGAGAGAACGGGGTTGAGCCTGTAGGGCCTCTTACCATCGTGTGGTATGCCCATAGCGCTTCTGGCAGTCACTCGCTCCACTCCCTCTTGTTCATGGAAATCATCTTTTTTAGAATTCTGCTGTCTTGTTGAATGCCTCTGCTAGGCCATTTGCTGCTGGATTGTAGGGGGAGGAGCGACGACTTTCGATTCTGAACTATCTGCACAACCTCTGGAAACAATAGTCTCGGAACTGGGGACCATTGTCATGAATGATTCTTCTGGGTACTCTGAACCTGTATAACAAATTCTTTTTTACGAAGTCCATAAGATTTGTGGGTTTTACCTCACCGAGTAGGATGGCGTCGGCCCATTTACTAAAATAGTCAGTGGCGGCCAATATAAACCTGTCGCCCTAACTGGAAGGTGGGATGATAGGACGAATTACATCGATACCCCACATGTCAAAAGACCAAGAGGGAATGTTTGGATGTAATGGTTCTGGCGCTCGATGTATATAATTCGCGTGCTTCTGGCATTCTTCGCATTTTTTTTGCGAATTGCATTGAGTCCCGAACCATAGTTGGCCAGTAATAACCTTGTCGCCATAACCTTTCGTACAGCTTTGGCCCTGGCTGATGAACCCCACATATGCCACTGTGCATTTCGATCAGCATCTTTTTTCCTTCTTCTTCGGAAAGGTATCTGAGCAATACTCCATCATATGACCTGTAATACAGGAGTCCTGATGCCTCATTGAAGTAGAGTCTGGGGGCCCTCCACTTGATGCTAACCTTTTCTTGGGTGGCTTCCGGGAGGATCCCATATTTCGGGAAGCTTGTGAATGGCTGCATCCAATCTTCCTTTGCAGGGAGGATTCGACTCTGGCGACCGTGGGATTACAGCCAACGCAGTCTGCAATTACCTCCCATTTCCATTGGTCTGGCATTAGTCTCATTTCCTTAATGAGGATTTCACAACAAGTACCTGTTGGAAATAGGGTGGGCCTCTAGGATAGGTTTCAAGAACTTTTGACCCACTTGACGCAGGGATCAACTATCCACAAGGCTATAAAACCCAATCCAAGATCTATGTCCTCAATCTCAGCCATCATGATCAGTAAATACAATCTATTTACAAGATAGAACCAGCAACTAACAAGCATCCATAATAATCTACAACATGCAAGGAAGTGGATTATACCTTTGGAGCTCGGTTGTGCTCTAATGGAGAAGTTGCGTCTTTCTTTGATGATGAAACGCTTTCACTAATCAAATAGGGATCTCTAAGACCTCTTGATCTTCCACGCTATGACCCGTATCAGATTCTCCTTTTCTCAAGAAGATGGTGGGATCTCCAAGAGAAAACTACTAGGAACTCTAGGGAGGAACTAGAAAGAGAACTAGAAGAGGGGGAGGAGGAAGTGCATGTGCAACTATTGCACAAAAGGGCCTTGGGCGTGAATCCCTAGGTGGTTGTATGCATGGGACGTCCAAGGCCTCTTCTCCTCTTATTTATAGCTTTTGCAAGCCCAACTTACTAATTTCCATTAGAAGTCTTACTTCCAAAAATTAGTAACTATCTCTTCTTAATTAAAATAGAAGTCTTACTTCCATTAATTAATTAGTAACTTACCATATCATAATTAGAAGTCTCACTTCAAATATGATTAGTAACTTTCCAATTCCTTTCTAATTAAAATAGAAGTCTCACTTCTACTAAAATTAGTAAGTCTACTATTACCACTATTAGAAGTCTCACTTCAAATAGAAATAGTAACTCTCCTTTTAGAGTTCAACTAGAATTAGATACTTTCTAATAATTGGGCTAGCGTGGGGACCACTAGGGATTCCTTAGAAAGCTGGCTCCAACTGGGACTCGCGACCCCACATCTCATGTGTAATCCGGGCCCACAGTTAATTACAAATAACTCCACTATATAAATGCAATTGAACTCCAGTCTTAGGAATATTACATAGAAGACCCTAAACTTCCACATTACCACAAGTAGACCCCTCTATCAATATCCATGGATTAATTGGACCTGTCTTCCAAACTAGATCCATATCTTATTATCCTTGAGCCCCAATTAATTATAATGATCAATAGGTACCTTTCCAATTAACTCTTAATCGGAATGGGTGCACACTTACCAATGATAAATCCATTAATTGGCACAAGGGGATATTAGAGATAGATTCCATCTTGACCATTGAATGTTCCCACAGCTCTACTACCATGTACCCAAATCACCGAGGTGTTGACCTACAGTTGGCCTCACTCATTGGTGACTCAAAGCAAATGAATAGATAGAAACTTGAGTTCATTAATGTCTCAGGATTGAGAGCCTATTGCTAGGGAATTATGAGAGCAGACCTTAAAGTAAAGACAGTGTTTATAAGGTGCTTCTCATGGTCCTTCAATACATCCAATGTACCGGCACTATGATCCAGAATCTTACATTCTGATGATCGAGACAAATCACACTATCTCATAGTGATCAAAGTACTGCAACCTTATCAGTATGAGATGTCCAGTCTCATCACTGGTTGTGATAATATTTAAGTATAAGATTTGCCACACATGTCTCCCGTATGTGGATCTCATCCATACAAATGTGTTACATCTAATATACTTGTGGACCCCGGTTCATCTCATGAACCATCATGTCATTCGTATTGGTTATGTGCAAGTATATAATAAATCACCATTCATGTCATGAAAAGTAAACATGAATATATGAATAAATAAAGAATTTAATCAATTTATTATATCATCTACTGGATTGAGTCCATAAAACTAACAGTACCTTCTGGCACAACCATGGTAGCTGTGATACCGGCTAAGGCATCAGTCTTCGCGTTTAAACCTTGTGCTACGTGCGTGATTGTTACGTGTGAAAATAGTGACATCAAAACCCTTGTTCGTCGGTGGTAGGGCATTATGTCAGGTTTCCTTGCCTCATATTCCCCATTGATCTGGTTTACTACAAGCTTAGAATCCCCAAAGATTTCCAAATGCCTGATCCCGATTGCTAGCGCTATTTCAATCCCCATGATTACAGCATGATATTCTGCGATGTTGTTAGAACAGTGCTTCGTTATTGTAAATGCGTGGGGTATCAAATCGCCTGGGGAGATATAAAGAGGATGCCCATGCCTAATTCCCCCACTCCGTACTCTATCGTGCGAGACACTCCATTAAAGAATAATTGCCAGTACACCTCCTATGTCGTCAACACCTACACAAAAGGGAGGTCTCGTTCTGTAATGGTTCCGCAAGTTGGGATTCCTCAGGCAACGGGTGTGCTACTAAAAAGTCAGCTAGTGCCTAGCCTTTCACAGCTTTCAGTGGGACATAATCGATGTCAAATTAGGAGAACAACAATGCCCTTTTGGCCATCCTAAGTTTGAGCAGTCCTGCCTTGGTCACCAATACCTTGAACGGATTTATCCGCGACACTTGCTACATCCGATGCAACATCAGGTAATGTCGGAACTTGTTCAGAGTGAACATCAGGGCTAAACATTCCTTCTCTACCGGAGGGTAGTCATGCTCCACCCCGATCATGACTCGATTGAGGTAGTAAAGGGCTACCTCTTGTCCATCGTCATTTTTCTGAGCCAGGAGTGCGCCCACCGAATGGTCCAGCGCCTTGGTGTGCAGGATGAGATCTTTCTTTGGGTGGGTGCCATCAAGACTGGGGGTCACGTGACGTATTCCTTCAAATGTCTCTGCTTCGCAGTTGGAGTTCACGTGACACCCTTCTTCATAATTTCTGAGAATGGTTTGCTTCTCCCTGTGAGATTGGATATGAACTTGCGTATGTAGGCTAGCCATCTCTGTAGGCTTCTCAACTTCTTTACTGTCGACGAGCTGGGCATTTTCAATATTGCCTCAACCTTGGCTGGGTCCAATTGTATTCCATCTTTTCAAATTATGAACCCCTGAAACTTTCCCGAAGAAGCACTTGAGCAGGTTCATCTTGAGGTTGTACTTTCTCAGCCTCAGGAAGACCTCCTTAAGATCATTCAAGTGATCACTTCCCCATTTGCTTTTTACTGCCAGATCGTCGACATAACTCTCCACTGTTTTGTGTTGCAGATCTTTGAAGATTTTCATCATCACCCTTTGATAAGTGGCACCCGTGTTTTTTAGGCCGAACGGCATGACGGTATATCACTATACTCCTAACAAGGTCCTGAACGATGTATGCTTTTCATCGGGTGGGTTCATCTTTATCTGGTTGTATCCTGAGAAGCCGTCCATAAACGTCATCCTTTCGAATCCACATGAATTGTCAACCATTATCTCCGTGAGAGGCAATGGGAACTCGTCTTTTGAGCAAGCTTTGTTTAAATCCCTAAAGTCGATGCAGACCCGGATCTTGGTTACCGGAACGATATTGGCCAGCCACTCTGAGTGTTGTTCTTCTCTTATGAATCCAACTTTCAACATCTTCTGGACCTCTGCTTTTATTTTGTCGATGTGATCCGGGGCAAATTTTCTCTACGAATGCTTGTGGGGACGAGATCCTGGCTATATATCCAAATGGTGAACTACTACTGACGGATCTACTCCCGGCATTTCTTTGTAACTCCATGCAAAGACATCCTCGAATTCATTGAGCAACCTTATGTAGGCATCCTTTTCCTCACTGTTCAAAGCACCGCTTATCAGGACCGGACACGGGTTCTCCGTATTTTTTAAGTTCACCTCATCCATCCGGTGCTCGGTTGGTGGTTCTCTTTCGTTTTCTTTTGATGGGGGTGTTTCTTCTGTTTCTACCATGTTACAAAGGTAGACTCTGTTCCTTCTTTCCTTTATGGGTTCAGCATGCCTTCCTTCCACTATCCTCTTTTTTTCCGACAACGGTGTCCTTTTTCAGTTCTCTCAGAGGGTTCCCTTTTTATGCTTGTTCTTATTCTTCATATAGAGTCGCATCTTAATAATAAATGCCCACCCCCTGGAACGGTTTTCGGTTAGCAAATTACTTTCAAACAGCGAGGTCATCATTCACGTATTTAAAGCACTGATGTAACGTCGACGGCACTACATGATTTTCATGGATCCAGCACCCTCCCAGTAATAGGCTGTAAGTAGTGCAAGCCTCGACCACGTAACAGTCTGGATGCGCGACTAGGTCACCGATCTGGCATTTGATTCTGATCTTCCCCAATGCTTTGCTTCCTTGACCATCATACCCGTGAATGCTCACGCTGGTTTCCTTTAGTGACCTCGGCACCAGACCGACACGATTCATTATTTGGATTAGTAGCACATTAATAGCTGAGCCCGGGTCATTTTGTATCCTGGACACCTTAGCCTCCTATATGTATCCCGTGTAATAGAAAGGCCTGCCGTTGCTTGTAATCACCTAGCAGCTTGTCACTCTGATCAAAGGTGATAGGGACGCTTTTATTTTAGACGAGTCGCCAAGCAGTTGACACTTGTCAGGGCTGGTTCCCGCCTCTTTTGCGCCGACAGGACTTCCCACAGGGGCATCAAAACACCTCTATCCATTTTGATTAGATCCAGTAGGGAAACTTTCACTAGGACCCGAGACAGATGGTCAATAATGTCTATCGGAATCCTTCGTCCTATGGGGGGATCGTCTCTTCACCATCATGAGGCCAACTGGTTTGCTCTGTCAGGCTCTTTGAAAAATCTTTGGCAAAGTCTTTTCCCAAGCGGGTATGGAACACCTCTTCTTCTATTTCTTCAGTACGTGTTTCGATGGCATCGTAGTGCGCACGCGAGACTTGGTGAGACTGCGGTATTTCTTGGTTCTCGATCACCATGTGGTGACTAATTCTGGCGCTGGCTACTCTTGAGGTAAGGTAGAGGTATTCACAACATGTGGTGGTCCGCCTTCCTTGAATGTGAGGACCTGGTTATCAGCCAGATCTTCAATGATGTTCCTCAGGGTGCCCCAGGCGCTGGTGGGATGGCCCACAATCTGATGATATATATGTAGTATTTAGGTTCTTGTACTCGCCCCACCTCCTCTAGTCTTTTGGGTGCGAGAGGCTGGATTTTTCCTTTCTTTAGAAGCTCTTCATAGATTCCTTCCATCTCTGGATCCTCGAAGTCATATTTTCAGGACCGGCTGGTCCCTGGTCCCTAGTCCCTTTCTTCTGCAGGCTGTTCTCCTATTTTCAAAGTTGTCTTTCTTTCTTTTCTCATGCTGGGTGGATGCTACCCTGAGGGAGTCCTTCCTTTTGTTCGGAAGAGCCATCAAGGGAGTTCGGAATGAAAACCTCCTAGGTTCCACTTCCTGTTTCTCCCTTTTGATCACCGCCTCTGCATTTGTGGCTACTTCAAATATCTGCGCGAATGAGATGTGCTTCATAGTTATGAAGTATTTTTGAAAATCGGTTCTCAGGTTCCGTACGTAGATATCAAATACTGTCATCTGGTTAATTTCTTGGAACTGCATGGAAAGGTTCCTCCATCGGTTGAGGTATGCCTCGACCGATTCGTCTTTCTCTTGATGTGTTTCTAGCAACATCTTGGATGTTACAGGTGGGGTTTCAGCCAGGAATTGGATGGTGTAGATTGCTTGGAGGTCTTAGAATGACTGGATTGATCCTTCGGGGAGGCTTTCGAACCACCTGAACGTGTTACCCACCTGTGTGCTGGCTAAAAGCATTAGCCGCTGGGCGTCATTTTCGAGCAAGCCTCCGGTTCTCATAGAGAAATGCCAAAGATGTTGCATCACTGGTTTGGAACCATCAAAGGTCGGTATATCAGGCCTTCTATACTTTTTGGAGAAATGTACGTTCTCCATCCATTCTGGGTAAGGTTTTCCACTTTAGGGGTGGTACCCACCCACTTCTGCCATAATTCTGTGTACCTCGGAACTTCTACTTTTGATGCCACTGCTTCGCCTCCACATTCTGTGATCCTCCGACGCGTTCGTCAGATTGTCGGGCAAAGAAGGGTTCCCCTTTCTACTCCAGAACCCGTTCCTTGGTAAGGGCTCTGTCTAATCCAGCAGACTCTTTAGATTCTTTTTCTCCACCACATTTTCCATTTTCTCTTTTAGTTCTATTAGCATCGCCAATAGGTCACCTATTTGATTATCTTGCCTTTGTAGATGCTAGTGGAGAGGTTCCTCCTGCTGGTATCTCCCTGGGCTGCTTTCGAGACTGTCTTCTCCCTCTACGTCGGCCATGCAGACATTAAAGTACTGCACCTTGAGTGGGATCTCAGGGATTTTATCTAGGCCTCCTGTGTGGGATTCCAAATAAGACCTTCTTTTCCTTTCTATTTTGTTTCGGTAACGTGGTTCTTTCGAAACTCTTTTCTTTTACGGATCCACCAGGCTTCACCATTTACTTCTTCGACGTCAGTGGTTTCGTTTCTGGGTTGGTGTGGTTCCATCATCTTGGCTATTCTGCCTCTTTCTCTGCCAGTTATCCAACTGGACCCTCTCGTGATAAGGGGTCTGCTTGAATCATGTTTATCCCTAGGTGCGAGGTGAGTCGATTGATCTCATGTCGGGTAGGGCTCCTTTTAGATTGAACCTTAGGAACCCTCTTCCAATCCCGACCCGGGCTGTCTGGTTCTTTGTCGATGCTTTCCCGTCTATCTGAGTTGGATTCTCGTGACTAACGACCATGTTCATGCGTTTGTTTGCCTGCGGCTGTATATACCATGGCTTGGGCTGTGGTGAATGCGTATGGCACTTGATGATGCCAAAAATAGGTTTCGGACACCACCGGTCAAGTAATAAATGCTAGGTGAGAATGAAGTAAATAAATGAGAGAGAGAGAGGGAATTTATAGTGGTTCGGTCTGTATGACCTACGTCCACTTTGAATATGGTGATCTTTGATTGATAAGGTCGATTACAGGCGAAAGAGAAGTGAGTAAGATTTTAATCATTGCCCCTCAAGCGATGAGGGGACCCTGAATTTATAACACTTCCCCAACAGATGGGATTCAAAATAAAGTAACGTCTCTCTGGAGCCTGGAGCCTCAGACGTGTCCTCGAGGAACGAGCAAGGCGGAGGGCTTGGAGCGCACAACGTCTCTCTGGAGCCTGGAGCCTCAGACGTGTCCTCGAGGAACGAGCAAGGTGGAGGGCAGGTGAAAGTTTCTTCGCGAGATTTGGTAAGAGCGGGTGAGGGGAGGACTTCGTTGTGATGACTCGGAGGCCTTGACGTGACGAGGCTTCCTTCAACGAGTTTCGAATATCAACCGAGCTAAACTGGCCTGACCCATGACCTTGGACGGATCAGGTTGTCTGGACCTGACTCTTTACCGCAATCCGGGTTGGGCCTGACCCATCATTTGCCCCTCAAAGTCCCGCGTTCGATAATTATTTGAAAGTGGGGCTTTCTGTGCATCCAACTCTCTTCTTTCTGAAAAATCTTTCTTTTTCTTGGTTGTAACTCTGTCTATCTGTTAGTTCCTTTAGATATATATCTCGGAGAGTCCTCCCGGCTTGGGCTACTCATCTTTGAAGACTCAAGCCATAAAATAAACCCTAGAGTAGCATTTCTTCAAAAGAAAGAAACTAGCCTCTGCAGAAAAACCATTGGGAGAGAAAAAGATGGAGACATGCAGCAAAAGAGGCGACGGCGCGAGCGATGCGACGGCGAGCACCCGCCAGGCGCTGCTGGGCGGCGTGGCAGCGGGCGTCGCAGGCGAGGGCACCGCGGCAGCGGGCGTCGCGGGCGTCGCAGGCGAGGGCGGCGCGGCAGAGGGCGTCGCAGGCGAGGGCGGCGCGGCAGCGGGCGTCGCAGGCGAGGGCGGCGCGGCAGCGGGCGTCGCAGGCGAGGCGCGCGGCAGCGGGCGCCGGGGCGCCGGGCGGCGCGGCAGCGGGCGCAGGGGCACCGGGAGGCGCGGCAGCGGGCGCCGGGGCGCCGGGCGGCGCGGCAGCGGGCGCAGGGGCGCCGGGCGTCGCGGCAGCGGGAGCAGGGGCGCCGGGCGCCGCAGGGGGAGGCGCCTGTGGTTTTGCAGGTATCCGAGGCTCAGGCGGTTTCGCAGCAGCTGGCGCCTCAGGTGGCGCCCAGTCCTTCGGCATCTCGGCCAAGGAAGAAACAATAGCAGGGGGAGGTCATGCCGAGGGCAGTCCTTCTTCAGACACGTTGGGCAAGTTGCGTCCGCGTTCTAAAGGAAAAATGGTAAGCGATGATGACAGACCCAAGGTGAGTACCATTTGTACCACAGTCAGCAATGATGATATTTCCAGATTCATCACTTTTTATCATATTCCTTCCACCGTGATTTGTCGCCGGGCCGAAATTGATGAGCCAGCTTGTGATGACGCATCGGGTGACATTGTTATTTACGAGGATATGCTTGAAGCTGGGCTGAGATTCCCTATGCCCCCCTCCGTCTGTCGAATTCTTCATTACTTCTCCCTGACTCCGGGGAGATTAGTACCCAATGGATGGAGAATCATGCTGGGTTTTCTCGAGCTTTGGAGGAGAACACATAACGAGGAGGCATCTCCCATGGAGCTCCATGCTGCCTATAGTTTATTCGAATCTCCGGCTCCTAACAGGGGATGGTATTATTTCACCCCCAAGGGCGGCAGACTGCTCACGGGATTGCGCTCTAACTGTCACAGCTGGAAATTTCGTTTCTTCTTTGTTGGTGGCGAGTGGGCCTCAGAGGCAGACAGGGCTCTGGTGCCCAAACAGTGGACTGACGCCAAAAGACGTGGTACGCCACTCATTATCATCTCCTCATTATTCATTTGCATACATATGCTCATCATTTTATTTGTTCATTCTCTTTTTATATAGAGTCACCTGTGCTCTCCGCGGACATAAAACGGAAACTGCAGGCTGTAAGAGATCATCCGGATAAAGATTTGGGTATTCTCTTTTCTAAAGAGAGTGACAGCAATCGTGGGCCCTCTGTTGACCCTTCTCCTCGTAGGACGGGTGAGCCTTCCCGGGCATCAACTAAGAGAAAAAGTAAGGAGCTTTCAGTGGCTTAGGCGTACCTTTTCCTGATATTCTGTTTCTAACCATTCATTTTGCTTCCGCAGTGGTGGTCAATAGGGAGTTGGTCGAGGCCAAGGAGGCAATTGAAGATCGTCGTGCAAGTGCTAACACCCATCTTGCCAAGATATCAAGGATAGGTATTGCCCCGAGAAGGGATTCTCCTCGTGTGACGGTTGGTGATCTTCCTGTAACCACTCATTTAGTGGAGCCGCAGACGAGTTCTCCTGTCACTACCCATGTAGTGGCCCCCGCGGCTGTGCCTCATCAACCTAAAACTCCTCTGGTTTCTTCCGCCACATCTGTACCTTCTGCCCCTCCGTCTGGTTCCAAGCCGCTGACTCCTCGAGAGAAGTTTTGGAGATTCCCAGCTCGTGACGTGATTACTCGGGTCAGCGCCCTTAGCACAGAGGGGATGATAAACGCTTATCTAGAAAGTTTATCTCAGGTAAAAGGTTGTCTGAATTTTCTTCAGGTTTTCCTTCTGTATATGCATTCTCATTTCTCTTGATTTCTTCTTGCTCCAGATGTCTGCATCATCCATATGTCTATTTTCGAAGGCTGAGTTGTTCGGTAAGCTGAGACAGGAGAATGCAGGTATTCATAGGGATCTCTCTGCAAGTCAAGGAAAAATTGCTGAACTAGAAGCCGCCAGGAAGACTTATGATGCTGATCTTCTAGCAACTCGGGAGAGAGCAAACAGGCTTGAGATTGAGCTCTCAACGGCTCACATGAGGGCGACCAAGGCTGAGGCTGAGCTAGTGGCGACGCGCGAGGGTGCTTTGCTCAGTGAGACCGAGCTACGGAAGGCCCGTGAGAGGGCTTCGCTCAGTGAGGCTGAGGTTGTGAAGGCCCGCGAGAGGGCTTCGCTCAGTGAGGCTGAGGTTATGAAGGCCCGCGAGAGGGCTTCCCTCAGGGAGGCTGAGTTTGTGAAGGACCGCGAGAGGACTTCACTCAGAGAGGCTGAGCTCATGGAGGCCCGAAAGGGGGCAGAGCTCAGAGAGGCTGCTTTGAAGGTAGAGCTGAGGGCGGCAGAGGAGAGAGCTATCCAGGCTGAAAATGACTTGGAGGACGGCCTGGCTGATGCTGAGAACAGCCTCGCCGATGGATTTATTGCTGGTTATGACGAACTCCGGAGAAAGATTACCGCAGCATTTCCCGATATTGACTTCTCGCGCTTTAAGGCGAGTGAGGCGCCTGATGAGGCGCCTGCCGACGAGCCTGATGGCAGCAGCGGGAGCTCAGGTGATTATGAGGATGATGGCGAGGATGAGGGGGATAATGAGAGTGACTAGGCTCATATGTATTTTTCTTTTTGTTTGGCAATTTATAGCCTATTGAAAGGAGCACATTTCTGTAATAACATGTTTATTTCATTTATAGTCTACTTTGAACAATGAAATGGGAAATAAACAATTTTCATGCTTTTTGTACATTGGCCCATTTGTCACTGGTAATACCTCTTCAGATGTTCCGCATTCCACGGATGGAGCAGGGCCTTACCATCAGAATTTTGGATTCTGTATGTGCCTGGCCTTACTACTTCTGTCACGAGATGTGGTCCTTCCCAATTTGGCCCTAGCTTTCCTTCGCGAGAGTCTTTAGTGGCGAGGATCACCTTTTTCAGGACTAGATCTCCTGGCTGAAAAGAACGAGGCTTCACCCTCGAGTTGTAGTGTTTTGCCATGCGTCGCTTGTATTCTGCATTGCGGACCGTGGCCATCTCCCTTGCCTCCTCTACCAAGTCGAGGTTGATGCGGAGTCCTTCCTCGTTGTTAATTTGGTCTTGGAGATGGACCCTGAGGGAGTGTACGCCAATTTCGACAGGGATGACTGCCTCGGTCCCAAAAGCTAGCGAGAAAGGAGTCTCGCCAGCAGGGGTTCTCGGCGTAGTTCTGTATGCCCATAATACCCCTGGTAGCTCGTCAACCCAAAGACCCTTCGCCCCTTCGAGCCTGGTTTTTAGGTTGCGAAGAACTGTTCGGACCATGACTTCTGCTTGCCCATTTGCTTGGGGGTGCGCTGGACTGGAGTGGGGCTGCTTAATCTGGAGGTCGGTGCAAAAAGTGTTGAAGAGTTTGTTGTCAAACTGCTTGCCATTATCACTGACGATGGCGCTAGGTATCCCAAAGCGACAGACTATGTTTTTCCAAACAAAGTTTTTTACATTGAAGTCTGTGATCTTGGCCAAGGGTTCTGCCTCCGCCCATTTTGTGAAGTAGTCAATGGCAATGACTACAAACTTGCATTGGCCTTTACTCAAAGGAAGGGGGCCCAGGATATCTATACCCCATTTGGAGAAAGGCCACGGGCTAAAAATGGAAGTCAACTCTTCTGGTGGCTGCCTGGTTACAGTGGCGAAGCGCTGGCACTTGTCGCACTTTTGAGCAAATTCTTTGGCGTCCTTCGCCATGGTTGGCCAGAAGAATCCCTGCCTTAGTGCTTTGTGGGCGAGGGAGCGTCCTCCAGAATGGTTCCCACATATTCCTTCGTGGATTTCACGAAGAGCGTAATCAGCATCCTCAGGGAGAGGCAACGCAGCAGTGGTAGGCAATAACCCTTCTTGTAAAGGATATTTTGCAGAAGGGTGTATCTGGAAGCCCTCATTCTGAGTCTCTTTGCTTCAAGGTGGTCCTCTGGTTCGGTGCCCTCTTGGAGGAAAGCCTTTATTGGTGTCATCCAATTTGGCTCGCTGCCCTCTGATGCACAGTTGATGTTTCCAACCACTACATCTAACTTGCTCCTCTCCAACTGATGCCCGATGAGTGTAGGTTCTGTGGATGAGGCCTCCAATGACGAGGCGAGCCTAGCCACTGCGTCTGCTGCAACATTTTGTCCTCGAGGAATATGGCAGATCTGAAAGCATTGAAAACTTTTGACCAATCCTTTGACCATATTGAGGTAGTCTTGCATCCTTTCCTCCTTTGCCTCGAATTCGCCATTTATTTGATTCACCACCAATTGTGAATCACTGTGAGCAAGAACTGATTTGGCGTCCATTTCGATCGCCAACCTCAGTCCTGATAAGAGTGCCTCATACTCGGCCTCATTATTTGATGCAATGAAGTGGAGCTTCACTGCATACTTGATGGGTGTACCATCTGGGCTGATCAGGATGAAGCCAGCTCCGCCTCCGTCTGTGGTTGCCGAACCATCAACATACAATTTCCAGACCGGTAAAGGCGGGGCAATCGACCTCTGGGGAGGTACCTGGGCGCTTTGGAGAAGAGGCTGGGCGCCCGAGGATTGGAGAAGAGGCTGGGCGCCCGAGGGAAGCTGGGCGCCCAGGGTTTGAGGAGGGAGTGAGGCGCCCGGGGATTGGAGAAGAGGCTGGGCGCCCGAGGGAAGCTGGGCGCCCAGGGTTTGAGGAGGGAGTGAGGCGCCCGGGGATTGGAGAAGAGGCTGGGCGCCCGAGGGAAGCTGGGCGCCCAGGGTTTGAGGAGGGAGTGAGGCGCCCGGGGATTGGAGAAGAGGCTCGGCGCCCGAGGGAAGCTGGGCGCCCAGGGTTTGAGGAGGGAGTGAGGCGCCCGGGGATTGGAGAAGAGGCTGGGCGCCCGAGGGAAGCTGGGCGCCCGAGGGAAGCTGGGCGCCCAGGGTTTGAGGAGGGAGTGAGGCGCCCGGGGATTCGAGAAGAGGCTGGGCGCCCGAGGAAGCTGGGCGCCCAGGGTTTGAGGAGGGAGTGAGGCGCCCGGGGATTGGAGAAGAGGCTGGGCGCCCGAGGGAAGCTGGGCGCCCAGGGTTTGAGGAGGGAGTGAGGCGCCCGGGGATTGGAGAAGAGGCTGGGCGCCCGAGGGAAGCTGGGCGCCCAGGGTTTGAGGGTCCTGTGGTGCTAGCAAAGAGGTGAGCACCGCTGTTCCATCCACTTGGTTTTCATCATAAGTGAGTTCGGCTACGAAGTCAGCTAGAGCCTGTGCTTTGATGGCAGACCTTGGTTGATACTTAACATCAAACTCCCCCAGCTCTACCGCCCACTTCATAAGTCTTCCAGCTACATCAGGTTTCCCCAAAACTCTTTTCAAAGGTTGATCTGTTACTACCACCACGGTGTGGCCCTGAAAATAGTGTCGTAAACGCCTTGCAGTGGAGATCAGGGCGAGGGCCAGTTTTTTCGAGCTCTGGGTATTTGGACTCTGCCCCTCGGTAGGCTCTGCTCACATAGTAGATAGGCTTTTGCGCTCCGTCCTGATTCTTTATGAGAACAGAGCTCACGGCTGAGGGTGAAGCCGAAAGATACAGGTACAGCACTTCGCCTGGTGTAGCATGCGAGAGGAGAGGGGGAGCGGTCAGGTAAACTTTGAGCTTCTGGAATGCTTCTTCAGCCTCGGGCCCCCATTGGAATGTTTTACGGAGGATCTTGAAGAAGGGTAAGCACTTGTCTGCAGATTTGGAGACAAATCTGCTAAGTGCCGCAATCCTTCCATTGAGGCGCTGCAACTCCTTTGTGGAAGAGGGTGACTTCATATCTATTATGGCCTTGATTTTATCTGGGTTCGCCTCGATCCCCCTCTGGTCGACCATAAAACCTAAGAACTTTCCGGATCCTACACCAAAGGCACACTTCTCAGGATTCAATTTCATGCGAAAAAGCCTGAGAGTGTCAAAGGTCTCTTGCAGATGGGCGATATGGTCGGCTGCGGCGAGGCTCTTCACCAGCATGTCGTCTACGTAAACCTCCATGGTCCGCCCGATTTGAGAGTGGAACATCTTGTTCACTAGACGTTGATAGGTGGCGCCCGCATTCTTCAGTCCGAAAGGCATGACCCTATAACAGTAGGTTCCTTTCGGGGTGATGAATGATGTCTTCTCCTGATCCGGGGGGTGCATGCTAATCTGGTTGTATCCAGAGTATGCATCCAAAAACGAGAGTAGTTCATGACCTGCTGTGGCGTCGATGAGGAGGTCAATCCTTGGTAGGGGGTAGCTGTCCTTTGGGCACGCTTTGTTAACCTCCGAGAAGTCAACGCACAGGCGCCATTTTCCGCTGGACTTCTTCACCATCACAACATTTGAGAGCCATTCAGGGTAGGCTACTTCCCTGACAGCCCCGTTCTCCAGCAACTTTCCGACTTCATTGTCCATTGCTTGGGCCCTTTCTGTGGAGGCCCCTCTAAGCTTTTGTCGGACAGGCTTGTAGCCAGGATCGACATTGAGGCGGTGGGTTGCGACGTCGGGATCAATCCCTTCAAGATCCGCATGCGACCATGCGAAAACATCCATATTACTTCTCAAGAAGTCTGTCAGCTGGCTGGCCCGATCCTCAGGGAGAGAAGAGCCAATTTGTACTCTCTTGGCTGGGAAGTCTTCATCTAGGACCACTGGGGTGAGCTCCTCGACTGGTTCTCCTCTCTCTGCCGTGGTTTCATCTCTTGGGTCCGAGATTTCGACCTGTAACGCCTCCTGCGTTTTCTTGGCCTTCATAGAGGAGACGTAGCATTCCCTTGCAGCTACTTGATTCCCTCTTACCTCTCCGATCCCATTAGGAGTTGGAAACCGGAGGATGAGATGAAACGTAGAGAGGACCGCTCTTAAGGCATTAAGAGTTGGACGCCCCAGGATGATATTGTAAGCCGATGCGCAGTCAATCACCAGGAAATTGACCATTGTTGTGGAAGTTCGAGGCGCAGTCCCGGCTGTGACTGGCAGTGTGATTGCCCCAAGGGGATACACCTTCTCTCCCGAAAAGCCGATGAGAGGAAACTTGATGGGCTGCAACCTCTCCCGTCCCAGCCTCAGCTTGTCATAAGTGTCTACAAATAGAATGTCTGCAGAGCTGCCACTGTCTACCAGGATCCTATGCACTTGAAAATTGGCGACCGTCATTGTGAGCACTAGAGGGTCGTCGTGAGGGTGCTGGATCCCCTCCAAATCCTTGTCTGAGAAGGATATAACTTCATTATTTCCATGCCTTGGCGCCTTGGACGGGCGTGCCTCCTCAGGATGCCTTGCCTTTCTGGCATGGGCCTTCATGGCCGAGAACGACTCTGTCAGCCCTCCAGAAATTGTTCGGATTTCTCCGATCGGTTGCTGATTTTCCTGATTGTGAGGTGGAGGTGGTGGAGGTGCTTGTCCTCTGCCGGCAACATACTGACGTAGGTGGCCGTGCTGGATGAGATCCTCAATCTGGCGTTTGAGCTCGTAGCAGTCGTCAGTATCATGGCCATGGTCGCGATGGAAGCGATAGTATTTGTTCGGATTCCTCCGATTCGGAGGAGACTTCATCTTTCCTGGCCATTTTATGGCTGGGTCATCTTGTATTTGGAACAAGATCTGCTCCACCGTGGCCGTGAGAGGCGTGAACGCCAGCCTGTCCCTTTGCGGAGCGGGACCAAGCCGGTCTCTGACAGGTACTTTCTCTGTCTTGCTCCGCTTGTTGCTAGCTTCATTCTTCTCGTCTCTGCTCCTCTCTTTTCCCTTATTGCTCGCTCTGGAGGATTCTCCGCGCCTTGCCCTGGTGATGTCTTCCGCATTCATGTACTTTTGGGCTTTGGCCAATAGTTCCGAGAAGCTCTTCGTCGGGCGCTTCATTACGGAAAAGAGAAAGCTCGAGGAACGGAGGCCTCCAAGGAAAGCCGTCATGGAGACCTTGTCGTCGGGCTCCTCGATTTGGAGTACCTCCTCGTTAAAGCGAGTGAGGTAACTCCTTAGGCTTTCATTCTCCTCCTGCTTTATACTAAGCAGGTGTGTTGCGGGCTTCTGGTGGCGGCGCCCACCTATGAAGTGCGAGACGAAAGACTTGCTCAACTCTCCGAAGGTGGCGATGGATGCTGAGGGGAGATTTGCGAACCACAGGCGGGCAGAACCTTTCAAAGTAGTTGGAAAGGCTCTGCACATTATCTCGTCAGGGATGTTATGGAGCTGCATCCTGGTTTTGTAAGTTTTAAGATGGTCTAATGGATCCTTCCTCCCATCGAAGGTCTCCATGGACGGCATCTTGAACTTCCTTGGAAGTGGGTAATGTACTATATGGGGTTTGAACGGTGTATCCGTCCGCCCGACTAGATAATCCACAGTCTCCGGTGCCTGGGCCTTCATTGCATTGAAGACATCGCCCAGTTGATTCTGCATCTCTTTGATTTTTTCCTCCCAGTGACTGTGAAGCTCCCTGGATGGACCGGGGAAATAACTTTCATCTTCCAGGAAGTGATTCTCACTTTCCCCTTCTTGGAAGTGAGAGTCCTCCTCGTCCTGAGGGAAGGGTCGAGGTGGTAACCCTCCATGGGCTCTACCAGGGGGTGGAGGAACTTCGTGGTCACGGAAGCTCTGATGTGCTCCTCGGCCATGGAGGCCATGATGTGGTCCTCGACCTTGGGCGCCATGATGAGGGGCGCCCAAGTGAGGTGCTCTTCTCTGGGCGCCGAGAGTATGGGCGCCTTGGTGTGGTGCTGCTCCGTCTTGGGCTCCTGGGAGACGGGCGCCCGGGAGAGGTGCTCCATCCTGGGCGCCTGGGAGACGGGCGCCCGGGAGAGGTGCTCCATCCTGGGCGCCTGGGAGATGGGCGCCTGGGAGGGGTGCTCCATCCTGGGCGCCTGGGAGATGGGCGCCCGGGAGGGGTGCTCCATCCTGGGCGCCTGGGAGATGGGCGCCCGGGGGATGGGCGCCCGGGTGAGGCGCTCCACCCTGGAGTGCTCCTCCTTGTCCCGCCAGCATGAGTTGCAAGATTTGTTGGTTTTGGGCCAACAGCTGTTGCATGGTTTCCAGCATCTGCTGCGAAGTCGGTGCAGGGGGGAGAGTATTCAGAGAGGGGTTACCCGGTGGAGGACCATTATTTCCCTGGGTAGGGGAGTCCGGGCGCCTGGAAGGACCCGGACCTGCAGCTTGGACGGGATTGTCTTCTCGTCTTACGGATCTTGTGCTGATCACCATGATTTTTAAAATAGGATGAGAACTTTTGTTTGTTCCCACAGACGGCGCCAAACTGATGATGCCAAAAATAGATTTCGGACACCACCGGTCAAGTAATAAATGCTAGGTGAGAATGAAGTAAATAAATGAGAGAGAGAGAGGGAATTTATAGTGGTTCGGTCTGTATGACCTACGTCCACTTTGAATATGGTGATCTTTGATTGATAAGGTCGATTACAGGCGAAAGAGAAGTGAGTAAGATTTTAATCATTGCCCCTCAAGCGATGAGGGGACCCTGAATTTATAACACTTCCCCAACAGATGGGATTCAAAAATAAAGTAACGTCTCTCTGGAGCCTGGAGCCTCAGACGTGTCCTCGAGGAACGAGCAAGGCGGAGGGCTTGGAGCGCACAACGTCTCTCTGGAGCCTGGAGCCTCAGACGTGTCCTCGAGGAACGAGCAAGGTGGAGGGCAGGTGAAAGTTTCTTCGCGAGATTTGGTAAGAGCGGGTGAGGGGAGGACTTCGTTGTGATGACTCGGAGGCCTTGACGTGACGAGGCTTCCTTCAACGAGTTTCGAATATCAACCGAGCTAAACTGGCCTGACCCATGACCTTGGACGGACCGGGTTGTCTGGACCTGACTCTTTACCGCAATCCGGGTTGGGCCTGACCCATCAGCACTGGTGCCGGCATTTTTATAGCTGTGGTTAACGGGATCTTCCGTCGCTCTCGAGCACCCTTGCCTGCTTGGCAGTCCCTTCTCGCGTGATACTTCGGCCGAGGTCTCCCAGACAATCAGGACTCTCGCCTTGGGGAAGTCGCTTGGATGAAGTATCATTTGATAGTGGGAATGTCTAGGATCAGTTTTCTTGGAGACGGCTAGTCCCATCTCTTACGGCACCTAGACCGACATCCCCTTAGCAACTAGCACGATTACCTTGTTGCCAAAGAGCGTCGGTTGAGCCATCGCTCAGTATTTGGAGCCGTAGAAGGTATGAGACTCTCTGTCGTGTAGAGGGTGATTCATTGCACTCATCCTCTATGATTTATCTGTGGTGTTAGAGCTAACTAATAATTGTAGCCCCAGATCACTAGTGGAGTCGCCAAAATATGTAAACAAAAATTAAAGCATAAAGAGTTGAAGTGGAAAGAAAAGTGTGTGCGCATGGCAATTCTATTTCAACAACTAGAGATCCCGGGCATTACACTAAGCTTTTGTTATGTCCGGTATTTGGACTGCCATTATTCCTATTTACAGAGAAATCACAGAGCACGGTCCTTCTTTTCTGGAGGGGAAGAAGGCCATTAGGAACATTTTTCCCCTCTAGGAAAGGTTTCTCATGCATAACATTCCTTTCTATTCTCTCCCTCTTTTCTTTTCTGCCTCTTGGGATCAGAGCCGTATCTCCTTTTATAGGTTCTTTCACACGTACAGTCCTCCCTGCCTTTGTTTATAGACGAAGGCAGGTTCCCAGAGTCGGTTGCATCGCCTGCCTTCTTCTCCTTATCTTTGGCAGTATTCCGGAAGCAAGATGCACTAGTCGAGGGACCCTTCTCAATTTCCCTCTCTCTGCTCCTTTCCTTTTGCTGACAGGGGAAGGCAGGGTTAGAACCCTGCCTTCGCCAACCTAACAAATACGGGACCTTCCCCTTCTTTGCTTGCGGAGAGCCCTTCCTCACTTTTCCATCCTACTAAAGGTAGTGGGTCATGGCGATGGTTTATTTTGGCTTGTGGATTTTGCTTTGCCTACAAGTCTGGTTCCTTAATTACCAATAAACAGAACAAAACCTTTACTTCCTTACCCTGAAATACGCACTTCCAGATCCATTAAGTCAATAGGACTGCTAAGGAGGTAAAACCCTTAATGAAGCTCCTAACTTCCGACACCGTCTGTGGTACTCCCAATTCTCTATGGTCTCTAGTCTTTCTGGGTCAACTAACAACTCACCATAAGAAATGATGTAACCAAGAAATTCACTTGATTTCGTATATGACCTGCAAGACCCCGACTCCTAATTCTCGTGTTTAGTGTTGTCTTAGTTGTGGACTAGCTTTTGAGTGAGATTAGAGGTGGTTTGGTTTCGTTTACGAGTTTGATTAGATTTTTTATAGCTTTGGAGAAATTTGAAAGTTATTGAGTTTGGTTGTTTGACCCGACCCGGGGTGGCCCGTGTGATTGTTGCTCGTGTGGGAATTTATTCTATATTTCAAAAAATTCCAATTTTTACTCCTTTCGACTTGTTTTATTAATCATAACAATTTTTATGTTTCATCCGTTTGAATTTGGAACTTAGAAATCGCATTTTTGGAGAAAAAGGGTAAAAATGACATTTCACACCAAATATGTGCATGAATTTTAATATTTACAAATCATGAGGAAAATATACTTCTTGGAAACTAGATATCTCGATGATCAATTTTGTCTTCTTCATCAATCTCGTCTGGACCCATAAATGACCGATCCAGCTATGTCAAGTTTTGAGGGCCAATGGGGCCTACTTCCCCACTTAAACAAAACCCACGTTGGTTCCTTCTTTTCCATTTCGTTTCCTGCAACAACACAGCTGAGAGAGTTCTTTCTTCCCCTTCTTTCCAGCCACTTTATCTCCTATGCATGTCAAGGATTTTCAATCCAAAAGACAGATTTGATTACACACTTCTCCTCCTCATCTTCCAAGCTTTCCAAAGAACCCATTTTTGAAGGAATCTCAGCTGGACTATCTTCTTCTTCAAACCTCTCTTCTTGTTTGGAACATCTAAAGGTTAGCATTGATTTCTATTTCAAATTTCTAGTTTTTATGGACCATTTACAATCTTTTCTTCATGCATGCAAAGGGGTCCTTTGAGAGCTCCTTCTAATTCGAATTTGGTGGATTTTTGTATGTTTTTCATGGGGGTTTTGGTAGATTGGGAGCTTGCTGTGAGAGAGGAGTTCTTGGAGTGAATTAGGACCTAATTTGGAATTGAGGCAAGTGATTAAACTGATCTTGGAATGCATGCAGCTGAACTTGTGTTTCGTTTCAATGTTGATGTGAAATTTCTACTTCATTAAATCATTTTCTTTGGCTGTACAAATTGGATTCCTTAAAGGTTTAAGGTTCAGCTGTGTTAGTTTTCTGCAGTGTTTTTATATTAAGTTAACACTCAGATTTCAGCAGGGTTTAGTGTTTAATTAACACTCAGATTTCAGCAAAGTAATGTACAGTCATGCTATATGAATCTGATTTATTCTTGAAATTCTGATTTGAAATTGTTAGGTGTTTCAATGGTTTGTTTGGTTATGAAAATATGAATTTCAGAATGGATAATGTTATTTCATGCTCAACTTTTGTAGGCTGTGTTCAGCAATTTAGAATTTCAGTCTTTGCTATGTTTTAAAATGATAGAAAATTCAGCTAATTGACTGCTGCAGCCACTATGTTTTAATTCTGAAATTTGTTTTGGAATGGATTTGGAATGAATTGTGATGCCTGTGGTTGAATGGAGTTTGTATGAAGCAAGGAGAAGCTCAGGTTGTATAAAGTATGCAGGTGGAAGAGAAAGGAGGAAATGGAATCAAGAAGTGCAGGAAAACAGTGCAGAACTTTGCACAGATCGACCCAGGCAGCAGCTGGGCCGCTCGAGCGGACCAGCCTCTGGATGGGCTCCGGTGGAGCGGACTGGGCCCTGTCACAGGCCCATTTCTGTACCTGTTTGCTCCAATTTCCTGCACCCATTTGCCTTGCTGAATGTGTACACCCCCCTTGGAGACCATGAATACTTGGGAATGGAATGATTGGAAAGAAAAATCTTGAATTATTCAAATTGAATGTGAGAAATGAGGGAAGAATCTTGATGTTAGAATTACCTGGGAATTTCTATAAGTCTTGATGTACACTTTACAGCCTTAATGGTTAGAGATCTTCGGTGGTACCAAACCTTTCAATTTATAAACTAACATTGGGGGACTAAGTGTGAATCGAGTCGACCCAAGGTAAGCCATTAAACCATTATATACATTACTTCATTCGAAGTTAGAGAAATTTGTATGATTTCTACAAATTAATTTGAAATAGATTTGAGTGCTTCTCCACGTTCGAAAATAACATTACTTCATTTCAAGATAGAGAAATTTGTATGTTTTCTACAAATTCATTTGAAATAAATTTGAGTGGTTCGCCACGTTTGGAAAATCGGTAAGACTACTTGTTTGGATTGTTCGATATTGTTCGTTTGTAATTGCTCAGAGTCGTTCATTTGATAAAATGATGCTTAGAAAAGAAACATTTTTATATCATATTTTTGCTCTATGTTTATGCTTCTTTTCTAGATTCCTTGGCTCTTTTCTAGTTGAAGGCTTATGCTGGATTTTGCATCTAAAAAAAAAAAGATGATAGGGATTTATGGGAATTTCTAATTCTACCTTTGAATTTAATTCCACCCTTTTCTTTTTTCAAAAAAAAAACTCAGATTTCTCACTTTTGGATTCAAATTTGAGAAACTTTGGTTCTTTCCCTTTTGAATAAAAGGTAGCAGAAATGTTTGAGTTGGCATTCGGATCGGGGAGGGGGTTGCTATTAGGAATTTTGTGTGTTGTAATTTTGATGGATGCATTATCATGTTATCACCATTTGAATTTTCACATGAGCATTATTTTTGAAAAACTTGAAATCTTAATTTCCACATGCATTGTTTTTAAGACATTTAAAAATTATGTTACATGTATGTTTTGGATTTTAAACTTGGATGCATTAATTTTAAAAAGAAGATTTTCGAATCATACTAGCCTATGATTTTACTCTTTCAAATCATCTTAGGCATTTTTAATTCATGTTTTGACTGACGAAACCAAGCATGACTTCGATGACCAAAATTCCCACTTAGAAAATCATTTTAAAAAAAACACTGGAAAATAATAGTTTTATAGGCTAACCGTGTAGTAGCCTAAGGCTAGCCATTAGCTAGCTGTAAAGAAAAATATAACCGTTGTAAACTAGCCGTTTTCTAACCGTTGGAGTTACGGCTAACCATGAGCTAGCCATTAGAACTGATTTTTCTATATAAAAGGACCATTCCTTGGGATTTGAACCAACCATTTTGACTATTTTGAGGTGTTTTGAAGCCAAAGGAAGGAGAATGAGCTAAGGAAGGCTAGTGGGTCATTTGGAAAGCTAAAATTGGATTCATCGAGTTAAATCTCTTAGTAAGCTTTGCTTTTCCAGATCATATGTTACATGCTTTGTTTAAATTATTGGTAAATTAATTTTAGCATGCTAACTATGATTTGTTGAATCCATTACATGTATTTCACTTTGGATTACCTTGTTGTTTTGGATTCTTCACTTAGATTCAAACCAAGTTAGTTTTAACTTTCATATCACAGTGGTTTCAAGCTTTGTTTAAACATTTGATTTCTCTCATAGCATGATTCTAATACTTGGTTGAATCTCTTATTGTTTTCCATACCTTGAAACATATAGTTAAATTGCTTTGTTTTGAAAACAACAAGTTTATGCACCACATGTTTTAGTTTTGGAAACTTTCTTACAACTTGTAAGCATTTGATAGGCATATCATTATCAAGTTGTTTTTCATACAACATGTGATTAGCATCTTCACTTCAATCAAAATATTTGTATTTTAAACTTTCAAAAACTTTTAGCTTACATTCATTAAGCTATGATTTTCAAACTTAATTGAAGTTCTCATGCGTACACATAGAGCCTTCATCTTTGCATTCATATAGTGTATGTGTTGAATTAGATTTACACTTTCATATCCACCTAATTAAGAGGCATTGTAATTGAGCTTAAACTTGTATCTCTTCAAGTGTTGTGTAGACACTTCTTATAGACAACCAATCTTAGGATTATAGGTTATTGCGTAGCCTTAGAAAAGTATAAGTGTAAAGGTTAGGGGTGAACCTTAAAACCCAAGAGGTTATTGCTTAGACTAATGAAAATCATAGATTGTGGAAATCCGGTGGGGTGTAGAATCACAAGCCGGTAGTGGATGTAGACGTTGAGGCCGAACCATTACAAATCTTTGTGTAATGGTGTTTGATTTGTAGTGATCGTTTTTGTTAGCTTCCGCACTTAGTTACATAATCATCACTAGTGACTAATTGATTTAAAGAAGTTAAAATTTGGCATAATTGGCCACTAAATCAAAGCTCATCCTATTCACCCCCTCCCTCTAGGGTTCGGATCCCGAACTTTCAGGGGCCATTTACTCTCTTTGATGGGTCCATTGGTGATATTAAAAAAAATTAAATAATTCAGATTTCTCATTTTGGATTCAAATTTGAGAAACTTTGGTTCTTCTCCTTTCTGATAAATGCTCCAGAAATATTTGAGTTGGCATTCAGATCGAGGGGGGGTGGTATTTACTTTCTTTGATGGGTCCATTGGTGATCTTTCAAGAAAAAAAAAGTTAAAAAAAAATTCAGATTTCTCACTTTTGGATTCAAATTTGAGAAACTTTGGTTCTTCCCATTTCGAATAAAAGCTCGCAGAAATGTTTGAGATGGCGTTCGGATCGGAGGGGGGGGGGGGGCACTTACTCTCGTTGATGGGCCATTGGGGATCTTTCAAAAAAATAAAACATAAAAAAAAGGTTTAAAAAAATCAGATTTCTCACTTTTGGATTCAAGTTTGAGAAACTTTGGTTCATCCCCTTTCGGATAAAAGCTCGCATAAATGTCTGAGTTGGCATTCGGATTGGAATACCATTTACCCTCTTTGATGGGTCAATTAGTGATCTTTCAAAAAAATAAAAAATAAAAAATTTGATTTCTCACTTTTGGATTCAGATTCGAGAAATTCTAGTTCTTTCCCTTTTAGAGAAACGCTCGCAGGATTGGATTACCATTTACTCTCTTTGATGGGTCCACCTTTCACAGCGAACAAATGAAAATTGCCTTTCACGGCATCAAAATTCAAATCATGTCTCTTTTTGTAACACATGTTCAATGAAAGTTAGAAAAAAGTTAATTTTCTTTTTAACTTGTGAAGTTAGATCCACAGACCACCGCTTGTTATTTCCAAGTAGAGTAGAAGATTTGGCATACCCGCACAAAAAAGTTGATGTTTTTTTTGTCTCCAGTAACAACAGGGTGGTGTTAACCTTTGAAGTGGGTCAGGAAGCGTGTCTCTAGCATGGCCCAATTTTGGATGGAGTCCTTTGGTAGAGTGGAGTACCATTCAAAGGCCGTACCTCTTAGGGTACTTGCGAAGAGATGGATATTGAGGGTATCTTGATCTGCGATGGCTCTTGTAAGGATTTTGAAGTGGATGACGTGCTGTCAAGCTGAACATTTCCCTGTATATGTCTGGAGAGTAGTAGGTGTCAGACCCCGACCCAGGTATAGTATGCTTAATTATTATTTTAGTCGTGATTACTCTCTAAGTGGGATTAGAGGACGATTAGCTTGGTCTTTAGCTTAGATTTTAGTTTGGTTAGATTTTTCATGGATTTGGAGAATTTTAAGAGTCATTGAGTTTGGTTTGTGTCACGCCCCCGGACCGAGGGCCCGTTAAACGAGACCGTAATCCGGGGTCATGGCGCGACGGGCCGGAAAATTCCACCCGCATACGCTAGTTTCCTGCAGGTTTCCGCGGTAAGGATCCCCGAAATCTGATCCAACAGTGATTAATAAGAATCACATTCATACGAATAACTTACGCGGAAGCATTGTAGCAAACATAAAAGTCTATCACATATGGGTATAAGATGAGAACGCACAAGACTAGCATAAAAAAGAGAAACATTTCATTGGTATGCCCCAAAGTTAGTTTCAAGTTAAATACAAAAGTAAAGTTAGCCAATAATTATAATTTTTCCCCAAAAAGAATAAGCCAACAATGGCTACAACAAAAACCCAAAAAGAATAGTATCTATTCCCCAAAATGTGATCGCAGCTCCAAAAACAACCCGACATCTAGACGACATCATCGGGCTGCCACTCGCCCTCCACAAGGACTATAGTTTCCACCTCGAAGTGCGCCTCAACTGTGAGGGGCTCGACATCTGGCACCAAGCAAACAGGGTCAGACATGATGGTCTGGCAAGCAAATATAACAATAATAGGATGACAGAAAAGTAAAACATTAAATAAATGAGAGCCACGATTAAATCCTGAATAATAGAAATGACAAGATAGAAGATAAACATCTTAGTAGTTTACAAATCCAATGCCATGATCAGTGAAATAAACAAGAACCATAAGATAAAACATTAAATGTATAAAACATTGGCAGACCACGTATAGCTAAATTCTCCTGTTACCGAAATAACTGGAGCAGACAAAACCGTAGCCACTATTCGTGGGACCGGAACGAACATAGTCGTTAACAAATAGAACTGTAGCCACTACACGTGGGACCGGATATAAACCGTTGCCATGGTCAGTACAGACAGAATCCAAATTGCAGCTGACAATAAATTTAAAGATCCCAAACCAGGTGATCAGCCCGACAAGGTAACCTAAGCTTAGTGGTGCCATTAGAGTCAAAGTTCGAAACCTCGAAGTAATACAAATCCATTCATAAGATACATTTCCAAAATCGATAAGAAAACTACTCCGAACAAATACATATTGACGAATCCGAGCAAAATAGGTGAGTAGTCTTATCAATATCTAAAGATGTCGTAAACCACCTCAAAGCATTCAAAAAAGATTGATGAAAGAATTCGAACAAAAGTCTTTTTACATGGAATGAATGTATGATGATTCAACCGTCTTATGCGGGTCGTCTCGATATACATTTGACCCCTTTATTGTCACTAATAGAAAGTAATTTGGTGCCATAGAAGATCCTTGACAATCACAAGGGATGAAGTGTACATTTAGACTTGAAAGTTTCCAAATGGTTCGTTCATAGTCTAAGCCAATTTTCACAATATTTCTAGGATTGTAAAAGGGCTGAATGGGCTTCAATTATAGAAAAGAGTTTGGGCTGAATTACGCTTGAACATAGGCTTGAAGTGGACCTGAAAATATCCAATGAGTCCTCATTAAAAACTGGTTTAAGCCCTTTTTAATCAGGCCCACAACTGGCCTTAACCCAAGCTCAAAACAGTCCACCAACTTGGCCCAAAACAGTCCTTAAAGTAGCCCAGAAATCAGGTCTTAAAACAGCCCAATATCAGGTCTTGAAATAGCCCATTATCAGGCCCAAAACAGTCCTCAATTGGGCCAAACAGATTTTTAAAACGGACCCAAAACAGGCCCTGGACAGGCCCCCTAGGCTGGGCTGGGCTCGCTCGAGCGACCCAAGGTCCGCTCGAGCGAAGCCCAGACAGAGCCTGGGTCGCTCGAGCAGCCCTATGGCTCGCTCGAGCGAGGGACAGGCAGAGCCTAGTCTGCTCGAGCGGCCCACTGGGTCGCTCGAGTGGACTGGGCTCTGTCCAGTCCGGCTCATCTGGCTCTTTCTCCTCTTTCTCCTCTTTTTTCCATTTTTTTTATCTTTTTTCATTCTTTTTCTTTCATACAAATTTCCAAGATCATTTGGACCCTTCGTAGACCTCCCAAACTCATCAAATCACCATTCATAATCGATCCAATTAATCTTACAACACTTTTAAATCAAAGCTTTTTCTCCCTTTCTTTGAACACCAACCTTTAACACAAAGAAAGCTAATTTTCAAAATGACCAAAGTGAAGGCAAACTTCCAATACATTGTAAAACAATAACATAAGTGGAAATCAACATAAACATTGCTTCATTCATCCAAAATAAATCCATAAACCATGAAGAGATTAGAACTTAGCAATGAAATACCATGAAATGAGATTAAAGAAATGGAATCATCATATTAAGTGAAGTATTCACTTGCCTCAAGCTAAGATGAAAGAAATATTACTCCTCAAACAAAGCTCTAGGGTCTCAAGCTCGAAATCTACAAAAACCCCCAAAAGTTTCCCAAGAAAACCCTAAAAATCAATATTTATAAATCTCCAAGGAAAGCTCTTGTATGTGGAATGAAAACACTCTAAGTGAAGAGGAAAACAGAGATCTCAAGCTTGGAGAGCCATTGCTAACCTTGAAAAGCTCATACGAAGAAGAGAAGCTTGAAAGAGAACCTTGCCCTAGCTCAAAACCTTTGAAAAAGGTGTCTTTGGAAAGCTTGGAAGACGAGGAAGAACCTTTGGAGATCAATCCTCCATGAAAGCTCCAAGAAATGGGTGTTCCAGAGGAGAGAGAAAGTGCTGGGAGGAAGAAAAAGCCCTTGGCTCCAAACCGTACAGGAAAAGAAGAATGAAGGAAGAAGAAGAGAGTTCCTCTCTTCTAAGATGGGTTTTGTGGGCCCCGATCTTCATAAGACTAAAAATGATATTTGCGGGCCCTGAATGAAAACGACGAAGAAGACAAAAATGATCAGCGAAATTTCTTTTTGTCAATTTCTGAAATTTTTGAAATTTGGGTACAGATTTTGTGTGAAACGTCAGTTTTGCCCTTTTTCTCGAAAAATGTGATTTCTGATCATTAAATCAAGATGGTCAAAACATGAAAGCTGATAATATAAATGAAATGAGTCAAAATGCATAAAATTGGGATTTTACGAAAATCAAAATTAAACTCCAAAGATTCACATACAATCACACGGGCGCCCCGGCCCGCGTTAAGCTTAAGCCAACGACTCTCGAAAATTCCCAAAGCTAATCAAAAATTCTAATCTAGCTTAAGAAAATAAGCTAATCGTCCACTAACCCCACTTATCAGCTAATCACGATAAAAGATATAATTAAATATTTCAAACCTGGGTCGGGGTCTGACATCCTCCACCCCTAAAAATCACATTTGGTCCTCCAAATGATCACTAACCTCTGGAAATAGCTGAGGGTACTTCTTCTGGACCTGATCACGAAGTTCCCAAGTGGCCTATTCTGGTCCATGATTCTCCCAACGAATCTTTACCCACTGAATTGTTCTGTTTCTCAGTTCTTGCTTTTTGGTGTCAATAATCTCTGCCGGTTTCTCTATGTAGGTGGCATCTTCTCGAACATCCAGTGGTTCATGATGTAGAACGTGTGAAGGGTCCGAAACATACTTCCTTAGCATTGACACGTGAAACACATTGTGCACACCCAAAAGTTCTGGAGGCAAAGCTAATCTATATGCTACTTCCCCGATACGACTCAAGATCTCATACGGTCCAATGAATCTCTTAGACAATTTGCCCTTCTGCCCAAATCTCAGTGTTCCTCTGACTGGAGATACCTTCAAAAATACTTTGTCTCCAACTTGGAATTGTAAATCCTTTCTTCGAACGTCAGCATAACTTTTCTGTCGGCTTTTCGAAATCTTCAATCGCTCATGAATGATTCTGACTTTATCACTTGTTTCTTCAACCAAAGATGGACCATAAAACTGCTTTCTCCGACTTCTTCCCAACACAGTGGGGTCCTACACTTCCTACCATAAACGCTTCGAAAGGAGCCATCCCTATCTTGAATGGTAACTGTTGTTGTAGGCAAATTCACAGAGCGGTAAATTCTCGTCCCATTGATTCTTAAAATCAAGTACACACGCTCTAAGCATGTCTTCAAGAGTCTGAATAGTCCTCTCCGACTGACCATCGGTTTGCGGGTGATATGCTGTGCTGAATTGAAGTTTCATTCCCATTGACTCATGTAAGGTCTTCCAAAACCTTGAAACAAATCTACTATCTCGATCTGAAGTAATGGAGACCGGCTGACCATGATGACTAACGATCTCCTTCACAAAAGCTTGTGCCAAAGCCAACATGTGTATCTTCTTCCCGGTCTTCAAAGGAATAAAGTGTGCCAACTTCGTTAACCGATCTACTATGATCCAAATAGCATTGTTCCCTCTGCTTGTAGTCGGTAGACCCGAGACGAAATCCATAGTCAGGTGTTCCCATTTCCACTCTGGAATTTCTAGGGGCTGCAAAAGACCAGGTGGTTTCTGATGTTCTGCCTTCACTAATTGACAAGTCATGCACCTGGATACGAAGGCTGCTATCTCTCTCTTCATATTGTTCCACCAAAAATGACTCTTCAAATTTTGGTACACCTTCGTACTCCCAGGGTGTACAGAATACCTCATATTGTGAGCTTCTACCATAATATCATCCTTCAAATTGTCAATCTTTGGAACACAAAGCCTGCCACGGAAGTACAAAACTCCATCCATGATCTGAAAATCTGGGCGTTCTGAGATGTGCTCCACAATTTTAGCCAAGTCTGGATCTTGCATCTGACTGTCCTTGATTTTCTGAATGAAGACGGGCTCAGACACTGTCATGTTTGCTAACACAACTCCTTCCCTCAAAGGTTGGAACTCTACTCTCAATTCTTCAAATTGCTGAAAATTATAAAACCCTTGCAAACTAGCCAAACAAACTGATTTTCTACTCAATGCATCTGCCACTACGTTAACCTTCCCCGGATGATAGATGATTGGGAAATTATAGTCTTTGATGTACTCCATCCATCTTCTTTGCCTCATGTTTAATTCTTTCTGAGAGAATAAATTTGGAGACTACGGTGATCTGAATGAACTTCAAGATTTTCTCCGTACAAATAGTGTCTCCACATCTTCAACGCGAACACTATAGCTGCCAACTCCAAATAGTGCGTCGCATGTTTCTTCTCGTGTTCCTTCAATTGCCTTGAGCCATACGCTATCACATTCCCATTTTGCATCATGGGGAAATCTAAGTCCTACAACTGAAGCATCTGTATAGATAACAAAACTACCACTCCCCGAAGGTAAGGTGAGGACAGGTGCTGAAGTTAACCTCTTCTTCAACTCCTCAAAACTAGCTTCACACTTCTCTAACCATACGAATGGCACATTCTTTCGGGTCAACTTGGTCAACGGTGCTGCAATGGATGAAAATCCTTGTACAAATCTCCTATAGTATCCTGCTAAACCCAGAAAACTCCTAATCTCAGTCACATTCTTTTGGTTTCTCCCAATTGATGACTGCTTCTATCTTTGCTGGATCAACTGCTAGTCCTTCTCTAGAAATGATGTGACCAAGAAAGGTGACTTGCTCTAGTCAAAACTCGCACTTCCCAATCTTCGCATACAACTGGTTATCTCTCAACAACTGCAATCAAGTTCTCAAGTACTGCTCATGGTCTTCTCTTGACTTGGAATACACTAGAATGTCATCAATAAAGATGACTGTGAACTGATCTAGATAGGGTGCAAAGATCTTGTTCATAAGGGCCATAAATACCGCTGGTGCATTCGTCAATCCAAAGGGCATCACCAAAAATTCATAGTGCCCGTATCTAGTCTGAAAAGCTGTCTTCGGGATGTCCGATTCTCTAACTCTCAACTGATGGTATCCGGACCTCAAATCTATCTTCGAGAAAAACTCTGCACCTTGCAACTGATCAAACAAATTGTCTATCCTTGGCAAAGGGTACTTGTTCTTGATGGTCACTTGGTTCAATTTTCTGTAGTCTATACACATCCTCAAGCTTCCATCCTTCTTCTTGACAAATAGCACTGGAGCTCCCCATGGGGAAACACTTGGCCTTGCAAAGCCTTTGTCTAGTAACTCTTGCAACTGTAGTTTCAATTCTCCTAACTCTGCTGGAGCCATCCTGTAAGGAGCAATGGAGATCGGAGCAGTCCCTGGCATCAATTCTATTGTAAACTCTACCTCTCTGACAGGTGGTAAACCTGGAATTTCTTCCGGAAAAACATCAGGAAACTCGCACACTACCGGAATTTTCTCCACCCCTAGGGACTGTTCATCCTTGGTGACAAATGCAATGAATCCTTCACATCCCGATCTCAACAACTTAGCTGCAGAAAGAGCTGAAATAAACCTAGCCGAAGAAACCCTTTTCTCTCCCTGAAATTTCGCCCCGGACGATATCCCATCCAATCTAAAAGCAATGGTCTTACTATAGCAATCCATAGAGGCATAATGTCCCGCTAACCAATCCATGCCTAAAATGACATCAAAGTCATGCATAACTAAGGTAATAAGGTTGGCAGGGAAAATGACCTCTCCTATCTTCACTGAACAACTAGGGTAAAATGTACTACACACAACTTGTTTCCCTACCGAAGTAGTAACAGTCAAAATAAACTAACTCTCTAGCAGGCACACTAATCATTTTAGCAAACACATGGGATATGAAAGAGTGAGTAGATCACAGGTCAAGCAACACTTTAGCTTCTACATCACAAATTAGGAGTTTACCTTCCACAACATCTCCCACTGCTTCAGCGTCCACTTGGTTGAGGTGATTGAGGCGGCCTTACTGACACGGTCTATTCTGGTTATGATTTGGCCTTCCTAGCTGCACATTCCGATTCTGTTGCGGTGGACGTACATTCTGATTTTGTGGTTGCTGACGGGGCTGCTGATTCTGCTGCTGCCTTGGTTGATTCTGAACTGCCTGCTGGTTCTGCTGAGGTGCTTGCCTTGGTGGCTGCTGAGGTGCCCTATTGCCTTGATTCCTATTATTCGGGCAATCCTTCATTTGGTGATCTGTGCCACCACACTTAAAACACGCACCCATAACTCTATAGCACTGCTGAGAAGGGTGATTCTTGCCACAATGCTCACACCCACCTTGAGCTGGAGTATTCTACTGATTCTTCTGTCTTTTGCCTTGATAAGATTTCTGCCTTCCTTGGTATTGTTGCCTCTTCCTCTGATTATCCTTGATGATCTGATTGTTGATGTCTTCAAACCTGTAGGCCCTTTTGATAGCCTCTTGGAAAGTGGTTGGTGGTACCACTCCTAGTGCACCCCTCAAGATGATGGGATTAAGTCCATCCATGAACTTGGTGATTTTCTTCTCTTCCGTATCCACAAGCTCCAGTGCATAACGAGACAACTTCTCAAACTTCGTAAGGTATTCAAGAACGGTCATGTCCTCTTGCTTGAGCAACTGAAACTCTGCTGCCTTTTGCTTCTTGATGTGTGTAGGGACATACTTCTCACTGAACTGCTGTTTGAAGGTGGCCCAAGCAATCCCATCCTCAATATTCTGATAACCTTCTTTAATAGTTTTCCACCAAATATCTGCCAGTCCGGTGAACATGGAAGCTACTAGATGAACTCGTTGTCTGCCTGTGCATACAAAGATATCAAAGATGTTCTCCGTGTGGGCTAACCAGTCATCAGCTGCCAAAGGGTCTTCTTGTCCTGTGAACTCCTTAGGACCTCTCTTTCTGAACTTCTCAAACAAGATATTAGGATCCCAGTCCCTGTTCTGCATAGCTTCCACATTAGGCATCGGTTCTGGCCTCCTGCCCAAAACTTCAAGCAACTGCCTCTGAACCTATGTCAATACTTCGTCCTTCTTTGCCATCTGCTCTTGGAATCTAGCTTGATTCTCATTGGCTCGTTGTTTTTGTTCAACTAACATCTACATAAGCTGCTGAAATTGTCCTGTCATTTGATTCTCAACCCCACTGTTGTTGTTACTGCCTGATGCGTTTTCATTCACTGGAGGCCTGCGTGGAGGCATAGTGCTGCAAAACAACTTGTTAGTACAACAAAATATAATAATAAGGCGTTCCCAAACCCAATCGATACTAACTGAAATTCTAACGAATCCTTGCCACGTCCTTATATTTCTAATCCAATTTTAATTGCCTCAAATATTTCTCGCTCTGATACCAAGCCTGTCACGCCCCCGGACCGAGGGCCCGTTAAACGAGACCTTAATCCGTGGTCGTGGCGCGACGGGTTGGAAAATTCTGCCCACACACGCTAGTTTCCCACAGGTTTCCGCGGTAAGGATCCCCGAAATCTGATCCAACAGTGATTAATAAGAATTACATTCATACGAATAACTTACGCGAAAGCATTGTAGCAAACATAAAAGTCTATCACATATGGGTATAAGATGAGAACGCACAAGACTAGCATAAAAAAGAGAAACATTTCATTGGTAGGCCCCAAAGTTAGTTTCAAGTTAAATACAAAAGTAAAGTTAGCCAATAATTACAATTTTTCCCCAAAAAGAATAAGCCAACAATGGCTACAACAACAACCCAAAAAGAATAGTATCAATTCCCCAAAATGTGATCGCAGCTCCAAAAACAACCCGACATCTAGACGACATCAACGGGCTGCCACTCGCCCTCCACAAGGATTATAGGTTCCGCCTCGAAGTGCGCCTCAACCGCAAGGGGCTCGACATCTGGCACCAAGCAAATAAGGTCAGACACGACGGTCTAGCAAGCAAATATAACAATAATAGGATGATAGAAAAGTAAAACATTAAATAAATGAGAGCCACGATTAAATCCTGAATAATAGAAATGACAAGATAGAAGATAAACATCTTAGTAGTTTACAAATCCAATGCCATGATCAGTGAAATAAACAAGAACCATAAGATAAAACATTAAATGTATAAAACATTGGCAGACCACGTATAGCTAAATTCTCCTGTTACCGAAGTAACTGGAGCAGACAAAACCATAGCCATTACTCGTGGGACTAGAACGAACATAGTCGTTAACAAATAAAACTGTAGCCACTACACGTGGGACAGGATATAAACCGTTGCCATGGTCGGTACAGACAGAATCCAAACTGCAGCTGGCAATTAATTTAAAGATCCCAAGCCAGGTGATCAGCCCGACAAGGTAGCCTAAGCTTAGTGGTGCCATTAGAGTCAAAGTTTCAAACCTCGAAGTAATATAAATCCGTTCATAATATACATTTCCAAAATCGATAAGAAAACTACTCCGAACAAATACATATTGACGAATCCGAGCAAAATAGGTGAGTAGTCTTATCAATATCTAAAGATGTAGTAAACCACCTCAAAGAATTCAAAAGATTGATGAAAGAATCCAAACAAAAGTCTTTTTACATGGAATGAATGTATGATGATTCAACTGTCTTATGCGGGTCGTCTCGATATACATTTGACCCCTTTATTGTCACTAATAGAAAGTAATTTGGTGCCATAGAAGATCCTTGACAATTACAAGGGATGAAGTGTACATTTAAAGTTTCCAAATGGTTCGTTCATAGTCCAAGCCAATTTTCACAATAGCCCTAGGATTGTAGAGGGGCTGAATGGGCTTCAATTATAGAAAAGAGTTTGGGCTGAATTGGGCTTGAACATAGGCTTGAAGTGGACCTGAAAATATCCAATAAGTCCTCATTAAAAACTGGTTTAAACCCTTTTTAATCAGGCCCACAATTGGCCTTAACCCAAGCTCAAAACAGTCCACCAACTTGGCCCAAAAAAGTCCTTAAAGTAGCCCAGAAATCAGGTCTTAAAACAGCCCAATATCAGGTCTTGAAACAGCCCAATATCAGGTCTTGAAACAGGCCCAAAACAGTCCTCAATTGGGCCAAACAGATTTTTAAAACGGACCTCAAACAGGCCCTGGATAGGCCCCCCAGGCTGGGCTGGGCTCGCTCGAGCCACCCATGGTCCGCTCGACCGAAGCCCAAACAGAGCCTGGTCCGCTTGAGCGGACCACTGGGTTGCTCGAGCGGACTGGGCTCTGTCCAGTCCGGCTCGTCTAGCTCTTTCTCCTCTTTTTTCCATTTTTTTTTATCTTTTTTCATTCTTTTTCTTTCATACAAATTTCCAAGATCATTTGGACCCTTCCTAGACCTCCCAAACTCATCAAATCACCATTCATAATCAATCAAATTAATCTTACAACACTTTTAAATCAAAGCTTTTTCTCCCTTTCTTTGAACACCAACCTTTAACACAAAGAAAGCTAATTTTCAAAATGACCAAAGTGAAGGCAAACTTCCAATACATTGTAAAACAATAACATAAGTGGAAATCAACATAAACATTGCTTCATTCATCCAAAATAAATCCATAAACCATAAAGAGATTAGAACTTAGCAATGAAATACCATGAAATGAGACTAAAGAAATGGAATCATCATATTAATTGAAGTATTCACTTGCCTCAAGCTAAGATGAAAGAAATATTACTCCTCAAATAAAGCTCTAGGGTCTCAAGCTCCAAATCTACAAAAACCCCCAAAAGTTTCCCAAGAAAACCCTAAAAATCAATATTTATAAATCTCCAAGGAAAGTTCTTGTATGTGGAATGAAAACACTCTAAGTGAAGAGGAAAACAAAGATCTCAAGCTTGGAAAGCCATTGCTAACCTTGAAAAGCTCAAACGAAGAGAAGCTTGAAAGAGAACCTTGCCCTAGCTCAAAACCTTTGAAAAAGGTGTCTTTGAAAAGCTTGGAAGATGAGGAAGAACCTTAGGAGATCAATCCTCCATGAAAGCTCCAAGAAATGGGTGTTCCAGAGGAGAGAGAAAGTGCTGGGAGGAAGAAAAAGCCCTTGGCTCCAAACCGTGCAGGAAAAGAAGAATGAAGGAAGAAGAAGAGAGTTCCTCTCTTATAAGATGGGTTTTGTGGGTCCCGATCTTCACAAGACTAAAAATAATATTTGCGGGCCCCGAATGAAAACGACGAAGAAGACAAAAACGATCAGCAAAATTTCTACTTTCCAAAAAGTATATTTTTGTCAATTTCTGAAAATTTCAAAATTTGGGTACAGATTTTGTGTGAAAGGTCAGTTTTGCCCTTTTTCTCAAAAAATGCAATTTCTGATCATTAAATCAAGATGGTCAAAATATGAAAGTTAATAATCTAAATGAAATGAGTCAAAATGCATAAAATTGAAATTTTACAAAAATCAAAATTAAACTCCAAAGATTCACACACAATCACACGGGCGCCGCGGCCCGCGTCAAGCCTAAGCCAACGACTCTCGAAAATTCTCAAAGCTAATCAAACATTCTAATCTAGCTTAAAAAAATAAGCTAATCATCCACTAACCCCACTTATCAGCTAATCACGGTAAAAGATATAATTAAACATTCTAAACCTGGGTCGGGGTCTGACAGTTTGACCCGGCCCTGGGTGACCCGTGTGATTTGTGTTCGTGTGGGAAATTTATGTTTCATTTAGAAAAATTCCAATTTTTATTCCTTTCGAACTATTTTTTGTTTATCTCAACAATTTTTATATTTTGTCCGTTTGAAATTGAAACTCAGAAATCGCATTTTTCGAGAAAAAAAAGGGCAAAAATGACCTTTCACACCAAATCTATGCATGAATTTCAAAATTCTCAAATCATGAGGAAAATATACGTTTTGAAAACTAGATATTTCGACGATCAATTTTGTCTTCTTCGTCGATCTCATCCAGGACCCATCGATGATAGCCATTGGAAGATTTGAGGCCGACGGGGCCCACAACTACTTAACTTAAGCTAAGAACCCAGGTTGGTTCTTCTTCTTCCCCATTCCTTCATTCAAAATTTCTGTTGTGCCAATGGAGAACTTTCCCTCTCTTCTTCACACCTTATTGTTAGTTTTATGGACTCAATCCAGTAGATGATATAATAAATTGATTAATTTTTTTATTTATCAGTATATTCATGCTTTCCTTTCATGAGATAAATTATGATTTATTATATATATGCACATAACCAATACGAATGATATGATGGTCCATGAGATGAACCGGAGTCCACAAGTATATTAGATGTAACACATGTGTATGGATGAGATCCACATACGGGAGACATGTGTGACAAATCTTATACTTAAATATTATCACAACCAGTGATGGGACTGGACATCTCATAGTGACAAGGTTGCAGCACTTTGATCACTATGAGATAGTGTGATTTGTCTCGATCATCAGAATGGAAGATTCTGGATCATAGTGCTGGTACATTGGATGTATCGAAGGACCATGAGAAGCACCTTATAAACAGTCTTTACTTTAAGGTCTGCTCTCATAATTCCCTAGCAATAGGCTCTCAATCCTGAGACATTAATGAACTAAAGTTTCTATCTATTCATTTGCTTTGAGTCACCAATGAGTGAGGCCAACTGTAGGTCAACACCTCGGTGATTTGGGTATGTGGTAGTAGAGCTGTGGAAACATCCAATGGTCAAGATGGAATCTATCTCTAATATCCCCTTGTGCCAATTAATGAATTTATCATTAGTAAGTACGCACCCATTCCGATTAAGAGTTAATTGGAAAGGTACTACGATCATTATAATTAATTGGGGCTCAAGGTTAATAAGATGTGGATTTAGTTTGGAAGACAGGTCCAGTTGATCCATGGATATTGATAAAGGGGCCTACTTGTGGTAATGTGGAAGTATAGGGTCTTCTATGTAATATTCATAAGACTGGAGTTCAATTGCATTTATATAGTAGAGTTATTTGCAATTAACTGTGGGCTCGGATTACACATGAGATGTGGGGTCGCGAGTCCCAGTTGGAGCCAGCTTTCTAAGGAATCCCTAGTGGTCCCCACGCTAGCCCAGTTATTAGAAAGTATCTAATTCTAGTTGAGCTCTAAAAGGAAAGTTACTATTTCTATTTGAAGTGAGACTTCTAATAGTGGTAATAGTAGACTTACTAATTTTAGTAGAAGTGAGACTTCTATTTTAATTAGAAAGTTACTAATCATATTTGAAGTGAGACTTCTAATTATGATATGGTAAGTTACTAATTAATTAATGGAACTAAGACTTCTAATTTAATTAAGAATAGATAGTTACTAATTATTTTAGAAGTAAGGCTTCTAATGAAAATTAGTAAGTGGGGCTTGCAAAAGCTATAAATAGAGGAGAGGAGGGCTGGACGTCCATGTATGATCCATAGCATTGGGATTCATGCTCAAGGCCCCCTTGTGCAAGAGTTGCACATGCTCTTTCTCCTCTCCCTCTTCTAGTTCTCTTATAGTTTCTCATTTGAGTTCCTAGTAGTTTTCTCTTGGAGATCCCACCATCTTCTTGAGAAAAAGAAGAATCTGATACGGGTCATAGCGTGGAAGATCAGGAGGTCTTGGAGATCCCTATTTAATTAGTGAAAGTGTTTAACATCAAAGAAAGACGCAACTTCTTCATTAGAGCACAACCGAGCTCCAAAGGTATAATCCACTTCCTTGCATGTTGTAGATTATCATGGATGCTTATTAGTTGCTATTTCTATCTTCTAGATAGATTGTATTTACTGATCATGATAGCTGAGATTGAGGGTTTACTTCCCGGATTGAGTTTTATAGCCTTCTGGATAGTTGATCCCTGCATCAAGTGGGTCAAAAGTTTTTGAAACCTATCCTAGAGGCCTACCCTATTTCCAACACTTATCTCCTCTTGCATGTCAACGAAAACCAGCCCAATAGAAGATTGGACTTCACCACTCTCTTCTCCTCATCTCTAGCTTCCTTTTGATAGAGTTTGTAGAGGATTTCTACTAGACTCATCTTCCTCACCAAGCTTTTCTTATGGATTTCTGCACTTTCAAGTAAGACCTGATTTTCTGCTCCTAGCCATGTGTTCTTTAGACCCTTTTGAAGCTATTTATCATGCAAGCATGGAGGTTCTTGGGGAAACCCTTTTATTTCAAAATCTGGGATTCCTTTTGAGATTGTTTTTCCATGGATTTTGTAGCTTGGAGATTGAGCTATGGGAGGCGTGTTCTATTTTTCCATGGATTTTGTAGCTTGGAGGTTGAGCTGTGGGAGGAGTATTCTTGGAATGAATTAGGACCTAATTTGGAATTGAGGCAAGTGAATAAATTTTTTTGGAATGCATGCTTTTGAATCTTGTCTACTTATAAATTCTGATTTGAAAATGTTGGTTCTTTTGAATGGTTATCTTAGCCATGTAAGATCTGATTTCCAGAAGTTTTCTGGCATTGAATTTATGTTCAGCCCCTTTCACCTAATTTTGTTTATATTAGTATGAAGTTTTCTGTTTTACTAATGTTTTATAATGCTAGAAATTCCCCCGGACCCCTTCTGCGTAGAATGAAATATAGTAGTGGCAGTTTTTGGCATCTTATCGTTTCATTGTTGTAACCTAGTTTTGTGAGTTGCTTTGCTAGTATGAGATACTAACATGCAGGTTATCATGTCCTCTCCATATGGCCCACAAGTCTTTTACTTTCTTTTATGGTTGAATGTTTATTTTTGGCAAGTTGTAAAGGGCAACATGGCTTCCTTGGTTTCCCGATTTAGGGTAAGGCATGGTGAAATTCCCTATGAGCCTTTTTATTTCCATTAATAGATTATCATGTAAGTCCCATCGTTGAGACATAGGAATTTATGTAATTTTCTAAATTTGTAAATTCTGGCGATGTCTGAGACGAAGAAGGAAAGTGAAGCTGGAATCCTAATCAAAGATTTTGAAGATCACCAAAGGTGTTTTGGAGTTTCCCAAAGTGTTTGAGGAATTCTAAATTTTTAGAAAATCTAGAAGTTCAAGAAGTCTATTCCGCTTGGGCCATGTGGAGGAGAGGACTAGTTTCTAATTTTAGCATTTTCTATTTATAGTTGAATGCTTGATTTAGAATGTGTCAGACCCCGACCCAGGTTTGGAATATTTAATTATATTTTAACCATGATTGGTTGATAAGCGGGGGGTTAGTGGATGATTAGCTTATTTTCTTAAGCTAGATTAGAATGTTTGATTGCTTGGGAATGTTCGAGAGTTGTTGACTTAGGCTTGACGCGGGTCGGGGCGCCCGTGTGTTGTGTGTGAATCTGTGGAGTTTAACTTTGATTTTTATAAAATCCCAATTTTGTGCATTTTGACTCATTTCATTTAGATTATCAACTTTCATGTTTTGACCATTTCAATTTAATGATCAGAAATCACGTTTTTCGAGAAAAAAGGCAAAACTGACCTTTCACACAAAATCTGTACCCAAATTTTAAAAATTTCAGAAATTGACAAAAATATACTTTTTGGAAAGTAGAAATTTCGCTGATCGTTTTTGTCTTCTTCGTCGTTTTCATTCGGGGCCCGTAAATGTCATTTTTAGTCTTGTGAAGATCGGGGCCCACAAAACCCATCTTATAAGAGAGGAACTCTCTTCTTCCTCCTTCATTTCTTTTTCCTGCACGTTTTGGAGCAAGGGTTTTCACTCTCCCAGCCATTTTCTCTCTCCTCTGGAACACTCATCTCTTGGAGTTTTCATGGAGGATTGATCTCCTAAGGTTCTTCCTCATCTTCCAAGCTTTCCAAAGACACCTTTTTCAAAGGTTTTGAGCTAGGGCAAGGTTCTCTTTCAAGCTTCTCTTCTTCGTTTGAGCTTTTCAAGGTTAGCAATGGCTTTCCAAACTTGAAATCTTTGTTTTCCCTTTCATTTAGAGTGTTTTCATCCCACATGCAAGAGTTTTCCTTGGAGATTTATAAATATTGATTTTTAGGGTTCTCTTTGTGAAAATTTTGGGGTTTTTGTAGATTGGGAGCTTGAGGCCCTAGAGGATTGTTTGAGGAGTGATATTTCTCTCATCTTGGCTTGAGGCAAGTGGATTTTAAATTAACATGATGATTTCATTTATTTTGTTTCATTTTATGGTGTTTCATACTATGTTCCAATCTCTTTATGTTTCATGGATTTGTTTTGGATAAATGGAGTAATGTAATGTTTGATTTCCACTTAGGTTATTGTTTTTCAATGTATTGAAGGTTTGATTTCACTTTGGACATCTTGAAATTTAGCTTCCTTCTTGTTAAAGTGTTTGTGCTCAAAGAAGGGAGGAAAAAGCTTCGATTTAAAAGAGTTTATAAGATTAATTGGATTGATTATGAATGGTGATTTGATGAGTTGAGGAGGTCAAGAAAGGGGCAAATTAATGTTGGAAATGCGTATGAAAGAAAAGGAAACAAAAAGGAGCAAAAAAGATGGAAAAAGGGGGAGAAACACCCAGCCGAGCCGGACTGGACAGAGCCCAGTCCGCTCGAGCGACCTAGTGGGCCGCTCGAGCGGACCGGGTTCTTCCTGGTCCTCACCCGAGCGACCCACTGGGCCACTCGAGCGACCCAGGCTCTGTCTGGGCTTTTGGGCCATTTCAAGGACTGTTTTGGGCCAAGTTGGTGGACTGTTTTGAGCTTGGGTTAGGGCCAGTTGTGGGCCTGATTCAAAAAGGTTTAAAACAGTTTTTAATGGGGACTCATTGGATATGTTTTCAGGTCCACTTCAAGCCCTACTCGAGCCCAATTCAGCCCAATTTCTTTCTATTTATATATTGAAGCCCATTCAGCCCATTTACTATTTTGGAACCATTATGTAAAGTGGTCTGACTTATGATCAAAACCATTTGGGAACCCTTCAAGTCTAAATGCACACTTCATCCCTTATGATTGTCAGGGATCTTCTGTGGCACCAAATTTCTTTTTATTAATGACAATAAAGGGGTTAAATGTATATCAAGATGACCCGCATTAGACTGTCGAATCATCATACATTCATTCCATGTAAAAAGACTTTTGTCCGGATTCTTTTTAAATCTATTTGAATGCTTTTAGGTGATTTACCACATCGTTTAGATATTGATAAGACTACTCACCTATTTTGCTCGGATTCGTCGATATGTATGTATTTGTTTGGAGTAGTTTTTTTAACGATTTTGGAAATGTATTTTATGAACGGATTTGCATTACTTCGATGTTTCGAACTTTTACTCTAATGGCACCACTAAGCTTAGGTTACCTTGTCGGTTTGATCATCCGGCTTAGAATCTTTAATTTGTTCGCCAACTATAGTTTGGATTCTGTCTGTACCGACCATGGCAACGGTTTATATCCGGTCCCACGTGTAGTGGCTACGGTTCTGTTTGTTAACGACTATGTTCGTTCCGGTCCCACGAGTAGTGGCTACAGTTGTCTGCTCCTGTTACTTCGGTAACAGGAGAATTTAGCTATACGTGGTCTGCCAATGTTTTATATATTTGATGTTTTATCTTATGGTTCTTGTTTATTTCACTTATCATAGCATTGGATTTGTAAACAATTAAAATGTCTATCTTTTCGTTCGTCATTTCTATTATTCAGGATTTAATCGTGGCTCTCATGTATTTAATGTTTTACTTTTCTATCGTCCTGTTATTTGTTATATTTGCTTGCCAGACCGTCGTGTCTGACCCTGTTTGCTTGGTGCCAGATGTCGAGCCCCTCGCGGTTGAGGCGCACTTCGAGGCGGAACCTCTAGTCCTTGTGGAAGGCGAGTGGCAGCCCGATGATGTCGTTTAGACGTCGGGTTGTTTTTGGAGCTGCGATCACATTTTGGGGAATAGATACTATTCTTTTTGGGTTTTTGTTGTAGCCCTTGTTAGCTTATTCTTTTGGGGGAAAAATTGTAATTATTGGCTAACTTTACTTTTGTATTAACTTTAAACAAACTTTGGGGCCCATCTATAGAATGTTTCTCTTTTTTATGCTAGTCTTGTGTGTTCTCATCTTATACCCATATGTGAGAGACTTTTATATTTGCTACAATGCTTCCGCGTAAGTTATTCGTGTGAATGTGATTCTTATTAATCACTGTTGGATCGGATTTCGGGGATCCTTACCGCGGAAACCTATGGGAAACTAGCGTGTGCGGGAGGAATTTTCCGGCCCGTCGCGCCACGACCCCAGATTAAGGTCTTTTTAATGGGCCCTCGGTCCGGGGGCGTGACAAAATGTTTCCAAATTTGATCCAAACATAGCAACTTACTAATATTGGTCAAATCAAATTAATTTTTGGAAAGGTTCTAATTAGTGTTGATGTCCCATGAGATGGACACATTGGTAACACTAATTTAAGAAACTGGACTTTCCTTAAAATAACTTGACTTGGAACCAATCTTAGATCATATCATGAGATGATTTGATGATTCATATATTTGTATATGTGGGCCCTAATACCTTAAAAGAAATCCTCAATTCAAAATATTAAGTGGGAGCGGGGCATTTAAATTGAGAAATGCCCATGGTTTTCCACCATAGGTCTATTGTGAGGAAAGTATTATCCTCGGCCGCCAAGAGTGTGGCCGTTCCTTCGGAGGGTTTTTACTTGTCTGGTTACTAGATATGGATCTTCTATGGATAGTGTTGGTGAAACGGGGTGGGGGCTTACTCCCATAAGAGGAGCTGCTCACAACGGTTGTCATGCAATGCTAGTTGGTGGGTCACACTTAACTAAAATAATGATGTAGTATCCCCAAGGGTTTGCCTCATGTATTTTAGAAACCAAAGCTAATCGGGAGTCATACATTATTTGGTATGAGATACCTAAATGATAATGAATGATGGGGATCATGGATAGTTAGTTTTAATTCCAATTTTGATGAACTTTGATCCGCACCAATCTAAGGACATTCGCACTCCCCTAGGAGGCATGCCCTAATGGATTGGGATTCCGATGTATTCTAAATTCAGTGCTTATGAGGATTCCCACATGAATTTTGTAGAATACTAAACCCTAATGTCATTTATATTCTTTCATTGAATGTATGGTTATGTGCTTTAATTTATACAGCATGAATTCAAATACTTTCAATCCACTTGCGACCATCCTCAACCAGAACAAGTTGATGGGATCCAACTATATAGACTGGAAAAGGAACCTGGATATTATCCTAACAGCTTCAAGATACAAATATGTCCTTACTATACCCTCCTTTCCTGAGCCTGAGCTTGATGCACCACAGGTTGTGAAAAACTTTTACACCAAGTGGACCAAAGACAATGAGATGGCCAGATGTTTTATTCAGGCATCTATGTCTACTGTTTTGCAAGATCAACATCAATCCTATAAGTCAGCATACGATATTATATCAAACTTAAAGGAGATGTTTGCAGAACAGGTCAGGCCTGCTAGGCAGGCTGCTATAAAAGTGCCGATAGAGACTAAGATGGCTGAGGGAACCCCAGTACAAAAACATTTGTTAAAAATGATGTTGACACTGAATGAGTTAGATGTACCGGGGGCTACGATTGATACAGAATCGCAGATCGACATGATCATTCAATCACTACCGGACTCATTCAAACATTTCGAGATCAATTATAATAAATTGGAAATGACCATAGTTGAGTTGTCTCGCCAGCTGGTAGTGTTTGAGGAAATCATGAAGAAAAGACCAACTGCCCTCATGACAGAAAAGTCATTTGCTAAGTCTAAGCCGAAAGACAAAGACCGGGATAGCAAGAAGAAATCAGTCATCAAAGGTCCTAAGGTGGAGTATGGTTCCACTAGTGGTGTGGCCAAGGTTAAGGATACGGGTGCAAAGGGAAACTGTTTCCACAGTGGTATGACAGGACATTGGAATGGGAATTGTCCACAATTTCTGTCAAAGGAAAAGACTTTAGGTATGATTGAGTCACTTATTTCTGAAGTTAGTTTTACAACTAGTACTTCAAAATCTTGCTTTGTAGACTTCGGTGCAACTAATTACATCAGTAATATGTTGTAGGAGTTACAGGTAACCAGGAGGATTAATGACGGGAAAATTAGTATTAACCTGGGATCGGAAGTCAAGGCAGAAGCATTGTCAGTGGGAATAGTAACTTAGTTGCTTTGAGATATTAAATTGATTTTGTCAGATACATTATATGTACCATTTTAAGACGGAATTTTAATTTCTAGTATGATGAATAAGAGTTATTCTATTGCTTTTGGTAATTAAATTGTCTTAAAAAGGAACGGTACTCTTATACACTCTGACAAGGTAATCAATGGATTTTATTTGTTAACTCCCACAATGTATGAGATACATAACACTGACGTTAATAATAGATCATCATTGAAGAGGTAGTCACCTTCATCTAATCCAACAAATTTTGGCACCTAAGAGGATAGGTCATACAAAACTAAACAGGATTGACAAGCTAGTGAAAGATGGTATCTTGCCTTCATTGGTGGTAGAACCAATGCATGTCTGTAAATCTTGTGTGGAAGGTAAAATGACCAAAAGACCCTTATTCATCTAAGGGCAGTAGGGCCAAAGATTTATTAGAGTTAGTGTACACTGATGTGTATGGACCCATAATATTAGAGCGAGAGATTGATATGAGTATTTCATCACTTTCACCGATGATTACTCGAGATATGGATACATATACCTTATGCACCGTATTCCGAGATTTTTGAATAGTTCAAAGAATTTCGAGCGGAAGCGGAAAAGCAATTAGGTAAAAGTATAAATACTCTTCGATGAGATCAATGAGGCGAATATCTCTCCGCTAATTTTATGGGATACTTATCATAAAATGGGATTCGATCCCAGTAGTCTGCTCCTGGTTTACCTCAACAGAACGGAGTAGTAGAAAGAAGGAACATGACTCTTTTAGATAGGATCAGGTCTATGATTGAGTTTCTACGGATTACCTATATTTTGGGATATGGAAACTAAAATATATATACTAAACCTCATTCCATCTAAGTCTATACTTGAGAATCCCCAGGAGTTATGGACAGGGCGAAAGCCTAGTCTACAATGTTTTCAGGGTTGTCCGGCACACGTACTGAAGGATAAGACGGGTTAGTTGGAATCGAAGTCGGAAGTATATACATTTATATTCTATCCCAAAAGGAACTAAAGGTTGGTTGCTCTATAATCCCAGAGAGTAGAAAGTGCTTCGCAGCACCAATGCGGTTTTTTGGAGGGAGATTATAAGATTAACTAGAAATCTTTAGAAATGGTTATCTTGGAAGAAATTCAAGAGAAATCAATTCCAAATCCAAGAATAACCAAACTTCAAGAAAATCCGCCCATACCAGATCCAGTAGTTACACCAGTGCCTTGTCGTAGCGGGAGTATTGTCAGGACCCTTGACTAGTTCTCGGTCTTCGGAATGTCTTACGAGGCAATCCCATAACAAGATCCCTGTAACTATGATAAAGCAGTTAATGACATAGTTTTGGGACGTTGGTTAGATGCTATGAAAGCTCAGGTGGAGTCTTTGTACTCTAATAAAGTTTGGAAACTTGTGGACTTGCCTGCCAATAGCAAACCTATTAGGTGTTAGTAGGTCTACAAAAGATAGAGAGGACCATATGGAAGAGTTCCATCAGGATACTCTTATCCATTGCGGTACATCTCGGTGACGAGATTTGGCAAATGGATGTCAAGATAGCGTCTCATGACGGCAGTCTTGAGGAAGACATCTATATAATGCAGCCAGACGACTTTATAGCTAATAACCAAGTGCAAAGAGTTTGCAGGCTGCATAAGTCCATTTATGGATTAAAACAGGTATCCCGGAACAGGAACATTCGTTTTGACAAGGAAATTTAGTCATTTGATTTTTGTTAGTATACGGATAAGTCATGTGTAAATGAAAAGTCAAGAAGGCATGGTAGTTTTTCTGGTATTATATGTCGACGACATCCTTCTCCCATGGAGTGATATAGGGATATCGTCAACAGTAAAAGTTTCGGTTGGCTAAGACTTTTGAGAATAAAGGACTTTGGAAAAGCCAGCTACATCCTAGGGATCAATTTCTTTTGAGACCGGAAAATAGGATAATAGGCTTATCCCAAGATGCGTACATAGATAAGGTGCTGGTACAGTAAGCTATACTTTGTACTAGACCGGATATCTATCATGCAATAGGCCTAGTCAGCACATATCAGTCTAGCCCAGGTCCTAACCATTGGACTGCTGTAAGATGTGTTCTCAAATACTTGAGAAGGACTAGAGATCACATGTTGAGTTACAGAGTGATGAGTTGGTTCCAGTCGGTTACATAGATACTGACTTCTAGTTAGATAAGGATTCCAGGAAATTAACTTCTGGGTATGTGCTTTTGTTGTAGCCGCTTGAGAAGCAGCTATGGTAGCAGATTGACTCAAAAGATTCCTTTTGGAACTTGGAGTGATACTTTTGGCAGGACAGCCGTTCACAGTTTGCTGTGATAACAGCAGGGCAGTCAATAAGTCCAAGGAACCCAGGAGCCAAAAGCATGTACAGAGCAAGTTATACATGGTCAGATAGATTGTGCAGAGAGGTGATGTACGATCACCAAGATAGCCTCTGCAGACAATCTAGGAGATTCCTTTACTAAGCCTTTGACTACCAAAGTCTTAGACCTATAAGTAGACGGGATGTGCATGAGATGCAACTCTAACTAGCATTGAGCCCAAGTGGGAGATTGTTAGTTTTATGGACTCAATCCAATGGATGATATAATAAATTGATTAATTTTTTTATTTATCAGTATATTCATGCTTTCCTTTCATGAGATGAATTGTGATTTATTATATATATGCACATAACCAATACAAATGACATGATGGTTCATAAGATGAACTGGAGTCCACAAGTATATTAGATGTAACAAATGGGTATGGATGAGATCCACATATGGGAGACATGTGTGACAAATCTTATACTTAAATATTATCACAACCAGTGATGAGACTGGACATCTCATACTGACAAGGTTGCAGCACTTTGATCACAATGAGATAGTGTGATTTGTCTCGATCATCAGAATAGAATATTCAGGATCAAAGTGCTGGTACATTGGATGTATTGAAGGACCATGAGAAGCACCTTATAAACACTGTCTTTACTTTAAGGTCTGCTCTCATAATTCCCTAGCAATAGGCTCTCAATCCTGAGATATTAATGAACTCAAGTTTCTATCTATTCATTTGCTTTGAGTCACCAATGAGTGATGCCAACTGTAGGTCAACACCTCGGTGATTTGGGTACGTGGTAGTAGAGATGTGGGAAAATTCAATGGTCAAGATGGAATCTATCTCTAATATCCCCTTATTCCAATTAATGGATTTATCATTGGTAAGTGCGCACCCATTCTGATTCAGAGTTAATTGGAAAGGTATTATGATCATTATAATTAATTGGGGCTCAAGGATAATAAGATGTGGATCTCATTTGGAAGACAGGTCCAATTGATCGATGGATATTAATAGAGGGGCCTACTTGTGGTAATGTGGAAGTTTAGGGTCTTCTATGTAATATTCATAAGACTGGAGTTCAATTGCATTTAGATAGTGGAGTTATTTGCAATTAACTGTGGGCCTAGATTACACATGAGATGTGGGGTCGCAAGTCCCAGTTGGAGCCAGCTTTCTAAGGAATCCCTAGTGGTCCCCACGCTAGCCCAATTATTAGAAAGTATCTAATTCTAGTTGAACTCTAAAAGGAAAGTTACTATTTCTATTTGAAGTGAGACTTCTAATAGTGGTAATAGTAGACTTACTAATTTTAGTAGAAGTGAGACTTCTATTTTAATTAGAAAGGAATTAGAAAGTTGCTAATCATATTTGAAGTGAGACTTCTAATTATGATATGGTAAGTTACTAATTAATTAATGGAAGTAAGACTTCTATTTTAATTAAGAAGAGATAGTTACTAATTATTTTAGAAGTAAGACTTCTAATGGAAATTAGTAAGTGGGCCTTGCAAAAGCTATAAATAGAGGAGAGGAGGGCTAGACGTCCATGTATGATCCATAGCATTGGGATTCACGCCCAAGGCCCCCTTATGCAAGAGTTGCACATGCTCTTTCTCCTCTCCCTCTTTTAGTTCTCTTCTAGTTCCTCCTTTGAGTTCCTAGTAGTTTTCTCTTGTAGATCCCACCATCTTCTTGAGAAAAAGGAGAATCTAATACGGGTCATAGCGTGGAAGATCAAGAGGTCTTGGATATCCCTATTTGATTAGTGAAAGCTTTTCATCATCAAAGAAAGACGCAACTTCTCCATTAGAGCACAACCGAGCTCCAAAGGTATAATCCACTTCCTTGCATGTTGTAGATTATTATGGATACTTATTAGTTGCTATTTCTATCTTCTAGATAGATTGTATTTACTGATCATGATGGCTGAGATTGAGGGTTTACTTCCTGGATTGGGTTTTATAGCCTTCTAGATAGTTGATCCCTGCATCAAGTGGGTCAAAAGTTTTCGAAACCTATCCTAGAGGCCCACCCTATTTTCAACACTTATCTCCTCTGCATGTCAAGGAAAACCAGCCCAATAGAAGATTGGACTTCACCACTCTCTTCTCCTCATCTCTAGCTTCCTTTGATAGAGTTTGTAGAGGATTTCTGCTAGATTCGTCTTCCTCGCCAAGCTTTTCTTATGGATTTCTTCACTTTCAGGTAAGACCTGATTTTCTGCTCCTAGCCATGTGTTCTTTAGACCCTTTTGAAGCTATTTATCATGCATGCAAGGAGGTTCTTGGGGAAACCCTTTTATTTCAAAATCTGGGATTCCTTTTGAGATTGTTTTTCCATGAATTTTGTAGCTTGGAGGTTGAGCTGTGGGAGGAGTATTCTGTTTTTCCATGGATTTTGTAGCTTGGAGGTTGAGCTGTGGGAGGAGTATTCTTGGAATGAATTAGGACCTAATTTGGAATTGAGGCTAGTGAACAAATTTTTTTGGAATGCATGCTTTTGAATCTTGTCTACTTATAAATTCTAATTTGAAAATGTTGGTTCTTTTGAATGGTTATCTTAGCCATGTAAGATCTGATTTCCAGAAGTTTTCTAGCATTGAATTTATGTTCAGCCCCTTTCACCTGATTCTGTTTATATTAGTATGAAGATTTCTGTTTTACTAATGTTTTATAATGCTAGAAATCCATCTCTAAATCTCTGTTTTTCATCTTAGTTAATGTCTGAAATTCTGCAACAAATCTATGCATAGAATTGCCATTTTGGATTTCTTTTGTAATTTCCTATGATTAGTGTTTGATCTCTATATTAAGCTTATGCATGGAATGAGGCTTTTTATATGGTGTTGAATGGAAATTGGAATGAGAATGAAGATTAAAAATTCAGAAAAAGGAAAAAATGGAAAAAGGAGTGTTCTGGGCGTGTTAGCAGACCCCTCACAACAGGCATGCTCGCTAGAGCGAGCCCACCTGCTGGAAGGGTCCGCTCGAGCGGACTCAAGCCCGCTCTAACGGGACTGGTCTCTGCCCAATTTATTTTGTTGGGCCTGTTTGCTGCTTCTTCTCAATTTATTTGGCGTGATTGCTATCCCACTTGGTTTGTTGGGCAGAATATCTCCTCTTTTCACCAATGGATGTATATTTAAATCCAAAACTTGCTTGGAAGGAAGAATGGGAAATTTGAAAACACATTTGACTATGGAAATTAAGAAAGAACAAGGAGAGACTGTGATTGAATTTCTATGGAAGTATCTTGAACACTACTAGAGTCTCAATTTGCACTCAGAGTTTCCAAATGCCAGACAACTTCGGAGGCATCAAACCAATGTTTATAACCCGACACTTGGACCTTGAGTGTTCATTGAGACGGACTTAGAAGGCCAATCCAACACATTAATTATCAAATTCCAGATTTGCAATTTGTATGTGTTTTTACATAAATTAACTTTTTGGATATGTTTTGTGTGGTTCGCTTACTATAAAACTTTCGGTAAGACTATGGTTTGTTTTGTCTCGAGTTTTCGGTAAGACTACTCATTTGTTTCGTCTTCGTGTGTACGCTTATGTTTTATCCAAAGTAATTCTTTTATCGAATTGAATTATGTTTGTTTGGTTCAAATTATGTTTTGTTCGGATTTTTGTTTCGTCGGCACCACTTAGCTTGGGTTACTTTGTCTAGCTGATCACCCGGCTTTGGATCTTCAAATACTTCGCCAACTGCTGCTTGGATACTTTTTGTGTGTGATATCCGTTACGCAGTGGATCTTTGTGTGCTACCCACCTATGTTGGGCCATTATGTGTGTCCGTCCATTTTATATGGCAACGGCAATTGTGAGTGCTCTCATTACTTCGGTAATCGGAGAATCTAGCTAAATGTGGATTGCCAATGTTTTATTCGAATGTCAGTGAATTTTTAAATATTGATACTAATCCTTTGATTCTGGGTTTTGATTTATTTTACTTCGTCATTAAGTTCATTTACTTTCCAAATGTATCATTTACAATTTTTAAATGCGATTTGATAAAAACTTGTGTACCTTATCTTTTTATTCGCCTGCCAGACTGTCATGTCTGATATTCTATTGTTTGATGCCAGATTTTGACCATGTTGCCCACGAGGCGGAGCGAGCGGAGGAGGCGGTAGAACCTCCGATTGGACGCGAGTGGCAGCTCGACGATGTCCTTTAGACATCTGGTTGGGTTATGAGATTCGAATCACATTTTGGGGGTTGAACATGTTTATCTTTTGGGAATGTGATACTTTAGCCTTTGTTGGCTTTATTTTGCGGATTGTATAACTTAACTTACTTTTGGTATTTGTGAACTTGAACCTTAATTATGGGGTTTGCTTATGAATGTTTCTCACTTGACATGAGTCTTATGTATGTTTAATCATGTTTTGGATTTTTTTTTTATCTATGTTTGCTACACGCTTCCACACATCTATTCGTTTGTATGTGATTGGTTGATTATGAATGCCGGGCGAAATTTCTTGGCTCACCATGCCGCGGCCCCGGATTAGGGACTTGGTTGGCTCGGTCTCGTTCCGGGGGCGTGATAGTAGGTTGTTTGAATTTTACAGAAAACAGGACCGAGTCCATCTACAAGGGATATGGTGGTTTAATCCTATTTTCTTTGAGTGTGTCTTCCTCTTTTTCTTTGGCAAGGATATCGTCGACGTCCTTTTTGGTGAGGGCACGTGACTCATTTTCTTCTTCGCTTGCTCCTTCCTCTGATAGCTAGCTTATTTGCAGGACTATCGAGGTCAGCAGATGTAAGAATCCATGGGGTCCTATCCTTTCGTGAACAGAGACAATCGAACAACATCGATTTTCTTTTGTGTACGGGTATGCCAATTTTTCTATTCTACTTAGAAATAATAAATCTTTTCATGTTGAAAAGAAAATAAACTTCTTTTTAGCTTTCATTGCACATGTGTTAAGAAAAGAGACATAATTTAAATTTTGGATGCCGTGAAAGGCGAATTTCATTTGTTTGTTGTGAAAGGCGATGTTTTTGTCATGAAAGGCGATTTTGTGTTTTTGTCGTGAAAGGCGATTTACAACTCTCATCAAAGGGAAAGACAAGAATTGTGTTTTTTGTGTCTCTTTTAAAAATACAAATACAATGAGAAGAAAGAAAAGGAAATCTGACTTCACAGGAGATTGCGGGGACTCGTTCAGATTGATGGTCGCAAGTCATTTTTAGGCTTCACCGTCATCCTTAAGATGATAACAGTGGATGCTTTTGATTCTCTTGGCTAAGCTTGAACCTCGGATTTTTAGAGAATAAGGATCAAGAGAAGATCCTGTTGGAAATAGGGTGGGCCTCTAGGATAGGTTTCAAAAACTTCTGACCCACTTGACGCAGGGATCAACTATCCAGAAGGCTATAAAACCCAATCCAAGATCTATGTCCTCAATCTCAGTCATCATGATCAGTAAAACAATTTATCTAGAAGATAAAAACAGCAACTAACAAGCATCCATAATAATCTACAACATGCAAGGAAGTGGATTATATCTTTGGAGCTCGGTTGTGCTCTAATGGAGGAGTTGCGTCTTTCTTTGATGATAAAACGCTTTCACTAATCAAATAGGGATCTCCAAGACCTCTTGATCTTCCACGCTATGACCCGTATTAGATTCTCCTTTTTCTCAAGAAGATGGTGGGATCTCCAAGAGAAAACTACTAGGAACTCTAGGGAGGAACTAGAAAGAGAACTAGAAGAGGGAGAGAGAGGAAAAACTCGAGCAACACTTGCTCTAGGGGACTTGGGCGTGAATCCCTAGGTGGATTTATGCATGGGGCGTCCAAGGCCCTCTTCTCCTCTTATTTATAGCTTTTTACAAGCCCAACTTACTAATTTCCATTAGAAGTCTTACTTCCAAAAATTAGGAGCTATCTCTTCTTAATTAAAATAGAAGTCTTACTTCCATTAATTAATTAGTAACTTACCATATCATAATTAGAAGTCTTACTTCAAATATGATTAGTATCTTTCTAATTCCTATCTAATTAAAATAGAAGTCTCACTTCTACTAAAATTAGTAAGTCTACTATTACCACTATTAGAAGTCTCACTTCAAATAGAAATAGTAACTTTCCTTTTAGAGTTCTACTAGAATTAGATACTTTCTAATTATTGGGCTAGCGTGGGGACCACTAGGGATTCCTTAGAAAGCTGGCTCCAACTGGGACTCGCGACCGCACATCTCATGTGTAATCCGGGCCCACAGTTAATTGCAAATAACTCTACTATATAAATGCAATTGAACTCCAGTCTTAGGAATATTACATAGAAGACCCTAAACTTCCACATTACCACAAGTAGACCCCTCTATCAATATCCATGGATCAATTGGACCTGTCTTCCAAACTTGATCCATATCTTATTATCCTTGAGCCCCAATTAATTATAATGATCATAGGTACCTTTCCAATTAACTCTTAATCGGAATGGGTGTGCACTTACCAATGATAAATCCATTAATTGGCAGAAGGGGATATTAGAGATAGATTCCTTCTTGACTATTGAATGTTCCCACAGCTCTACTACCATGTACCCAAATCACCGAGGTGTTGACCTATAGTTGGCCTCACTCATTAGTGACTCAAAGCAAATGAATAGATAGAAACTTGAGTTCATTAATGTCTCAGGATTGAGAGCCTATTGCTAGGGAATTATGAGAGCAGACCTTAAAATAAAGACAGTGTTTATAAGGTGCTTCTCATGGTCCTTCAATACATCCAATGTACCAACACAATGATCCAGAATCTTCCATTCTGATGATCGAGACAAATCACACTATCTCATAGTGATCAAAGTGCTGCAACCTTGTCAGTATGAGATGTCCAGTCTCATCACTGGTTGTGAATATATTTTAAGTATAAGATTTGTCATACATGTCTCCCGTATGTGGATCTCATCCATACACATGTATTACATCTAATATACTTGTGGACCCCGGTTCATCTCATGAACCATCATGTCATTCGTATTGGTTATGTGCAAGTATATAATAAATCACCATTCATCTCATGAACGGAAAGCATGAATATACTGATAAATAAAGAAATCAATCAATTTATTATATCATCTACTGGATTGAGTCCATAAAACTAACAATCTCCCACTTGGGCTCAATGCCAGTTAGAGTTGCATCTGATGCACATCCCTTTTACATATAGCTCAAAGACTTTAGTAGTCAAAGGCTTAGTAAATGGATCTACTTGATTGTCTGCAGAGGCTATCTTAGTGATCGTACATCACCTCTTTGCATAATCTATCTGACCATGTACAACTTCCTCTGTACATACCTTTTGGCTCTAGGGTTATTTGGACTTAATGACTGCCCTACTGTTATCACAGTAAACTGTGATCGGCTGTCCTGCCAAAAATACCACTTCAAATTCCATAAGGAATCTTTTGAGTCAATCTGCTTCCGTAATTGCTTCTCAAGTAATTACAGCATAAACACATACCCAGAAGTTGATTTCCTGGAATCCTGATCTGACTAGAAGTCAGTATCTATGTAACCGACTGGAATCAACTCATCACTGCTATAACTCAACATGTGATCTCTAGTCCTTCTCAAGTATTCGAGAACACATCGTACAGCAGTCAATGATAAAGACCTGGGCTAGACTTTATATCTGCTGACTAGGCGTACTGCGTGATAGATATCCGGTCTAGTACAAAGCATAGGTTACCGTACCAGAACCTTATCTATGTACCCATCATTGGGATAAGCCTTATCATCCTATTTTTCCGGTCTCAATGGAAATTGATTCCTAGGATGTACCTGGCTTTTCCAAAGTCTTTTATTATCAAAAGTCTTAGCCAACCAAAACTTTTACTGTTGACGATATCCCTATGTCACTCCATAGGAGAAGGATGTCGTCGACATATTATATCAGAAAAAACTACCCTGCGTTCTTGACTTTTCATTTACACATGACTTATCCGGATTCTGATAAAAATCAAGTGACTTGATTTGCTTTAGTCAATACGGATGTTCCTGTTTCGGGATATCTGCATGAATCCATAAATGGACTTATGCAGCCTGCAAACTCTTCGCACTTGGTTAGAACCATCTGGTTACATCATATAGATGTTTTCCTCAAGATTCCCATCGTGAGATGCTGTCTTGATATCCATTTGCCAAATCTCGTCACCGAGATGAACCGCAATGGATAAGAGTATCCAGATGGAACTCTTCCATCTGGCTCTCATTTTCTTTTGTAGACTCACTTGCACCCAATAGGTTTGCTATTGGCAGGCAATCCCACAAGTATCCAGACCTGATTAGAGTACAAAGACTCCACCTCAGCTTTCATAGCATCTAACCAACGTCCCAAAACTATGTCATTAACGGCTTTATCATAGTTATAGGGATCTTGTTCCGGTTACACCGGGATTGCCTTGTAAGACTTTCCCTAGACCGAGAACTTGTCAAGAGTCCTGACAATACTCCCACTACGACAAGGCACTGGTGTAACTACTGGGTCAAATATGGCGGATTTTCTTAAAGTTTGGTTATTCTTGGATTTGGAATTATTCTTTCTTAAATTTCTTCCAAGATAACCATTTCTAAAGATTTCCAGTTAATCTTATAATCTCCCTCCAGAAAACCGCATTGGTGCTGCGAAGCACTTTTTGCTCTCTGGGATTATAGAGAAACCAACCTTTAGTTCCTTTTTGGGATAGAATATAAACATATGTACTTCCGACTTCGATTCCAACTAATCCGTCTTATCCTTCAGCACGTGTGCTAGACAACCCTGAAAACGTTGTAGACTAGGTTTTCGCCCTGTCCATAACTCCCTGGGAGTCTCAAGTATAGACTTAGATGGAATGAGGTTTAGTATATATATTTCAGTTTCCATATCCCAAAATATAGGTAATCAGTAGAAACTTAATCATAGACTTGATCATATTTAAAAGAGTCTTGTTCCTTCTTTCTACTATTCCACTCTGTTGAGGCAAACCAGGAGCAGACTACTGGGATCAAATCCCATTTACTGATAAGTATCCCATAAACTTAGCGGAGAGATATTCGCCTCATCGATCTCATCGAAGAGTATTTATACTTTTACCTAATTGCTTTTCCGCTTCCGCTCGAAACTCTTTGAACTATTCAAAAATCTCGGACTTGCGGTGCATAAGGTATATGTATCCATATCTCGAGTAATCATCGGTGAAAGTGATAAAATACTCGTATCAATCTCTCACTCTAATATTATGAGTCCATACACATCAGTAAACACTAACTCCAATAAATCTTTGGCTCGACTGCCCTTAGATGAATAAGGGTCTTTTGGTCATTTTGCCTTCCAGACAGGATTTGCAGATAGGCATTGATTCTACCACCAATGAAGGCAAGATACCATCTTTCACTAGCCTGTCAATCCTGTTTAGGTTTATATGACCTAGCCTCTTAGGTGCCAAAGTTTGTTGGATTAGATGAAGGTGACTATCTCTTTTCTGATGGTCTATTATTAGCATCAGCGTCATGTATCTCATACATTGTGGGAGTTAACAAATAAAAGCCATTGATTACCTTGTCAGAATATATAAGAGAACCGCTCCTCTTTAAGACGATTTAATTACCAAAAGTAACTGAATAACTCTTATTCATCATACTAGAAATTAAAATTCCGTCTTAAAACGGTACATATAATGTATCTGACAAAATCAACTTAATATCTGAAAATAACTAAGTTACTACTCCTACTGACACTGCTTCTGCCTTGGCTTCCGATCCCAGGTTAATACTGATTTCCCCGTCATTAATCCTCCTGGTTACCTGTAACTCCTACAACATATTACTGATGTAATTAGTTGCACCAAAGTCTACAAACCAAGATTCTGAAGCACTAGTTAAAAACTTTCTTCAGAAACAAATGACTCAATCATACCTGGGGTCTTTTCCTTTGACAGAAATTGTGGACAATTCCTCCTCCAATGTCCTGTCATACCACAGTGGAAACACTTTCCCTTTGCTCCCGTACCCTTGACCTTGGCCACACCACTAGTGGAACCATACTCCACCTTAGAACCTTTGATGACTGATTTCTTCTTGCTATCCCGGTCTTTGCCTTTCGGTTTAGACTTAGCAAATGACTTTTCTATCATGAGGGCAGTTGGTCTTTTCTTCATGATTTCCTCAAACACTACCAGCTGCTGAGACAGCTCAGCTATGGTCATTTCCAATTTACTATAATTGATCTCGAAATGTTTGAATGAGTCTGGTAGTGATTGAATGATCATGTGGATCTGCGTTTCTGTATCAAACGTAGTCCCCAGTACATCTAACTCATTCAATGCCAACTTCATTTGTAACAAATGTTTTTGTACTGGGGTTCCCTCAGCCATCTTTGTCTCCATCAGCACTTTTACAGCAGCCTGCCTAGCAGGCCTGACCTGGTCTGCAAACATCTCCTTTAAGTTCGATATAATATCGTATGCTGACTTATAGGATTGATGTTGTTCTTGCAAAACAGTAGACATGGATGCCTGAATAAAACATCTGGCTATCTCATTGTTTTTGGTCCACTTGGTGTAAAAGTTTTTCACAATCTGTGGTGCATCAGGCTCAGGCTCAGGAAGGGGGGGTATTAGAAGGACATATTTGCAACTTGAAGATGTTAAGATAATATCCAGGTTCCTTTTCCAGTCTACATAATTGGATCCCATCAACTTGTTCTGGTTGAGGATGGTCGCAAGTGGATTGAAAGTATTCGAATTCATGCTGTATAAATAAAAGCACATAACCATACATTCAATGAAAGAATATAAATGACATTAGGGTTTAGTATTCTACCAAATTCATATGGGAATCCTCATATGCACTGAATTCAGAATACATCGGAATCCCAATCCCCTAGGGCATGCCTCCTTGGGGAGTGCAAATGTCCTTGGATTGGTGCGGATCAAAGTTCGTCAAAATTAGGATTAAGACTAACTATCCTTGATCCCCAATCATTCATTATCATCTAGGTATCTCATACCAGATAATGTATGACTCCCGATTTTCTTTGGTTTCTAAAATACATGAGGCAAATCCTAGGGGATACTACATCATTATTTTAGTTAAGTGTGACCCATCAACTAGCATTGTATGACAACCGTTGTGAGCTTGTGAGCAGCTCCTCCTAGGGGAGTAAGCCCCCACCACGTCTCACCAACACTATCCATAGGAGATCCATATCTAGTAACTAGACAAGTAAAAGCCCTCCGAAGGAACGGCCACACTCTTGGTGGCGTGAGGCTAATACTTTCCTTACAATGGACCTATGGTGGAAAACCATGGGGATTTATCAATTTAAATGCCCCGCTCCCACTTAATATTTTAGAATTGAGGATTTCCTTTTAAGGTATTAGGGCCCACATATATAAATATATGAATCATCAAATCATCTCATGATATGATCCAAGATTGGTTCTAAGTCAAGTTATTTTAAGGAAAGTCCTGTTTCTTAAATTAGTGTTACCAATGTGTCCATCTCATGGGACATCAACACTAATTAGAACTCTTTCCAAAAATTAATTTCATTTGACCAATATTAGTAACTTGCTATGTTTGGATCAGATTTGGAAACATTCTAAATAAAGCATTCAACTATAAATAGAAAACGCTAAAATTAGAAACTAGTCCTCTCCTCCACATGGCCCATGCGGAATAGACTTCTTGGACTTCTAGACTTTCCAAAATTTTGGAATTGCTCAAACTCTTCGGGAAACTCCAAAACACCTTTGGCAATCTTCAAACTCTTTTGATTAGGAGTCCAAACTTCACTTTCCTTCTTAGTCTCGGACATCGCCAGAATTTACAAATTTAGAAAATTACATAAATTCCTATGTCTCTACGATGAGACTTACATGATAATCTATTAATGGAAATAAAAAAGAACATAGGGAATTTCACCATGCCTTGCCCTGAACCGGGAAACCAAGGAAACCATGATGCCCTTTACAACTTGCCAATAATAAACATTCAACCATAAAAAGAAAGTAAAAGACTTGTGGGCCATATGGAGAGAACATGATAACCTGCATGTTAGTATCTCATACTAGCAAAGCAACTCACAAAGCCGGGTTACCAAACAATAATGGAAAGACAGGATGCCAAATATTGCCACTACTATGATTCATGCCCCCTACGCAGAGGGGGTCCGGGGGTGTCCCCCGGCGGGGTTCGAGCTGCCCGGTCAGCTCGCGGGGGCCCAGGGGGCAGCGCCCCCGAAACAAAAACAAAAATTGAGATCTCATATGTCAGTCTGTTCGGTCGACCTACTAGAGGGTTCGGTCGACCGGCCTCAGTGTCTTCGGTCGACCTGCCAGAGGGCTCGGTCGACCTGCCTGACGGAAATCTGCCAGTTGGGTTTTTTCAATTTCATGTCCAACCATCTCCAAAACTCTTCTGAAGATTCCCAATGGCTTCCTACCATCATTCCATCATTGTTAAACCCTTATGTGACTATCCAAACATGGAGTTACTAATTGTCCAAGCAAAACCATCAAACTGATCCGTACATAGCCCTTGATCTATCCTCTTCGCATCTCATGTAAAGATTAGATCAAGCTTACTGATCTAACATGATAAGAGATGAGGTAAGGCTCTGATACCAATTGTTGGAAATAGGGTGGGCCTCTAGGATAGGTTTCAAAAACTTCTGACCCACTTGACGCAGGGATCAACTATCCAGAAGGCTATAAAACCCAATTCAAGATCTATGTCCTCAATCTCAGTCATCATGATCAGTAAAACAATTTATCTAGAAGATAAAAACAGCAACTAACAAGCATCCATAATAATCTACAACATGCAAGGAAGTGGATTATACCTTTGGAGCTCGGTTGTGCTCTAATGGAGTGCGTCTTTCTTTGATGATAAAACGCTTTCACTAATCAAAAAGGGATCTTCAAGACCTCTTGATCTTCCACGCTATGACCCGTATCAGATTCTCCTTTTTCTCAAGAAGATGGTGGGATCTCCAAGAGAAAACTACTAGGAACTCTAGGGAGGAACTAGAAAGAGAACTAGAAGAGGGAGAGAGAGGAAAAACTCGAGCAACACTTGCTCTAGGGGACTTGGGCGTGAATCCCTAGGTGGATTTATGCATGGGGCGTCCAAGGCCCTCTTCTCCTCTTATTTATAGCTTTTTACAAGCCCAACTTACTAATTTCCATTAGAAGTCTTACTTCCAAAAATTAGGAACTATCTCTTCTTAATTAAAATAGAAGTCTTACTTCCATTAATTAATTAGTAACTTACCATATCATAATTAGAAGTCTTACTTCAAATATGATTAGTATCTTTCTAATTCCTATCTAATTAAAATAGAAGTCTCACTTCTACTAAAATTAGTAAGTCTACTATTACCACTATTAGAAGTCTCACTTCAAATAGAAATAGTAACTTTCCTTTTAGAGTTCTACTAGAATTAGATTACTTTCTAATTATTGGGCTAGCGTGGGGACCACTAGGGATTCCTTAGAAACCTGGCTCCAACTGAGACTCGCGACCGCACATCTCATGTGTAATCCGGGCCCACAGTTAATTGCAAATAACTCTACCATATAAATGCAATTGAACTCCAGTCTTAGGAATATTACATAGAAGACCCTAAACTTCCACATTACCACAAGTAGACCCCTCTATCAATATCCATGGATCAATTGGACCTGTCTTCCAAACTTGATCCATATCTTATTATCCTTGAGCCCCAATTAATTATAATGATCATAGGTACCTTTCCAATTAACTCTTAATCGGAATGGGTGCGCACTTACCAATGATAAATCCATTAATTGGCAGAAGGGGATATTAGAGATAGATTCCTTCTTGACTATTGAATGTTCCCACAGCTCTACTACCATGTACCCCAAATCACCGAGGTGTTGACCTATAGTTGGCCTCACTCATTGGTGACTCAAAGCAAATGAATAGATAGAAACTTGAGTTCATTAATGTCTCAGGATTGAGAGCCTATTGCTAGGGAATTATGAGAGCAGACCTTAAAATAAAGACAGTGTTTATAAGGTGCTTCTCATGGTCCTTCAATACATCCAATGTACCAACACAATGATCCAGAATCTTCCATTCTGATGATCGAGACAAATCACACTATCTCATAGTGATCAAAGTGCTGCAACCTTGTCAGTATGAGATGTCCAGTCTCATCACTGGTTGTGAATATATTTTAAGTATAAGATTTGTCATACATGTCTCCCGTATGTGGATCTCATCCATACACATGTATTACATCTAATATACTTGTGGACCCCGGTTCATCTCATGAACCATCATGTCATTCGTATTGGTTATGTGCAAGTATATAATAAATCACCATTCATCTCATGAAAGGAAAGCATGAATATACTGATAAATAAAAAAATTAATCAATTTATTATATCATCTACTGGATTGAGTCCAAAAAACTAACAGATCCTATATCCAATAAAAATTTAAGTAGATGGGTTGAAAAGCCGTATCTAAGCCATGGAGATAGAAGGAAAGGGCTTCGGGGGTGCCCCCCAAGGGTCTTCAATCACTTTATAGCGGCGGTCATTGCAAAACTTCTTCAACGAAGGAGAGACCGTCATAGCAACGATGTAGATTTATTTTAGGATTTGCACATCATGCCTTGGAATGGTGGAAATGGCCACCTTCTATATGCTTTTGGTGGCCATGAGGGAGTTTATGGGCTTTAAATGCATTAATTGCATTAATGCTCTATGATGGGAGGAGTTACACATTTTAATTTTTGTTTTTTTGTAACTCCTTTTTCTTGAGTTTTGGTTGGCTGTTGGAGAATAATGGGCATTTATTTACATTTAAACTTCATGATCATCCATTCATTGGATTTTGATTTGGCCATCATGATAATGGGTAACTAACCACATTCATTTCTCATAAAAACGGGTCATTAACCGCATTAAATGACTACCGAAGTGCTTGAAAGGGCGCGGGCCCCACCGTGACTTTAGAATTCTACCCGCGATGTAGGGAGCCTTGATCGCCGGTGGATTTGTCATGCCGATTGTTGTCGGATGATCACGCAATTTCAAACATTGATTGCCATCAGTGGGCCGATACCATCTGTCCCGTCAATTTCTTGATCGGTCGGGCAAAAAGTGTGCTTTTTTGGTTGGCTGGTTGGTGATTTCGAAGTATCCGATGACGAGCCTGTTATTTCGATGGCAAATCCATGATGTTGTCAAAGATCGATAACTTTCATGCCCTGAAAATCAGATTTTTAGAAAATCACAAAGACCAAATAGCTCGAAACGTGAAAAGGGCCCAAAAAATGGGTTTTCGGCAGAAATCCAGTGACCCGGATTTCCAGGGTCGCCGGCGACCATGGGCCAAGTTTGCCTCTTTTCGTCACACTTTTTTCGACCGTTTTATATTTTTTTTCTTCTTTAGTATATTTTCTTAGTATTTTTGTATAATCTTTTGCATGATTTCCCCATAGAAAATTCGACGAGAAGTCATGCAAAACGGAGAGTAAAGTTCCTAATTTTCTGGGAAAGCCGAAGACTTTGTCTCGCATCGGTGCCGATTTACCGCCGGAAGCCAAAACTGGGTCAAATGATGTCGAAATGACCTGAATTTGAGGTGAAGCTTCATGTACAAGGAATAAGAAGAACCATAGGCTTTTGTTTAAGTTTTGAAGTGATATGGGGTCATGTCACTAGTAGACTTGATTTTATAGCGAGGAAGATGCCGCACTTCAATGTACGGACAAACCATGTCCGGTTGACCTAAAATGTGATAGGGATCCCCTTGGAATCACTTTAAGATGATCCGTCAGCTCTGATTTGGAAATCCTGGTCCCGAAGGGCTCCGTCGCTGAGAGACCTGATTTAGCTTTCGGGGGGTCAAGGTCTAGTCAAATGTTAACGAAATGATCTGGAACTTGACATGTAGTGTCGCGACCCCAGACCGGGTCAAAGGCCTAATCCGGGATCCCAAGTGCGATCAAATGATGCCGTGCCACGTGCATCTATTTAAATGGCCAATACGTACACGGATTTAAAGAAGAACATTTCATCCGTACACGTGATTTCCCACAGGGTTCTGCGGTGAGGATTTCACATAAAAATCATTTATATTCGGGATGCGGAAGCATGTAGCAAATCAAGTTTAACCGTCCATTCCATTGTACAAGATTGATAACACATATGTGTAAGGCATGGTGTCAGAGTGAGCAACGATCATATAGCATTTCCCAAAACAATGGTAGAGTTAAAGTTTATACAAAAAGTGAATTAGTTTATCATTCCCCAAAAATAATGGCCAACAAAGGCCAGTACATCCAAAAGAATTCCCCTAAAATGTGTTAGTCATAATTCCTAAAATGTGACGCGTCTCCAAGCTTGACCGGATGCCTATATGACATCGTCAACTTGCCACTCGCCTACACGTTGCGGCTCGCCGGCCGCCTCCTCAGGCTCTTCCTCAAAGGCAACGAGGTCCGGACCTGATTACCAAAAAATGGGTCAGATACGACGATTTAGCAGGTGGGTGATGTTGGATACCGCGATCACTGAGAGGGGGGGGTGAATCAGTGATTTCTAAAAAAAAACAGGTCCAATTCAACAACAAAATAAGTCAAACCACACAATGACACCAGATTTAACGTGGTTCACCGAAAGGCTACGTCCACGGTTCAAAGACTGTCCGAACACCAATCCGGGACAGATCTGAATCTTATTTAGTCGCACCAACGACAAAGAGCACCAACCCTTAGTTTCAGATAGCACCAACTATCTAGGAAGCACCGACTCCCTTTACAATTTATCTGCACCCACAGATAGGATCACCAAACCCTAAACACCAAGCACCAACTTGATGTAAGAACAGAGTAGAAGATTAATTCTGTCTACAGCCCTTCCCCTCTACAATTCTCTCTCTCTCAATCCCTTACAAATTGAAATCTAAAGCATAAAAGAGAGACACTTAACTCATGGACGAATCACCATCTTCTAGAGCATAATCTCGTCCACAATTGCTGTAGAAAACGTCTGATAATGCAGCAACACAGCAACACAGCACCAGCACTCTTCTTCTCTCCAAACTCTCTCTCTTTTTTCTTCTTTTCTTTCTCTCTTCTGGTGTCTCTTTAGAACGACCCATACATGCCTTTATATAGGTTTTAGTAACCCTTAATTGTGTTCAAGACGGGCTACAATTCGTTTAGAAAGAGTCCCAAACAAATTAGATAAGTGTGCTGAATTTTCATGCAAAACTTCTAATTCTGCGCAACTCTGGTTCCCGTGCTCGGTCGACATCATGCCTTGCTCGGTCGACCGAAGACACTGACTGGAAAACAGACAATTTTTGAGCTCGGTCGACATCCTGGGGTCCCGGTCGACCGAAGACACACTGTGTCACGAAAATAACTGGGAGCTACCTGAATCTGTTTTCTGCAGGTTTCTTCTTGCTCGGTCGACCGCATGAAGAGCCCGGTCGACCGCGTGATCTGCTTCAGGAATTCTGAATTCCTGACTGTTTCAATTCTGTTTCTTCTTTTCAGCTCTATCAACACTAGCCTATTAACATCATGTTTGTGACAATGTGTTGACAAGAATTCCAACTCAAATCAATACTTGAGATGCTAACTTCTTCAATTCATCAAAAGACTTCTCAAGTCATCTCAAATTCCAACAGGTGAAAGGATAGTACAACAATAAAGTGAAGCCATGATGCCTTCGAAAACATTGAAACCTGCTTAACAATGGTTTTTCACGAAAGCGAATGCATCATTTATTCGAAAATACACGTGTAACATAAAACATGTAAAGGTTAACAATGAACAGGAAACTAGCAAGATGGCAACCATACAAAGCTAAATCCTTTATCACTAAAGTGATGAGAGCACATCGGGGCATTGATCTCAAACACACGAGGTGAGGAGAATCAACAAAATATATGGATACATATAGTTGTATGGGACCGTGGTAGCGAACCGAGTATCAGGACGGGATGGGATTCAGGCTGCAGCTAACGGGACAGGAGGGGGACCTCCAAGTCGGTGGATCAGACCGACAAGGTCGTCCAAGCTTAGTGGTGCCGACTCATAGGTCACGTGCAAGAAATCGAGACATGTACAATTGTCTACATGAAGTAAAACACATAAACAAGTGGGACGGGGTGCCCATAGGCACAATTAACATATTTGTATCGAGTCATGCATAACCGAGGCGGGTGATGTGCTAAAATACAATTTCGGTATTTTCGGGGCATGACTAGTCATATGACATGAAGTTTGAAGAGCACATGTCAAATTCGGGAAAATAAAACATAAATGGATTTCCATAAGTTTCTGGACCAAGTGTAGAGGGTTCAAGATTCAAATCAGTGTGAATAAGGTCTCGTATGTCGATATGATATAGGCTTGGTACTCCATGAGAATTGGAGACATTCCGAGCTCCCTATGCACATTGACAAGCCCAAAAACCCTCAACGAATCTCTGTGATGGGGTTTCTTTCTTAACCAAGCTCCACATTTCTCTTTCTCGGACTTACCATCGCATTGGGGCTCCAACAATACCTCCCCAAAGCCTTAGAATAACATTTCAAGTCTTCCTACATTGACCCGAAACTGATAGGTAGTTGGCTCGAGCGAACTGGAAGCTTGCTCGAGCCAAGAGCTCTCTGGGAGGGTTTCGCTCGAGTGAACTGCTCTCTGTGACAATTCGCTCGAGTGAACTGTCACATGCAAAAGCATTTCTGCAATGCAGTTCAGCCCCTTCCTTTCTTCCCTTGTGAATCTCTTTGAGCCCCCATTCCTTCACATAATTGAGGGACACATGACCCCCTGTAAACCGCACATAATCCACCATCCACAAAATAAGTCAAATCACATCCTTTCCAACCACATTCAATCACAAGAGATCCATTATATATGAAGACCCATTTGTGTACAGAAGATAAGCTTTAACAACATGAATTCATACATTTCCAAAAGATTATACAAGAGAGAGAAGGAGGCTCATCAATATGCATTTTGAAAGTAATAGAGATCATAGCAAGAAGGATTGATGAAAACACATATACAATCATTGATAACAAATAGTATAAAAGAAGTTTTTTTTCCATAAACTTGTAAACATTCAAAATTCATCCATTCATCCACTTGGCTTGGGTCCAAGCTTAGCAATTAAAGCTTCTAATCACACTCTCCAAGCCAATTAGCACCAAGCTACACAAAACCCCAAATCAACCCATTTAGAAACCCTAAATGGTCAAAACAGGGATTGAGAAAGAGAGAGTTCGCAAGAATGGAGGTGAAGCCTCTCTAGGGCTAGGAGAACTCAAATATGAAAGTTGGAAGGAGGAGCTTACATGGAAGTTCTTCAAAAGAACAAAACTAGCTCAAAGGAAGCTCCAATGTAGATGGGTTTCTCTTCTAATGGCATCCAAGGAAAGCTCCCATGGAGAGGAAGAAGATGGTGAAGCCCATTTCTTGATTTGTGCAAGGTTGGAGTATATGGGAGATGAACAAGCAAGAAGAAGAAGGGGAAGAAAACTCTTGAGCAAGCACAGTAAATGCCTCCCACGTCTTTAGCAGAAATGGAGAAGTGAAGGAGGCTTCACTATACATATGAAGTGGAGATGGGTCCCACCACTAGAAATTCTTGTTGGGCTAAAAACATGGGTTTTCGGGCCTCGGATGAGTTTGACGAAGAAGGAAGAAATGTTCGTAAAAAATTCTAGTTTCCAAAAAGTATATGTTTTGAGGGTTTTGTTACATCGAATTTTGTGTCCAGATCTGGTGTAAAAGGACCGTTTTGCCCTCGAAGTTGGGAAAGTCAGGCTTCGAGGTCTCGAACGGGGACGGGGTCAACATGAAAGTTGTAGAGAATGACGAGATGAGTCAAATAGAGTTAAAACACGAATTTAAGGAATCTCAAATAAGTTTTCATAGATGATGTCTCTCTTTAACATGGTTTTATCATCTGGGTTGTCTCCAAATCTACCATTGTAGGAGTTGTCAAGGTCTTGGAAGTTGTGGTGGAGCTTGGAGTTGGCAATGGCGCAAGATAAGAGATTCAAAGAATAGTTGTGCATAGTTTGTCCGAGATGAGAGAGATAGAGATGTTGAAGCTTCATTCCCTTGAGACAAATGCAAGGAAAGGAAGCGTCCATAAAGGCTCAACCTCTTTCTCCCCAAAGAACCCTAATTGAATCCTGGATTATGATCAAGGGAATTTGAGGAATTAGATCTGAACCATTACACTATGTTTGCGAAGGAGGGGAAATGAGGGGAAGGAAAAAAAAAAAGAGGGGAAAATGGAGGGAAAATGGAAAATGAGGGTGTTTGGGAAGGGGGGAGGGAAAGTGGGGGAGGGGAAAATAGGGGGAAAATGTGTGGGGCCCACTCAAAAAAATTTCCCTCTAAACCGAGGGGAAAATGAGAGGCAAAGAGGTGTATTTCTGTGTAAATTACTGAAATGTCATTTTTTACACTATCTTTCCAAATCCATTTTCCCTCCCCTCCCCTACTTTACCTCCCTATCCAAACAAGATGAGGGAAAATTAATTTTCCCTCCCCTCCCATCCCCTTCATTTTTCTTCCCCCTCAAATTTTCCCTTCTCTCCCCTCCCCCCTTCCCAAACATAGTGTTAATCTCCGAACCCTAAATCCTCAAATCCTAATCCAAACCCTAAGCCCTAAATAACCCAAATCTTATATGGAAACCCTAAGCCCTAATTCCCTTGATTTGGAAGCTCTAATTCCCAAAGACCCTAGATCCAGAAACCCTAAATCTAAAAGCATCGAAACCCAAACCCCTAAATTGCTAACTCGATTAAGCATTGAAACCCGAATTGCTGATTAGACTTGCTTAAGCATCGAATCCCAAACTTCTAACTTGATTAAGTGTTGAAATTTGAAACACCCCCCTCCCCCAATAGCAATTTTTTTGAAGATAAAAATAGATAGCAACAAAAATTATAGAAATTGAGTTTTAACTATTTATATTCTTCTTATAGATTTTTTTGGACTAGTTTTAGCAATAGAATGATTAATTATTACTTTTTTAAAGTTCTCTAGAGTTTCTTTATTATTATTGTAGTGTGGTTGCTAATTTCTTAAAGAATTGGGTGTTTGCGGTAGGATTAGGATTCCTTTAAAAAAAAAAAGCTTATTGACAATCATGTATTTAACCTATGCTAATGCTACAAATGGAGATTATTGGTAGTTGGTGAAAGAAAAATATATGCTAGTTGATGCAGTTAAATATTTTTTGTAAATTTAAATGCAATGCATTTTCTCTAGTAGAGTCTAGTAAAAAGTTTAGCCCCACCCAAAGAAAAATCTTGGATTCGCCAATATATATATGAGAAATTCTCAAAAACTCGGTCAGGATAAGGTAAGCCGAGGTAAGTTCAAGTGTGTCGTGGGGCCCACATGCCAAAGATGATTTGAGACTTTTTAAAACCATTGGCTTGCTTGATTAAAAAAAAAACTTCATTTTCAAACTAAACGCATCCAAGATTAAAATCGAAAACATGCATGAACCGTAAGTTTTAGAAGTCTTAAAAACTATCCATGTGAAAATCAAGACTTCAAATTTTTGATTTTTCTAAATCAATGCTCATGTGAAAATTCAAATGATGATTAAAATGATAATGCATCCATCAAATTACTAAACACAAAATCCCTAACAATCTCCCCCTTTGTAATTTGATGGCAACTTACTCAACACAGAATTTACACACTAAGTCTTCGGTTCCCCCTAAGCTAGACAAGTCTTGAAATCTCTTGGATGCCTCTTTCTCTTGGCTTGGGTTCTAGATCTTTTTCTCATTCTTCTTGATGCTTGGAGCTTGATCATTCTTCAAGCTTCCTTTTCATCTTTCTCTCTTTGGCCAAGCATCGACATTAACTCCCAAGCTTTCTTTCTTCTTTCCTCTCTCCCCCTTTGACCATGCACTCTCTCCCTTTGGCAAGATATGCATTCTCTCCCCCCTGTGGAAGATAATACAATATCTCCCCTTAGACTACCACCTGGACTTTCTCTCCCCCTTTGACATTAAATTGCAAAGGTACCTACACACATGAAATAAGGAAAATACCTTTTAGTAGCACCTGTTAACAAAATAAATAAAAAATGAAATACATAACAGGGTATCATTTATGGTTAGTAATCTCTAAGGGTGCAAAGACAAGGGTGGATTTGATCAAAGCTAATGCTTTCTATCAATGTTTACACCCCCCCTTAATCTATTCTCTCCTTTTGTCAACCTATTGACAAAGATTTAACTATGTGGTGCAAAAAGAATATGGTTTTACCAATTGAGGGTAAACTTCAAGGAAAGGATTAGACATGTTTAACCATAGAGCTCAATATTATCAAATTACCAAAATTAAGAACAAGGTCATGGGGATAAGCCATCATGGATACCAATTGGAATAAAGTATACCAATTTAGATCAAGGATATAACTATTACCTCAATCACTCTAAAATAGAGTTAAGAAGAATATAACACTAGGATTAATCCAAATTAGAACTATCCATGATGTGATGGGGGTTTATTAAGCATAGCATCAATTAATATAATTATGAAAATCATATGCTATGAAAATTTTGAAATCATTTCATCCAATCATTAAATATGACAATCATGTGCAAGATGAGTGAAATGAAGTTCAAACATGAAGCCTACCTCAGCCATTAACCATCCAAGATTATGATCACATAAACATGGTGGTCATGAGATTTACCTATCTGTGCAAGAGAGGTGACAAACATGAAAATTATGATGCTAATGGAAAGTGACATGGAGAAAAAACATATTTACTATCAAGTTCAATCCAATGTACACAAGGTCTATCACATTTTCAAGATATGACATCAATTGGATATGACATCAATCGAAAATGATACTATTTGAAACCAATTGAATTTGATAACATGAATAAGAGCATGGATGTGACAAACATAAAATTTCATCAAGCATCATAAATGGATATTCATCACTTTTAATGATATAACTAATGAGCATAGTGATGAACGTGTTAAATTAAATAAAAGGATATAGCTTGGTGATACATGCAATTTTCAAAGTGTCAAAATCATATGAATTTAACATCTATAAGATATCTATCAAACCATAGATATAACTATGAAACACAAGGAATGGATTTTAAAGAGGTTCATATGATCACAATATGTCATTGAAACATGTACAAGAATGATATCAGTAAGAAAATATACATGGATCAATATCATAACCATCCATATCAAATAATCACTATAAAGCACAAATGATGGATTTAAGAGTTTTAGTATGGTATCTAATAATGCAACCATACATGGAACGATTTGACATTTGCATAGAGAGGATCAATCAACACTCAAGATCTAACTCCTACCATATCATCAATAAAGAATATAACTATGCATGCACAAGAAGGTATGAAGTTAGAAGGATGTCATGGATCGGATATAGATGAAAATGGACCTCATATATGGTTATACCTATGAAGAACAATGGTTTAATTCCAATTCATCTAAAATGATCCATTAATCTATCATGCAAAATCTCCACTCTAGCAAATGTACTAAAGCTTACAATGCAATGGAAAATGGATATGAGGATCATACCAAATGAGCTTAGAACACAAAATCACATATGTACTTATTAAGCTCAAATGATAATAAAACAAAAGATTTTACCATAAAGAGCATAAACAACATCAATTTGCATTAATGAAAAGCTATACAAAGTTAGGCAAAAATATGCAAATCAATGACACCATACCCAACCACAAAATGTAAGACATAACATCAAAATCAATTTGCATTTGAAAGAATGTAACTTTGTTGGGCAAACATGCAAATTGCTTGTCAAATGTATTTCCTTCTAAATGATATAATAATAAGCACAAGGAAATAAATTCAAGGAAAATGCTTCTATAAATATAACTAATAAAGCTTAGAACATTTTTCCAAAGTTCTTCAAATCACTTCAATATTCAAAATCCCAACAATGAATCATTTATAAAATTATGATCAAGAAATTTTGAAAACCATGAAGTGGACTACTATAAATTTTCAATTTGTATCCTAAATATGACAATAGAAACTCATACAAATTGAACAAATATTTTCCAAAAGATATAACTTGTAAGTTAATGGAAAACAAAAAATGGGGAACATAGGGGAAAATTATCAACAATGACATTAAATTCAACATGCTTTACTCAAATTAATTGACTACATTTTGTAACTGTAAAATCTCTTATCAATTAATTGAGCTCTTACCACATGTAGTCATTTGCACAATACCCCAAGAAAATTGACTTTCATTTAAAGGAAACTTAAATAAGCAAGTGCAAGATGAAAATTATTTTTACATATTTCAATCCCCAATATTCACCAAAACAATTTTTCAACTTGTATTTCAAAAGTTGTAACTACTCGGAAAACATACAAGTTGATTTTGTAAAACAATAATTTTCCATTTGAAGGTATAAGTAGACATGTTAAACGGGCTGTGCCGCTTAAATTCTAGCCCGCCCCATCTAGGGGGCTGGCTAGGGAAATACCCGGCACAGCACGGCGCAGTGGCACGGCCCGCAATGGGGCGGGCTGGAGCGGGTTGTGCCGGCCCGGTGGGCCAGGCGTGCCTCCATTTTTTTTTTCTGATAGAGTTACGTTTCGACATAGGCACTACAAGGACCTGAACTTTTGGCGACGAATTTTTTCGTCGCCAAAAGTCACATTTTCGTTAGTAAAATTATTTACCGACGAAAATTTTTTCGCCGGCAAGTCGTCGGTAAAAAGTGGTCAGCAAAGCCTTTTACTGACAAAAATTTTGTTCGGCGGCAAAAAAAAATTTTGCCGACGATTTATTTGACTTTTACCGACGAAAAAGAACGCCGGCAAATCATTTTTTTTTAAAGATTTTTCTTTTCAACTTTTGCCGACGAAAAAAAATGTCTGCAAAAGTATTTTTTTTTTTGTAATTTTTCTATTTTATTTTGTCGACGAAAAAATACGTCGGTAAAATCATTTTATTTTTCAAAAATTTTTATTTTTACTTTTTCCGACGAAAATAGTTGTTGGCAAAAGTTTTTTTATTTTTTAATTTAATTTCTGCCGATGAAAATTTTTGTCGGCAATTATTTTTAAAAATTTTTCTTTTTTATTTTTGCCGACGAAAATTTTCATCGGCAATTGTTTTTTAATTTTTCTTTTAAATTTTTGTCGATGAAAAGTTTCATCGGCAATTGTTTTTTAAAATTTTTATTTTTTATTTTTGCCGACGAAAATTTTTGTCGGCAATTGTTTTTGTAAATTTTTCTTTTTTATTTTTGCCGACGAAAAGTTTCGTCTGCAATTGTTTTTGTAAATTTTTCTGTTTTATTTTTGACGACGAAAATTTTTGTCGGCAATTGTTTTTGTAAATTTTTTTTTTATTTTTTAATTTAATTTTTGCCGACAAAGATTTTCGTTGGCAAAGTTTTTTTTTTAAAAAAAAATTATATTTATTTCTTCATTATTATTTTTCTGTAAACATGTTTATACACCTGTTCATATACGTATATTCAACATAAAAAATGCAATGAAACAAAATTTACGATATAAACAAACAACCATCTTCATTTTTCATTAAATCATTCATCTCATTAAACAAGTATTACAATCAATAACCATACAGTCTCATGTAAATGTCCAATATACATATAAATATATATATACAAATAAACTGAAAAGAAGTCCAACACCCCCAGAAGTCTGCAACCGACAACCGACCTGTCCATCAATCTGCTTCTCTGCGTCCATCAACAGTTGGAGATATGATCTTTAAGGTTTGCCACTGTAGCCATGTAACCATTACATCCAGCAACTAGAAGATGATATAAAACATAGCCAAGTACCTGCATGTAATCTATGCTAGATTTAGCTATTTGTTTTCATTATCAAAAGAGAAATCATGGGATTACATCAAGTTAAAAAAAAACGTACATAAGCATAATCACAGTCAAACTTTAATGGCAATGAACCTCGAGCCTGGTAACCGAGGAAATGACAAATAGAATTGAATTTCTTCCCTTTATATGTGCCACTTTCCTGAAAATAAATATCCCAACTGTGTGGGGAGATTTCCAGAACCACAGGATTAAGTTAATCGCAGCCATTAGATGAGGCTAAGCATTCTCACGTGCCATCCTCGTGCCATCCACATGGCACCAGTCTCACCCCGGCTACCGGAACAAAGGCCTCGGCCGAAGTCAAGCATCTCCGGGCCACTAGCGCCGGACTGGTCCGCCCCGGGCGCCATCTCGGCGGGGAGCTCCACCTCGGCTGAGCCATCCCGGGTGCCATCTCAGAAGGAAACTCCACCTCGGCTGAGGAAGCCAGGACAGAAGCCGAAGCAAGAGAGAACCTTCACTTGCGCCCCTCATCCCCCACGTCATCAGGCACGTGGAGGGATAGGGGCACGAGCTAGTGGGACAGACGTGACATCCAGCCGCCCACAATCTTCGCCGGATCCCTGACAGGGCGGCATCCAGCGGCTAAGGCCACATCAGGGCAAGGCCCGAGGGCAGATCCGATGGTACCCCTACCGCCAAAGGCATCCAACATGATCTGGCCCAACAAGACGTGCATTAAATACGACGTGGGTTGACCCGACGCGCATTTAATGCATAGTGGGCTGGATTGGACCGCAATTAATGCAATGTGGGCTGATCGTGACTTCCCAGTCGAGTCACGGGGCCCACACCACAATATCTCCCAAAGATACGTTCCAAACTCTATAAATAGAGGCTTATACCACCATCAAAGGTACGCACAATTTCATACAGAAAGCCGTTACTCTGTCTCTCTTCTCCCTCTCCTTCCATTTTTCCAGTTCCCACACTGACTTTGGCATCGGAGAGCCTTGCGCCGCCCAGGCCAGGGTCCTTTGATCGTTTGCTATTCTCTTTCAGGCTTTCGGACGGCACCCAGACATTCCCAGTCATCATCATCATCGGATAAGTCCTATAAGGCTCCCTCCTTATTGTGGGTCATTATTTTCTGCACCTACAATTGGCGCCGTCTGTGGGGAAGTAATATTCCAACCTCTCAAAACCTTCCCAACCTTATTAACCTCAACCTCTCAGAAGCCATGCCTCCGAAAGCTAGGAAGGGCGGAGAATCCTCGAGGCCAGTCCTCGAGTTGCCACCACCGTCAACGGACGTCCCTCCTCAAGGGCGCTCCCGCACGGTGCATGGCACGTCTGCAGGCGAGGGCCGCTTAGGCTCTCAGCTCTTTGTCGAGTTCCCACTCCAAGAGGGACTCGAAGCCTCGATCTCAGCAGAAGAAGTCATGCCACCCAGACGCGATGAGCGTCGGCATGAACGTCCATGGAAGGACAAAGCCGTGGCCGTAGGAGAGACGCGCCGCGTTCAACCCCCTGCCACTGGAGAGGTTCTTGAAGCCCAAGCTGCTCTCCTCCAGAAGTAAGAGCAGATGATACGCGAGCTCCAGCAACAGCTGAGGGCGGCGCAAACTGCCTCCTTGAGGCAAGTCTCTGAGCCTCAAGGGAAAAAGAGGGACGCCCCCAGCAGGGCAGCCCAGCCTCCCCGCGAGGACCTCAAAAATCATCTGGACCAGAAACGGAGCCAGATCCGTGACGAAGGCTCGAGCAACAGCCGAAGTCACCATAGCCGCGACGGCCGAACTCATAGCCGTCGTAGCCCGAGCCATCCCAAGCGAAAGCCCAGAGCTCAGACTCCAGAGAAGGACGATGAACAAGAACGATTTGACAAACGTGTCAGATTGGCTCTCCAGCACAACTTGGACATGCGGGACCAGAAGCAGATCTGTGGTCACACTGATCTGGGGGGCTCGCCCTTCACAAAAGAGATCGAGCGCACCCCCTTGCCCAGAAAGTTCTCCGTCCCGCGGTTCGTCCCCTATGACGGACTGTCCGACCCATCTGCACACCTCCGACACTTCTCCCGGAAGATGTCCATCTGGGGGAACGAGGGTCACCTAAACTGCAAAATCTTCTCCTCCAGTTTGGGTGACCTCCCCCTGAAGTGGTTTTGCTCTCTCCCGGAGCAGTCGGTTTCCAGTTGGAAGGAGCTCCAGCTCTCCTTCCTGAAGAAGTTCCAAGCCTACACCGTCATCCCCAAGAAGGAAGGGGACCTCCTCGCCCTGAGAATGAAGCAGGGCGAAACCCTCGCCAAGTTCGCCCAGCGATTCTGGGCGGTCCACAGCCAGATCGAGGGCGCGAGGGAAGGGATAGCCATCTACGCCTTCCAGCATGCCTTGATCCCCGGCAACGACTTGCGAAAAGACTTGGCCGGGGACTCCCCAGAATCCATGCCAGAGTTAATGTCCCGGGTGAAGCGCTTCATCGCCCGGGAGGAAGACGAGATCCGGGCCAGGGATCAGGACGGGCAGCCGGAGCCCGAACAGAAGAGTGGCCAACCTCGGCAGAGAGGCGGGAGGCCCTCCCAGAAGCAGGAGCCCAAGCGGGCCTGGGTCTCCAGTTCGGCGAAGCCTTCGTCGTCCAGGTCTGGGGGCACTTGGAAGCCCAGACCTCCCTCCAGCGCCAGTCAGAGCGTCAACGTCATCTTCAAGGAGCCGATCTACCGCATCCTGACCAAGATCAGGCCCAAGCCGTTCTTCAAGTATCCTCAACCCTTGAAGAATGAACCCACCGAAGGCCCCCGAAGCAAGCTCTACTGCTCCTTCCATAGGGGCAACGGGCACAAGACTGAAGACTGCAAGACTTTGCAGGGGTATCTGGAGAAGCTGGCCGAAGAGGGCCACATCCCAGAGTTTATCAAGGTAGGTGATGCCGGCGGAAGCGAGGGCCGAATTCACCAGAGCGCGGCCCAGGCTCCAGACAGCGAGGACTCAGAGAAGATCATCAACGTGATCCATCTGGCGTCCTCAGTTCCCGCTTCCTCGTCCCGGGGCAGCTCTCAGGCCCGTGCCGAAGCCAGGCGGGCTTCGCATGGGAAAGAAGTAATGAAAGCCGAACTCGCTCCGACATCCAAGAAAGCCCGCCGCGACCGACCCGCCATCTTCTTCTCGGATCGAGATCTAGAGGGAATCCAGGTCCCTCACAACGACCCCCTGCCCCTCACCATGAAGCTGAGAGACTTCACCGTGAAGAGGATCCTCGTCGACTCCGGCAGCTCCTCCGAGGTCCTCTACTACGACTGCTTCAAGAGGATGAAACTCTCCGAAGCATACCTCACGGAGGTCCGAGCGCCCTTGCTAGGGTTATCCGCCACGCCAGTCTATCCCAAGGGTAGGATCACCTTGGAAACCCGAGTTGGCGGAGCATCCGTGCTGGCTGACTTCCTGGTTGTGGACGCCCCTTCTCCCTACAATGTCATTCTGGGCAGAACGTGGCTCCACAAGTTAGAGGCAGTTCCTTTTTCCCTCCACCAGAAGCTGAAGTTCGTCATCGAGAACAAGGAGGGCAAGATGGAAGTAATCACAGTGGAAGGAGACCAGCAGCAGGCCAGGCAGTGCATGCTGGCCGCAGTCCCAGCAGTGAAGGAGCCAGAACATGTCAACCTGGCCGAGTTCGAGAAAGGCCTCGATGAGATCGGCCGGGATCCTGAGAAGAAGAGCATCGAGGACCTGGTCGAGGTCAGGCTAGACCCGGCAGACCCAGACAGGTTCTTCCTGATTGGCACCCAACTGCCAGATGAAGAAAGGGCCGAACTCTCTCGGTTCTTGATGCAGAATGTGGACGTCTTCGCTTGGAGCCCAAGCGAAATGCCTGGGGTCGACCCTGAGGTTATGTGCCACAAGCTCAATGTCGACCCCGACCACAAGCCGGTAGTGCAGAGGGTCCGAAGGACCGGGCTGCAGCAGACAGATGCGGTCGTCGAAGAGATCGACAACCTGCTAAAAGCAGGAGCCATCCGGGAAGTCCAGTACCCGGTATGGCTGGCCAACACGGTGGTGGTCAAGAAGAAAACTGGGAGGTGGAGGGTGTGCGTGGACTTCACCGACTTGAACAGGGCTTGCCCTAAGGACAGTTTTCCCCTCCCAAAGATTGACCAACTGATCGACGCCACCGCTGGTCACGACCGAATGAGCTTCCTTGACGCCTACCGAGGCTATCATCAGATCCCGCTCTACGAGCCTGACGAGGAGAAGACATCATTCATCACCCCCCGCGGCACTTACTGCTATAAGGTGATGCCCTTCGGGCTGATGAATGCGGGGGCGACCTATCAGCGCCTCGTCACAAAAATTTTCCAGGCCCAGCTCGGCCGATCGGTAGAAGTGTACATCGACGACATGGTCGTCAAGTTTGTGCGCTCCAGCGACCATCTGGCGGATCTCGGCCAAGTCTTCGACATCCTTCGCACGTACAAGCTTAAGCTAAACGCTTCCAAGTGCGCCTTCGGCGTAGCTTCTGGCAAGTTCCTCGGCAGCTTGGTAACGCGGAGGGGGATAGAAGCCAATCCGGACCAGATCACTGCCATCCAGGGAATCCAGAGTCCCTCTACCACGAAGGAAGTTCAGAGGCTCACAGGAATGGCCGCCGCACTCAATCACTTCATCAGCCGGTCATCAGATAAGTGCAGGCCTTTCTTTCAGCTTTTAAAGAAAAATTTGAAGTTCCAGTGGACCCCTGAGTGCGACCAGGCATTGGCCGCACTCAAAACTTATTTAATGTCACCACCATTACTCTCCACCCCAACTTTGGGGGAGATCCTGTATTTGTACCTTGCGGTCTCGGATCACGCAGTGAGCTCCGTCCTCATTAGGGAGGACGAGGGAGTTCAAAAGCCGATCTATTATACGAGCAAGACCCTGCTCGATGCCGAGACCAGGTACCTCCTATTGGAGAAGCTTGCGTTGGCTCTCGTCACCGCCTCCCGCAAGCTCTCCCATTATTTTCAATCCCACACCATTGTGGTGATCACGGAGCACCCACTCCGTTCATTGTTCAAGAAGGCTGACTTTTCAGGGCGCATATCAAAGTGGGCAGTTGAACTGGGGCAGTATGATATACAGTACCGTCCCCGAACTGCGATCAAAGCCCAGATTCTGGCAGACTTCATAGTGGAATTCGCCTCCCCCAACCCGGCTCCGACCCAGCTCGGCACGGTACTGGGGGGCACAGGGCACGAGCCAGTAGAAACAGAGGTCCAGCAGTCTCCCGCCTCGGCATGGAAGATCTTTGTCGACGGGTCGTCCACCTCCAAGAGAGCTGGCACCAGTATAGTTCTCCAATCGCCAGAGGGACTGGTCATAGAGCAGGCCTTCACCCTGGACTTCAAAGCGACAAACAATGAGGCAGAGTACGAAGCACTGATTGTAGGGTTGAACAGCGCCCAGATCCTTGGAGCCCAGCACCTGGAGATCTTCAGCGACTCTCAACTGGTAACTAGCCAGCTCGCTGGAGACTACCAGGCCAGGGACGACAGGATGGCGGCCTACTTAGCCCTCGCGAAAAAACTGCTCTCCCATTTTCAGAAAGCCGAGGTCAGGCAAATATCCCGAGATACTAACACGCATGCAGATGCGCTTGCAAACCTGGCCTCCGCTGTCGAAGCAGGAAAGAAGAGGACCATCGAGGTCGGGTCAGTATCAAGGTCAAGTCTAGAACTCCATTCATCTCGGCTTGTCCTCTGTGCTGACCTCGGCCCTAGCTGGATGGATCCAATCGTCGCCTACTTGAAGGACGACCAGCTCCCCGAGGACAAGACTGAAGCCCACAAGATCAGGCTCAAGGCAGCTCGGTTCTGGCTCTCTCCCGAAGGCAAACTCTACAGGAAGTCCTTCACAGGTCCATACCTCCGATGCGTCCACCCGACCAAGGTGGACGACTTCCTGTATGAGATCCACGAAGGAATCTGCGGCAGCCATATAGGAGGTCGGTCATTGGCCTACAGAGCAATCAGCCAGGGTTACTGGTGGCCCTACATGCAGAAGGACGCCCAGGTCTACGCCAGGAAATGCGAGAAATGCCAGAAGTTCTCCCACTCCCTCCATCAGCCAGCACAGGATCTGAGTCCCCTCTCTAGCCCATGGCCCTTCGCTCAATGGGGCCTGGACATTGTGGGGCCTCTTCACCGAGCTCCAGGGAACAAGAGGTGGCTGATAGTGGCTACGGACAACTTCACAAAGTGGATAGAGGCTGAACCGTTGTCCTCCATCACGGACAGGGACTCCAGGAACTTCGTTTGGAAAAACATCCTTACGAGGTTCGGCATCCCCCGGACCCTGATTTCGGACAACGGGACTCAGTTCGATTCCAAGTCCTTCAGAGACTTCTGCCAAGAGCACGGCATCAGAAACCATTACTCCACCCCGGCATATCCAGAGAGTAATGGCCAGGCAGAAATCTCTAACAAAGTGATCCTGGACGGCCTGAAGAAGCGACTGGACAAGGCAAAGGGCAGATGGACAGAAGAGCTTCCGAGCGTGCTGTGGGCATACAGAACAACTCCAAGAAGGTCCACCTCGGCAACACCCTTCTCTCTGGCCTACGGGATGGAGGCGGTCATTCCCTTGGAAATCGGCCTTCCTACCCTGAGGACAGAGCTGGTCGACCAAGGCCGAAATGAGACGAACCTAGCAATGGAGCTGGAGCTGGCAGATGAGCGACGAGAAACAGCAGCCCTGAGACTGACCGACTATCAGCAGCGGTTAGCCAGGGCATACAATCAAAATGTCAAAGAAAGGAGTTTCGCCGCGGGAGAGCTCGTTTTAAAGAAGACCCTGCCAGCTGACAAAGAACCAAACGAGGGGAAGCTTGCCCCAAATTGGCAAGGCCCGTTCAGAGTAGTCTCACTGGCAGGAAAGTCAGCCTACAAGCTCGAAGACTTGGAAGGCAAGCCGCTGCCGAGACCGTGGAATGCATCCCACCTGAAGAAATTTTATTTCTAAAGATGTAATGAATCCCAGAATCAATAAAAGCAGCTTTTGCCTTGTCATCAATCTGTCGTCTTGTCATCGATCTGTCGTCTCTCTCTGGTCGACTCCGGCAGCATAGGCTCTACGCCCTGGAAATGGCCTGGAGTTCCTACACTCGGCCTTTCCTAAAGCCCCCGTGTCTTGGACACACTTTAGGCTCTACGCCCTGGAAATGGCCTGGAGTTCCTACACTCAGCCTTTCCTAAAGCCCCGTGTCTTGGACACACTTAAGGCTCTACGCCCTGGAAATGGCCTGGAGTTCCTACACTCAGCCTTTCCTAAAGCCCCCGTGTCTTGGACACACTTAAGGCTCTACGCCCTGGAAATGGCCTGGAGTTCCTACACTCAGCCTTTCCTAAAGCCCCCGTGTCTTGGACACAATCAAGGCTCTACGCCCTGGAAATGGCTTGGAGTTCCTACACTCAGCCTTTCCTAAAGCCCCCGTGTCTTGGACACAATCAAGGCTCTACGCCCTGGAAATGGCTTGGAGTTCCTTCACTCAGCCTTTCCTAAAGCCCCCGTGTCTTGGACACACTTCGGGTACATACGCCCTGGAAATGGCCTGGAGTTCCTACACTCAGCCGTTTCCTAAAGTCCGGGTTCATAAACCCCTCACACCTCGGCGCAAGGCAGTTCGGCCAAGGTCAGATTCCTGAAATCCGGGTTCATACCCCCCTCAGAAGGCCATAGCCGCACTCACTCTCGCCTAGCCGAGTCCAGCGGAACGATGGATCTACCCCGGCGCAAGGCAAATTGGCCAAGGTATGGATCCACCTCGGCGCAAAGCCAGCTATTTCGGCCAAAGTCAGTCTTCAAAAATAAAAAAGAGCTGTGCCATCACTCAAACACAGAAAAGCAGCACAAAAACACAAGTGTTCCAGAACAGTGCAAGGAAAGTAAGAAAGAACTCAAGCATTGTCCACAGTTTGGGTGATCACAGAACAACTCCTTTTTATTCATTGTAAACAGCTTCGTTACAAAAGTTACAAAACAGAAAGCAAAGTACAGAAAGGAGGATCACAGTCCTCTAAAAACAGAAAATAAAGAAAAGCTTGGAGACTCCGATCTTCACTCACTCCACGACGCCGGATCGTTGCCTGGAGGCTCTGAGTGATCCTGAATTTCATCGGGCTGTGCAATGCACTTTGGCTGGTCAGACCAAAAGCATCGCACAGCCCCTCCAGTTCGGAGGCCCTGGACCTCGCTGAGCTCTTCAACACCCTCCGGTCAATGAGACTAGCCAAGCTTGAAGAAACCCCAGGTCCAGCGGGGCCTCAATCCCGCATCCCCATACGACGGGCGCACAGGACCGTGTCGGACGAGAATGCGCCACCGTCCCCCGGTTGCGTTGCAGTGCATCCTCACTCTGTCTGGCCGGGGACGGATGGCCATGAACCCGCATTCAGAGAGCGCGTGGTCCACGGGGAGTTCCTTCAGAGAGCGCGCAGACCACGACGGGCTTCCCCCCTTGGAGAAAGCCGTCCACAGGCGCAAGGGTTCCCCCCGGATCGAAGATTACAGAATGTCTGTCAGACATGGTTCCTACAGCTAAGTGAATTAAACTATCCTACTTCCGTTTCTTTTCTTCTCCCATGGGAGCTTGCCATCCCTATTTATAGGAAGAAGAAAGGCTCGGCCTCCGAAAGAAGTTATGAGGGCGAAGTCTCCCACGCGTTGCTGGGGATGCACGGCTGTTGACCAGCGATCCATATGGCGCCACGTGGAGACATCCGTCCGATTCCCTCGTCAGCCGTGCCATCGTGTTTGTTGCTATTTATGGTCTCCAGAATACGGAGAATCGGCACTGACAGCTGTGAGGACAGTTTGACTCTTTCTACCTCAAGGGCCACGCCACACAGTAAAGGCATTCAATACCATTCAATCCACACCCAGAAATGGAAGAGAGACAGATGCAAAGAGAAAATGCACAAGTAAAGAAGTCTTTTCATTAATAATGGAAAGAATTACAAGGCTGAAAGAAAGGGGCGTTACAAAAGAAAGACCAAGGACATGAGAAGAGATAGAGCTACTCCGGTCTCGGCGATTCGACCAGATCAATCATCGTTCCCAAGGGGCCAGAGGCTTCGGCCGAGACAGGGACTTCGCTTGGAGCGTCACTGGCAGAAGGGGCTTCAACTGGTACCTCAGCCGAACCAGGAGCGGAAGAGGTCTCACCCTGAGGCACGGCCAAAGCCTCGCTGGCGACTGGGGCATCGTTCGAGACCAGGGCAGCTGGAGCGTCGTCAGCAGCAGGAGCTTCGACCGGGGCGCTTTCAGCTACGGGGACTTCGACCGGAGCGCTTTCGGTTGCAGGTGCGGAGCTCGGCTCGGGATCCAGGTCCGAATACTTCGGCAGGTCCTGATAGACAGGGTGGTCTTCAGGGACCCCCGCACGCCTCAGCGCGGCCAGGCATCCTTCCTCGAACAGAATGGAGGTGATATCCTCCACCTGTTTCTCATACAGCTCGGTGGCGCGGTCCACCCCGTCCTGGAAGGCGGATTGGGCCTCGGACAGAAGAGAGGCCTTCTCCTTTTCCAGGTCGGCGTTCGCCATCACCAACTTCTCTCTCTCAGCGCGACCAGCCAAGACCTCCCCTCGCAGCCTCGTCCCCTCAGCAGTAGATTCAGCCTTCAATCTGGCCAGCTCAGACTCCAGTTCGGCGGTCTTCTTGTTCTTCATCCAAAGCTCGCCTTTCATATGGTTGGCCCTGGACAAAAGTTCGGCGTTCTCAGTCAGAACCGATGCCAGCCGAGCAGACTCTCCGGCACTGGCCACCTTGAGCTCTTCCATCCCCTTCCGCTGCTCGTCCAGCTCCTTCTTCAGCTTCTCCCGCTCAGACTCCAGACGGGTCATCCTCGCAGCATTCCTATCCCTCCTTCCTAACACGGTAGGAGCCTCTGCACGTTCTGCAAGGGAAAAGAGAAAAATCAAAACAGGAACAGCCAAGTTAGGCCACTTGAAAGAATACACAGGAAACACTTACCAGGAGGTCAGCCTGGATCGCTGTCATTATCAGACTCTCGTCATCAAACTTCTCATGGTCCTCCATATCCCGAGGCAGAGCACAGGCCTTGGCAAGGGCCCCGATCACCTCGGCGTTCCCCAGCAGCCGGTCTCCAACGTTCAGGGGTTTGCCGGGCTGCGTCTCCATTCTCGGCTTCCACGGTGCTGGGGCAATTCGGGGCCCGGAGGCCGATCCGGACCCTTGCCCCGCCGAGATGAGAGGCTCGCGCGTGGGACCAACAGCCGACTTGCTGACTGGCGCACTCTTTTCGGCCGGCGCACTCTTTTCCTTCGGCGCGCTCTTCTCGCCCCCCTTTTCGGATGGAGCTTTAGCCCCAGGGGCTCGTTCAGGAGTTTTTCCCTTCGACTGCAGATCAGCCTTCGAGCTCTTCTCCCCCGCCTTGGACTTCTTCTTGGGCGGGGACCCCTCCCTTGGGCGCTCCGGCGAGCGTCGCCGCACTCCCGCACTCGGAGCAGGAGCAGGAGCAGAGGCTGGAGCAGGAGCAGGAGCAGAGGCAGAGAGAGCACCAGCGCCCACCGGTCCCGAAGCAGCACGAGTACCGGCTGGCGATGGGGCCCCAGAAGATGATGACCTCTGCCTAAATTTAGCAGCCAGGTCCTTGACAGCAGGCTCCCTTGAACTTCCCTCCATATCCTCCCCGCGATCAGAGAAATAGGCGTCCACTATCTGCGTCAGGTCCGGCAGCTCTGGATCAGAAGTAGACGCCTCGGCACCAGACGCAGTTCGGTCGGCAACGGGATCGGTCAAGGGGACCCCGCTAAACACCGCAACTGATACGGTTGGACGGTCAGGGTGTGTCTCGTCCACCTCAGGTACTCCAGTCCTCTGGTAGTGGCCGCGATACCTCGGCGTATACCCGAGCAGCTTCCAAGCTGACCTGGTTTTGTGCCCCTTGTACCGTTCAACCTTGTTGATGTCGTCGGTATTCCTCCTCCAACCTTCGCTAGCAGCTCGGCGTCGCCTTGCACCCGCCTATGCTCAACAGGCAAAAAAGAGTATCAGTTCGGCATCAATGAGGTAAGCAAAGCAAAAAGAGAAAAGCAGTGATGATTACTTGGGACTTCCCCAGGGCGACGTGGGACCGACAGCCTCCTGCTTTCACCTGGGCCGAACTCCCAGTCCCCCGAGACACAGAAGAAATCTTCCTCAGCATTCTTACTTGAATCCTCCAAGGCTAGGACGAAGCCCCTTCGCTGCGGCTTCACACGGAGATAATATCTTCCCTCCCTAGCCTTGCAGATATCATATGTATCCTCGATGTCATGAGGGCCTAGGTTGGTCCCCAAGATCTCGTTCAGCTTCGCTGTGCCCATGATGACCTTGTAGCCATTGGGCATCAACTGGCCCGGGGCGAGGGACCAAAGGCTAAGGCAGGCCCTAAGCAGGGGGTGCAGTGGAAACCTGACCCCACCCTCGATCACGGAGATCAGAGGGAACGGCATCCAGCCGCCATGGCAGCGATACAGGGCACAGTCGGCGAGGTCCGCCGGTTTTAGGAGGACCCCCTCCGGAATGTTGAAGGCAGCTCTAAACTCGGCTAAGCCCTCATCGGAATCTACCCTGAATCTAGGGGTGCCCATGTCTAGAAGGGGTGACGACGAAGAAAAACCCTAGAAATCGAAAAAACCCCAAGAAGAACCAGACAGAAGAACAAAGCGACTTACAGGGACGAAGAGGCAGATCAAGAGCAGATCCGGGCGCGTTCTACGGTCGTCCTCCTCGAACAGATGTCAGGAACCAGAGCAGAAATCGAAAGTAAAGGCGAAGGCGAAAGAAATCGGGAGCGAGAAAAAGAAGGGGACGACCCTATTTGTAGAAAGGGAACCCTCGTTCGGGTACCACCTCCGAATTCGAAGAGACACTTCAAAGCCCGTGCCCGTCCCATCAATAAGACAACGCAATCGGCGCAGAAGCTACGCGTGTAGCCATCAACTCGGTTCCCAAAACGAACAGGGCAGGGCATTTATTGCTTTGAAGAATTGAAGCGACACCAGGCAATGATCACCATATCCCCAGATGGATTCTTCTAGCTTTCAACCCCTAAAGGCTAGCACACTTGAGAGGTCAAAAGCTAGGGGGCAATTGTGTGGGGAGATTTCCAGAACCACAGGATTAAGTTAATCGCAGCCATTAGATGAGGCTAAGCATTCTCACGTGCCATCCTCGTGCCATCCACGTGGCACCAGTCTCACCCCGGCTACCGGAACAAAGGCCTCGGCCGAAGTCAAGCATCTCCGGGCCACTAGCGCCGGACTGGTCCGCCCCGGGCGCCATCTCGGCGGGGAGCTCCACCTCGGCTGAGCCATCCCGGGTGCCATCTCAGAAGGAAACTCCACCTCGGCTGAGGAAGCCAGGACAGAAGCCGAAGCAAGAGAGAACCTTCACTTGCGCCCCTCATCCCCCACGTCATCAGGCACGTGGAGGGATAGGGGCACGAGCTAGTGGGACAGACGTGACATCCAGCCGCCCACAATCTTCGCCGGATCCCTGACAGGGCGGCATCCAGCGGCTAAGGCCACATCAGGGCAAGGCCCAAGGGCAGATCCGATGGTACCCCTACCGCCAAAGGCGTCCAACATGATCTGGCCCAACAAGACGTGCATTAAATACGACGTGGGTTGACCCGACGCGCATTTAATGCATAGTGGGCTGGATTGGACCGCAATTAATGCAATGTGGGCTGATCGTGACTTCCCAGTCGAGTCACGGGGCCCACACCACAATATCTCCCAAAGATACGTTCCAAACTCTATAAATAGAGGCTCATACCACCATCAAAGGTACGCACAATTTCATACAGAGAGCCGTTACTCTGTCTCTCTTCTCCCTCTCCTTCCATTTTTCCAGTTCCCACACTGACTTTGGCATCGGAGAGCCTTGCGCCGCCCAGGCCAGGGTCCTTTGATCGTTTGCTATTCTCTTTCAGGCTTTCGGACGGCACCCAGACATTCCCAGTCATCATCATCATCGGATAAGTCCTATAAGGCTCCCTCCTTATTGTGGGTCATTATTTTCTGCACCTACACCAACAAAAGTCAGGGTATTTTTTAAAACCATATTAACATTTTCCATTGATCAGCAGCAGAAAGGAAATAAAAGTTAATTACCCAATATGACAATAAGATACAACTGTTCATCAATCAAGAAAAAGATAAATACAAATACCAATCTCCTTGGCTCTGTTATTTTACAACTCTCAATTATATCCTAGCTTTTATTGTGATATATCCTAGAACTCTCAATTTGGTTAATTGGGAGGCCAAATAATGGGATCCAATGAAGACGCACGTATTCTTTTTCTTACACTTTCATGGGTTCTTTCATGTTGTCCACAGTTTATATCAAAAGCCAGGGGCCAAATAATACAAAGGAAGACCACTATGGAAAAGATAGGATAAGACCCACAGAAATATGATGGTGTCTGCGTTTAACCACATCATTCTTGAATAGAGAGCAGGGTAACATATAGTACTTTGACTCTAGTTATACTTGTAGTACAAATGGCTTATTGTTTAAATGTGTGAAGCCCACTGCTACAGAGTGTCTCCGAAGTCACTATAATCCTGCCTAGGATGAGGAGTTATGGAATAATAAAAATCCTCCAAACATAGAGCTCTACTCATAGCACTAAACTAGATTGCCTGAAACCAACTTCATGAGACCTTATAAAAACCAAACAAAACCTCTCTGCACACCCATTTGTGCCACTAACCGTGCTTCCCTGAAAGCCAACCAGACCATTGGAGAATTATTTCTTGTCACTTGTGTCAGTGGAACCCATGAATACAACATTTGCTCCTAAAAAGAATGCATTGAGAGAAACTTTTTGGGAACATTGAAACACCCATCAAGAGGTCAAGCTTTATCGCACCATGGTTAGATATTTGGGACCACCAATGCACCATAACCTTAATCTTAAAGGAGTCAGGGACCATATTTTATTTATTTTCTCAAATTAGTTTTTCTGTTTTTTATTTTTAATTTTTGAAAAGTGTATTGCTTGAGCATGATACTATGTGGCATAGATTCTTTAGAATGAGCAACCCACCAGTGTTGAACACTTGTAGGACATGATACTCAGATTCTTCATCTATTCTACATTACTAAATTAAACTCTATTGTGCAGTTTATGGTATCAGAGCACTGCGATTCAGATCTGGACATCACTAAGGAAGGACGTCCATGGCTGATTTGTAACACAACAGATTTTAAAAACTCTGATATGGGCAGCATAAATCAGCCATAGAGATCGCAAAAGAACTCCATGTCCAACAAGTGCATGATTAAAGGAGATTAAAGAAGACTATTACCTTGATGATTTGTAGACTTCAAATCTCTGAAATAAAAGATCCAAAGGGCTGAACTCAGACTTGCAATTAGCAAACAACTTGCTGGAATTTTCTACAGTAGAATTGCCTTTGATCTTCTTCTCTATTTCACTTCCAAATCTGATTGGCTAAGATGGTGGGATCTTAATCTAGATTTCGAGATGGGTTTTGAGAACTTTTTTCCTAAGGAAAAATCTCAGACCTTAAACTCTCTTCAATGAAGAAGAAAAGGGGCTGGACGTGTGGGACACTCTTGCATAGGGATGGACGTCCAAAGGGGGAGTTTCCTCTTTTTATAGAAATCTTTGGGATTCCTTTCCTTAATGGTTGTCTCTCCTAATTCTCATAGATGTCCTAAAATGAAAGTATAATCTAAAGATTTATTTCCTTTTAGAGACACTCCAATTAGAAAAGGAAACTAAAGGAACATCCCACAAACTTTAGCAATTAGTAATCCTAGTTGCACAACACTTACTAATTTAAGTTTCGAATTCAAAAAGGAAACTTTACTAGAGGAATACTAATCCTTGTTGACACCAAAAATGTCACTTTGCCTCTTCAAGATCCAAAGAGCTACATGAAGTCTCAACCTGCCATAAATAGGCAATGCTACTTCCAAAAATCAAATCTTGTCAGAATCAAACAAATACTGCTAGATCCTTCAAGACAGCCAAAAGAGGAGTACACAAGAAGTTTCGGGCCATTTCAAAATCATTTGGCCTAACTTCGCTTCTCCGACAGCCGAAAAGGAGCTCTCGGCGGAAAAAAGCATCGGAGACACCAAATCTTCGATCAAAGCCGATGGATGGTCTCAAAATACTTCCAAAAGGCTCCACGTCAAGTTCCGAGTCAAATCGACAACGTTTGACCCTACATCAACCCTCGAACAGCTAAATCAAGCCTCTCGACGGTGAGAACCACCGAGGCCATTACTCATCAGATAGAGCACATGGACGGCTTCAAAATGCTTATAAAGGGCTACACGTCAAATTTCAGGTCATTTCGACAACATTTGACCATAGTTTGACGCTCGGAAGCCAAATCAGGCCTCTCGGCGGCAAAGCTCTCCGGGACTATGGTTTCCAAGACAGAGCCTATGGATCATCTTAAAATGACTCCAATAGGTTCCCTGTCAAATTTCAAGTCAATCGGACATCGGTTGGCCGCACATCAAACCGCGACATCTTCATCACGACAAAAAAAATTCTACTGGTGATAGGACCCCAACCGGCTTCAGAACTCAAACAAAAGCCTATGGTTGGTCTTATTTATTGCTCAGGAGGCTTCACACCAAATTTCAGGTCATTCCGACATCGTTTGGCCCAGTTTCAGCTTCTGACGGAAAATCGGCAGCTCTGCGCTACAAAGTCTTCGGCTTTCTCAGGAAATTGGAAACTTTGCAAAATAAAATGCAAGGATTCTCATCAGGTTTCCTACAGGGAAATCAGGCCGATAAATGGTCAAAAATGTCAAGGAAAAATACAGAAGAAAAAAAAAATCGAAAAAACAGTAAAAAACGGACACAAAACGGGACAAAAAGGGGGAAAACCCCCCAGGGTCACAGGCCCCTGCGACCCTGGCCCAGGGTCGCAGGCCCCTGCGACCCTGGAGCCCGGGGTCACCGGGAAGGCCCCGGAAACCCCGGTTTTCACCCTTTTTTCGCGATTCGAAGCGCCCAGCCTCTGGTACTTTCCAAAATTCATGCTTTTCTAGACACCAAATCCTCTGACATCCGTCCAAAACACGGGTCAATCATCAAGAGTATCGAAAACAATATTGATCGCCACCCGGTCAACCAAAAAAAGTGTGGTTTCTACCCGACCGATCGAGAAATCGACAGGACAGATGGTACCGACCCGCTGTTGGCAACAAACACCTGAAATTATGTGGTCATCTGATGTCGATCTACATGAAGATCCATCGATGATCATCGACAGAAGAATCCCAAAAGACGCGGCACGGCCCGCGACTCTTCAACTACTCGGCGACCACTTAATGCGATTAATTGACTAGTTTTATTACAGTCATTAATCCATTTCTTTGGACGGCCCAATCAGAAGCAAGCATTCGGGAGTTACAAGTCAAGAGATTCATGGCATTTAACCCATGAAACTCCTCCCATCATGGCGATTAAAGGCGATTAAATGCCCTCAATCTCCTCCGGCCAATCAGAAGCCAAGAAAAAGGAGTTACAAAATAAAGAATTCAATCTTGTAACTCCTCCCTTTATGTAGCTTTATGACAATTAAAGCTCATAAACCCTCCTAAATGGCCACCTAAAAGCCAATAAATAGGAGAGCTCTCCAAGAAGAAAGGATCATCACAAAAAAGCACAAACACACAGACAGACAAAGCACAGAAATCCAGAGAAAGAAAAAAGAGAGAAAACTCTGCGGAAGTTCTACACCAACCACCGCAACAAGGTGACAAAAGTCCCTTGGGGGGTACTCCCCCCCAAGGTCCTTGCTTTCTCCTTCTGCCGCCAATGGCTTAGACATGGCTTTTCAAGCCCGTCTACTCGGCTTTTCATTGGACATAGGACCTTCTTTTGGTCTTTGTTCTCTAAAAACCTGAGGTTATAGCCAAGCCAAGCGAATCAGTAGCATCCTATGTTCTCATCTGCATGGATGATGGCGAAGCCCACATATGGCTTGCGACCGTCAATCTAAACGGGTCTCCTATAATCTCCTGAGAAGTTAGATCCTCCTTTTCTTGCTTTTCATTGTAGTTTGTATTTTTTCAAAAGAGACAAAAATCACAACTCTTGTCTTTCATTATTGATAAGGATTGTAAATCGGCTATAAACGCCAAAATCGGCTATAAACGCCAAAATCGTCTATAAATGCCAAAAAAATCGCCTTTCACGGCAAACCAAGAAAATGTCTCTTTTCTTAAATATATGTGCAATGGAAAACTTGAAAGAAGTTGATTTCCTTTTTACTTGCGAAGGTTGATCTCCGGATCACCACTTGCAATTCCAAGTAAAATAGAAAATCTGGCACACCCACACAAAAAAAGAAATGTTGATGCATGCCCTTGCCCCCCGGTTACGAAAGGGTCAGAACCAAACGGACTCCCACGTCCGCCGACCTCGGTAGAACCCGAGCAGGAGCGCGGTGAAAGTCCGAGATCGAATCCTAGAGGGGGGGTGAATAGGGTGAGCTACACTTAATGACTAATTATGACCAATTTTAACTTAATTAAAACAAACTAGTCACATGTGATGATTAACATATATAATGCGGAAGCTAAACAAAACAATCATCACAAAAGCAATCACCACTACACAAAGATTTATAGTGGTTCGGCCTCAATGCCTACATCCACTACCGGCTTGTGACTCAACACCCCACCGAATTTCCACTATTATGCTTTTCAAAAGGCTAAGCAATAACCTCTACAACTATGCTTTTCTAGGCTAAGCAATAACCTTACAATGTGCTTTTATAGGCTAAGCAATAACCTTTACACAATGCTTTTAAATGGCTAAGCAATAACCTTACAAGTAAAAATGATTTCTCTCAAAGAAAGTGTCTTCACAAAACACTCTAAGAGATTACAATTTAAGCTCAAATAAATTGCCTCTAAATAGGCGGATATGAAGTTGTAAAACAAACTCACACAACACACTAAGAAATGCAAAGATGAATGCTCATGAGGTGTGTGTGTGTAGTACTTCAATCAAATTAAAATTAAGTCCAATGAATTTTATGCTTAAAGCATTTCAAAGTTTAAAGCACATAAAAGATATGATTGAAGTCAAATGCAAATCACTTGAACAATTAAAAACTTGTGAATGATATGAAAATCTAAAGATCACAAGTTGTATGTAAATGATTAAGACTAATCAAGTGATGCATGTGCAATGTTGTTTTCAAAAACAAAGGTTTAACTAAAGTTCTAAAGAGATTGAAAACAACAATGAAGATTCAAACAAGTAAATGAATCATGCCATAAAAGGAATCAAGGATTTTGAAAAGCATGATTAACAAAGTTTATAAAACAAACTTGGTTTGAATCAAGAAGTAGAATCCAATACAAATAAATCAAAGATTAAATATGATAAGGATTCAAAACATCATTGTTATCATGCTAAAAATCATTTACCAAAGATTTAAAACAAAGCATATAACAAATGATAAAGAGAGATAAAGCTTACTTAGTGATTTAACTTCATTAATCCAAGCCTGAGCTTTACTAATGACCCCCTTGATCTCTCTTAGTTCATTACCCTTTCTTTTGTCTCCAATCACCTCAAGAAAGGCTTAGAAGTTCCTCCTTCCTTGGCCTCAAAACTCCTCAAAAGTTCTACACTTTTTCTCAAAGAAAGCCCCTTTTTATAGCCAAGAAGGTTGCCAATGGCTAGTGAAACATGCTTTTAGCGGGGGCCAGGGTCGCCGGTAAAAGTGTATATAAGCCGCCGGTATAAGTCCTTCCAACGGTCATATTTTTTTTAAAATATGCTTTTAGCGGCGGTCGTAGGCGCCGGTAAAGGTGATATATTAGCCGCCGGTAAAAGTTCTGTTTTCCCAAAAAATGTACATTTTAAAGAGATTTTCTTGTGGGGACTTTAGGCTATGGAATCAAGCATGGAAACATGATTTAAATCAATCTAAGTGTTTTAAAATTATGAAACAAAAAAAATCAAATTTGATTTGAAACTTTCAAAATATTGGCTAACTTGATTTATAAAAAATTATTTTCAAACTAAATGCATCCAAGTTTAAAACACAAATGTGCATGAAACATGAATTCTGAAAGTTTTAAAACCATACAAGTGAAAATTAAGATTTCAAGATATTCTAAATCAATGCATGTGTGAAAATTCATGAGATGAATAAAATGATAATGCATCCATCAAATTGCAAATACACAAAATCCCTAACAATCTCCCCCTTTGCAATTTGATGGCAAACCTTACTCAACACTAATTCTTCACACTTAGTCTCCAGCTCCTCCTTGGCTGGACAAGGCTTGAAATCTTCTTGGATGCTCATTTAACTTGGCTTGGGCTCTAGCTCTTTTTCTTCAATCTTCTTGATGCTTGGAGCTTGATCAATCTTCAAGCTTTCTCTTCATCTTCCTTTCTTTAGGCCAAGCATCTTCTTTAGCTCCTAAGCTTTCTTCTTTCATCTCTCCCCCTTAGACCATGCACTCTCCCTTTGGCAAGATATACAATCTCTCTCCCTTTGGAAGATAATACAATATCTCCCCCTTTGACATGCAACTCCCCCTTTGACATTAAACTTGAGTATTTTCTCCCCCTTAATCTCTCAATTTTCTCCCCCTTTGACATTAAATTGCAAAGGTATCATCAATTGAGGAGGGTAGGAATTTCTTCAAGTTGTACCTACACACATGAAACAAGGAAAATACCTTTTAGTAGCACCTGTTAACAAATGAAATCAAAAATGAAATTCATAACAGGATATCATGTATGGGTGTTAAGCTTATAAGGGTATCAGAGCCAATATAAGGGTGAATTTGATCAGAACTAGTACTTCCTTAGAAGGTTTTCACTCCCCCTCAATCCATACTCTTCTTTTGTCAAACTTGTGACAAGGATTTAACTATATGGTGCAAAAAGAAGATGGTTTAACCAATTAAGGGTTAACTTCAAGAGAAGGATTAGATTCCAGTTGACTATTAAGCTCAATATGATCAAATTACCAATATAAAGAGCAAGGTCATGGAGAAAAGCAATCATGGATATCAATTGAGATTTAAGGATATGGCCATTAACTCAATCACTCTAAAATGGATTTAAAAAGAATATAACTACTAAGAATGATCCAATTTTGAGCTATCCATGATGAAATGGGTTTTACTAAACATAGCATCAAATAATATAACTATGAAAATCATATGCTATGTAAGTTTTGAAATCATTTCATACATTCATTAAATATAACTATCATGAGCAAGATGAGTGAAATGAAATTCAAACATGAAGCCTACCTCAACCATAAACCAACCAAGATTATGAATACATAAACATGGTGGTCATGTGATTTACCTATAAATGTATGAGAGGTGGCAAACATGAAAATTATGATGCTAATAAAGTGTGACAATTATAAAATCAAGCATCACAAAAGGATATTCATCACTTTAAATGATATAACTAATGAGCATAGTGATGAACATGAGAAATTGCATTCTTTTAAAAAATATACCAAGGTAAAGCATGCAATTTACAAAGTGTCAAATCATATGAATACAACAACTAAGAAATCCATCAAACAATCTATGAAATACAAGGAATGGATTTCAAAGAGGTTCATATGATTAAAAACACTAATATGGAGTTGAAACATGTATTAGGATGACAACATAAAGAAAATACACATGAATCAACAACATAACCATCCATTTAAAAAAAATGACTAGAAGGCATAAAGGATGGATTTGAGAGTCCTAGTATGGTAACTTCAAATAAGACTAAGATCACAACCATACAAGAACTAAATGACATTTGCATAGAGAGAATCAATTAAAATCAAGATCTAACATGTAAAAACTCCAAACTAGCAAATGTACAATGAGGATCATGAAACATTATCGCTATGCATTGAAAAGATGAACAAGTGTATGTAGAGAATGTAAAACTATTTCATGATTCACAAATCATACAAATCAATTTGCACATAAAAGAAAGTAACTAGAAGAGCAAATATGCAAATTGTTTGTAACAACATTCATTTCCATTTCTAAGCTAATAAAACCAAATGCATAAGGAAATGAGAGCATGGAACATGCTTTGATAAATATAACTAATGATGATTTAAAGCAATTCCATTCATGCAATCTTCAAATCATAAACAAAATCCAACAATGAACACAATGAGTATGAAATTGAAGATAGCACATTATCAAATATCAATTTGTATTCTAAGGAATATAACTATAAATGATCATACAAATTGAAAACATATTTTCCATACCAAAAGATATAACTTAGTAATCGATGGAAAATCCAAATTGTTTCAAATCATTTGTTTTTCAAAAATAATCTTACTATGTCATACAAACAAATGAATTTTCAACAACAATCGATCATGATTAATCTAGCTATAAAAGCTTTTGAAACCATAATCAATTGAACATGTAGAAATGCATGCAAGATATATATAACTAAATGAAAGCAATAAGCAAATCTAACAAGATGAAATTATAATCAAAGATTTTGAAAATCATGATATATAACTAGTATGGTGCATGAAAAAAAAATCAATTGATCATAAATAAGCATTGCATTTTATGAAATGTAACTATGAAATAACAAAATGCAAATGCAACATGACCAACAAAAAGATTTACCTATAAAGGATAGGTTGGTCAATGAGGTCCAAGGCCTTAAGGTTTGTCTAAGTATCTAACTTTAGGAATCCACCTAAGGTCTTGAGATGGTTGATCTTTGAGGCCAAGTTTAGAAGTCCCACCAACTTTTGGAGATTTGACTTGATAAACTTTTACTTTAGACTTATCACCATGATAAATAGATTTGACTAATTTTAGCTTTGATTGGTGAATAGTCTCTTGTGATTGGTGAGTTTTCTTTTTAGGGGATTGATTTCTTTTCTTCTTATTTCCTCCATTTATTTGACTTTTGAATTTAAGATTTAACTTTGTAACTTTCTTCAAAAGTTCCTTCATTTGTTGAGTTAATGGAGGAAGATTGAGAAGCTTTTTGTTAATAGATTCTTTTAGAGTTGGTTTAATTTGTTTAAACCTTTTTAGAATCTATTTTAGGAGACTCCTTTTTAATTGGTTTTACTTCTTTAGTCTTTTTAGAGTCTTCCTTAATTTTTAGTGTCTTATCCATCATAGAGTTTGATTTTACTTTCTTTGGTTCAAAGATGGGTTTAGACACATTGCTTCTTCTTAATTTGCACTCAAATTTGAAATGCCCTTCATTACCACAATAATGACATTTTGATTTGGGCAATGGAGAGTGAGTGCATGAGAATGAGGACTCACCTTTCACAAATGTGTTGGTGAATTTAAGGTCATGTGAAATATTCCTATCATAACCAAGACCCGTCCTATCTCTTTGTGATTTACCCAATTTAAATAACTTTTCAAATTTTTCTTCACTTTGGGTAAATTTGCACTCATACTTTTGTTTGTAAGTTTCAAGTTGAGTGACTTGGTTTTTAAGGGTTGAATTTTCATTTTTAACTTTTGTTAGTTCAAGTTCAATTCCCTTAAATTTGTTTAGTTCTTCATGGGCAAGTTTTAATTCAAATTTAACTTCATTGATAACATTAGATCCAAGTTCTAGAGTTTTTATCTTAATTTGTGCATTAGATAAATTTTCCATAGAAATTGTTAACTTGGATTCTAAATTGTTAATGTTTTCATCTTGCCTTTTTAATTGATCTCTTAGTTTAGAATTTTCCTTACTAAGATTATCACAATCTATCTTTGATTCTCTTATGTCATCTTTAATATTAGATAGATTATGTAAAGAGATCATGAACTTAGATTCTATACAATTTATTAATTCATCTTTTTCTCTAAGTTCGTTTTTAGAAGAGACTAATTCTTGGTTTAGCCTTTTAGATTCTTCTTTTAATTTTTTATTCTTCTTATCAAGCTTTAAGGATAATGTATACAATTCTTCATAAGCTTGTTCAATGTCAATTTCATTTTCATCATTTTCTTCTTCTTTTAATTCAAATTTAGATTCATTAATTTCAATGTTTGAATCTCCATTTGATGGAAGAATGAGGGGTCTAGAAGAATCTACACAAGTATCTACACAATCTAAAATAGTGGAATCCATTCTAATGATTTTCAAGGAAGCACAACACTAGGGTTTTAACTCTAGGTTTTTACACCGAATCAAGAGTTCCAAACACTTGATCCTAATATAGAGCACGAGGCTCTGATACCAATTGAAAGTCCGAGATCGAATCCTAGAGGGGGGGTGAATAGGGTGAGCTACACTTAATGACTAATTATGACCAATTTTAACTTAATTAAAACAAACTAGTCACATGTGATGATTAACATATATAATGCGGAAGCTAAACAAAACAATCATCACAAAAGCAATCACCACTACACAAAGATTTATAGTGGTTCGGCCTCAATGCCTACATCCACTACCGGCTTGTGACTCAACACCCCACCGAATTTCCACTATTATGCTTTTCAAAAGGCTAAGCAATAACCTCTACAACTATGCTTTTCTAGGCTAAGCAATAACCTTACAATGTGCTTTTATAGGCTAAGCAATAACCTTTACACAATGCTTTTAAATGGCTAAGCAATAACCTTACAAGTAAAAATGATTTCTCTCAAAGAAAGTGTCTTCACAAAACACTCTAAGAGATTACAATTTAAGCTCAAATAATTGCCTCTAAATAGGCGGATATGAAGTTGTAAAACAAACTCACACAACACACTAAGAAATGCAAAGATGAATGCTCATGAGGTGTGTGTGTGTAGTACTTCAATCAAATTAAAATTAAGTCCAATGAATTTATGCTTAAAGCATTTCAAAGTTTAAAGCACATAAAAGATATGATTGAAGTCAAATGCAAATCACTTGAACAATTAAAAACTTGTGAATGATATGAAAATCTAAAGATCACAAGTTGTATGTAAATGATTAAGACTAATCAAGTGATGCATGTGCAATGTTGTTTTCAAAAACAAAGGTTTAACTAAAGTTCTAAAGAGATTGAAAACAACAATGAAGATTCAAACAAGTAAATGAATCATGCCATAAAAGGAATCAAGGATTTTGAAAAGCATGATTAACAAAGTTTATAAAACAAACTTGGTTTGAATCAAGAAGTAGAATCCAATACAAATAAATCAAAGATTAAATATGATAAGGATTCAAAACATCATTGTTATCATGCTAAAAATCATTTACCAAAGATTTAAAACAAAGCATATAACAAATGATAAAGAGAGATAAAGCTTACTTAGTGATTTAACTTCATTAATCCAAGCCTGAGCTTTACTAATGACCCCCTTGATCTCTCTTAGTTCATTACCCTTTCTTTTGTCTCCAATCACCTCAAGAAAGGCTTAGAAGTTCCTCCTTCCTTGGCCTCAAAACTCCTCAAAAGTTCTACACTTTTTCTCAAAGAAAGCCCCTTTTTATAGCCAAGAAGGTTGCCAATGGCTAGTGAAACATGCTTTTAGCGGGGGCCAGGGTCGCCGGTAAAAGTGTATATCAGCCGCCGGTATAAGTCCTTCCAACGGTCATATTTTTTTTAAAATATGCTTTTAGCGGCGGTCGTAGGCGCCGGTAAAGGTGATATATTAGCCGCCGGTAAAAGTTCTGTTTTCCCAAAAAATGTACATTTTAAAGAGATTTTCTTGTGGGGACTTTAGGCTATGGAATCAAGCATGGAAACATGATTTAAATCAATCTAAGTGTTTTAAAATCATGAAACAAAAAAAAATCAAATTTGATTTGAAACTTTCAAAATATTGGCTAACTTGATTTATAAAAAATTATTTTCAAACTAAATGCATCCAAGTTTAAAACACAAATATGCATGAAACATGAATTCTGAAAGTTTTAAAACCATACAAGTGAAAATTAAGATTTCAAGATATTCTAAATCAATGCACGTGTGAAAATTCATGAGATGAATAAAATGATAATGCATCCATCAAATTGCAAATACACAAAATCCCTAACACGCGGTCCATCAGGCTGGCACACCCGGTGGGACTCGTTTATTTGAGAACACGATGCTAGAAATGAAATATTGCATATCATATATTTTTCTCTATGCTTGTATTTCTTTTCTCGATTCCTTGGCTACTTTATAATTGGTGGCCTATGTTGGATTCCGCATCTAAAAAAAATGAGATGAGATTTTTTGTTTGGAAATTTTTAATTCTTTGAATTTATTTCCACTCTTTCTCTTTTCAAAACAAAAAATCAGATTTTTCAGTTTGGATTCAAAATTGAGAAACCTTGATCCGTTCCTATCGTTCATCGCGCTTGCAGAAATGTTGAGCCTGTTCGACTAAGGTTTTGGGCCATCGTTTCTCTTCGATGAGTTCATTAAAGATCTAAAAAAAAAATGAGATGAGATTTTTTGTTTGGAAATTTTTAATTCTTTGAATTTATTTCCACTCTTTCTCTTTTCACAAAAAAAAAACAAAAAATCAGATTTTTCAGTTTTGGATTCAAAATTGAGAAACCTTGATCCGTTCCTATCGTTCATCGCGCTTGCAGAAATGTTGAGCCTGTTCGACTAAGGTTTTGGGCCATCGTCTCTCTTCGATGAGTTCATTAAAGATCTAAAAAATATATATATATATTAAAATAATAATAATAATAATAAAAAATATAAAAATTTTTATTTCTCATTTTGGATTCAAAATTGAGAAACCTTGATCCGTTCCTATCGTTCATCACGCTTGCAGAAATGTTGAGCCTGTTCGACTAAGGTTTTGGGCCATCGTTTCTCTTCGATGAGTTCATTAAAAAAAATATAATAAAATAAAAATATAATTGAAAAAAAAAAAGACATAGACCACTAAGGTTAAACCAACTGTGTTCTTTGATCATGGTTGATTCAAAGAAAAGCCTTGTCCAGAGTGTGGAGACAGCTTGACTGTTCTAGGCAAGGGTCCTCCAAACGGGTTCATTAAGTAAACCTACCCTTACCTGGGGGCAATTCTATCAATCAAGATTTCATAAGACCGGGTTAGGAGGCCTATGTGTACTCTCTCGTCTTTTAAATAAATTTTTTTAAAAAAAATATTAATTTTTTTTAAAATAAAATTTTAAAATAAAAAATAAAAAATAAAAAAAAAATTTCAAAAAAAGAAATCTTAAAAAAAATAAATAAATAAAAATAAAAAAATAAAAAAATTTTTTTTTTTAAAAAAAAAAATCTTCAAAATCTTCAAAAAAAAAAACTTTCGTCATTTTGGGTTTAGATTGGAGAAATCTTGGTCTTCTCCTTTCTGAGCACTGGCGCTCGTGGAAATCGCTGAGCCCGTGTTCAGATTGGAGTGCCTTTTGCTCTCTTTGATGAACCCGATATTGGCCTTTCAAAAAAAAAACTCGTCATTTTTAGATTCAGATTCGAGAAATTATGGTTCATTTCTTTCTGAGCACTGGCGCTCGCGGAAATCGCTGAGCCCGTGTTTAGATTGGAATACCATCTGCTCTCTTTGATGAATCCAATTTTGACCTTTCAAAACAGAGAATCTCATCTCATAGATGCGGTCTCAAAACATTTGTGTCTAGCGGTACTAGTACGCCCTTTCAGGGTCTACTGTATTGCGACCGGCACATCTGTAACTCCAACTTTATATTCTTCTTAGCTCAAGCAAGCTCTGCTTCTCGATAAGTCGAGTTTAAGTTCACAATTGCTTCTAGCAGTCACTGGGATGCCCATTCTGGGCTTACCATACCTGCAATCAGAACAATTGTACCCTCTATGGCGTTTTGCCTTCTTCATGTTGCTTGGGTCATCTTCCTCTAGCAATTTGAAAAGACGAAACCATAGAACTTCCCATTTATGATCATTATATTCTTGTGATTACTAATGGATGTGGTCTTGTTTCAGAAATTTTCGAAAACTAACAATGGCAGTTTCATTAACCATTACTTTCGATGAGAGCAAGCACCAAATCATGCTTCAACAGAAGCAAACTACGCGCACTTACAAGCGCCCCATCAGCTGCCGAAGCGTCAACTCCCTCGGCAACTCTCTGAACTCCGGGTCGACCTCGACTCCCCGGACTATCGTCTTTGGGACGCTGGGACCATTCTCACTTCCTGAAGAACAAACTACTCCTCCCAAGAAGCAGAAGCTCGCCTCTCAACGTGTCACTACCGTGACACCAAAGGCGAGCACCAGCAGGCCTGAAGCCCGTGGCAGCCCCACGAAGCCTTGACCTGCAAACAACCAGGTCTATCCCAAGACTTGGTCCCCAAGACCTTCACCAAAACAAAGAAGGTCCCAAACATCTACCAAGCCAGCATTCCTGGCCCCACTCAAGGAGAACCAGTTCTACCCTCTTGCCTACATAAAAGAGGAGAAACCCATCTCCAACCTGACTTCCAAGTCATCCCAGCATGAGCCGGCTTGTTCCTACAAGCCCAAAATCAAGTCATGCATCACAAGGCCTCTGCAAGCACCTGCTAAGGCCTACAAACCTGCAGTTCGACCCTTCATCTCTACAGGGGCCGAACTTCAAAATTTCAAAGCTTCGCTGCAACAGGCGAAGGACAGGGTTCGCATCCTGTCCTTGCCCAGCTACAAAGAAGACAGGCTCGGCTGCTGCGCCCGAGGGAGCACATCCTTCATCGTCAAAGCCCAGCCAGAGCTGACCGAAGCTCAAATTGCTCGTCGTATACGCCGCCGCGCGTCATACCGGCAAAAGAGACTAGAGAAGCAAAGGACCCAGCCTCCTACACTCCAAGTCTCTCCCAAATGGGTCGAAAAAGAAAGACCCAACCAAGTTGTTGCCGTCCATATGGTTGGAAAAAACCAGAAGGCGCCAAAAATCAGCAACAAAAATCCATGTCCGACGTCCGATGACCCGCAGTGTCTCAAGGACAAGAAGACAGTCAGAAGAATCCCCTGCTCCTTCAAGCAAAGGACAGCAGAGTGATCCTTCCTCAAGCTCTTCTTCAAAAAGAATGAGCCCCAGCTCAGTCACCAGGACAGTTTCTTCGTTCGAATCACGAAGGATGAATGTCTTGGCTACAAATTCTGAGCCACCACCCCGCAATCCACCTCCAGAAGATGCGATCACCCGCATCCAGCAGTTGGAACAGGGCCAGCAGAGGATTGAAACTCTGATGGAAAACCTTCTCCTCGCCTTCCAAAATCAGGCGAACAATGAACCTCCTCCGAATCATCAAAACGACGAGGTAAATGTAGAAGAACATGAGTCACGCGCCCTTACCAAAAAGGACGTAAACAGTATCCTCGCCAAAGCAAAAGAAGAGGATATACTCAAGGAGCATGGGATCAAGCCACCATATCCCTTATGGATGGACTCGGTCCCGTTCCCCACCAAATTCAAGCATCCTACTCTCCAAACATATACGGGGAAAGGATCAGCCAGACAGCATGTCATCCACTTCAAGATCCTGACGGGAGCTATCGCGGATCAAGATGCACTCAAGATCCGCCTCTTTGCAAGTACCCTAAAAGGTACGGCCTTCGATTGGTACTCCACTCTGCCGGAGGACTCAATCCAAAACTGGGCCATGCTAGAGACACGCTTCCTGACTCACTTCAAAGGTGAAGATCATCCCGCTACTATGGCTCAGCTGTGCAGCCTAAAACAGGGGGAGAATGAATCAACATATGACTTCATTCACAAGTGGAAAGCAATGGCATACAAATGCTCTGATGTATTGCCACAAGCGTCGCTAGTCGACATTTGCCGAAACAACATGAGAGCCAGAATCCGCTCCATGATCATCAGCAACAAATCAAAAAACCTGGGAGAACTCCTAGAAGCTTCCATGGAAGCTGAAACGGTGATTAAAGACCTCAACAGTCAGAAATCATCAAGAAAAGAGCCGACCGCCATTGCAACCTCTAAACCAAAGAAAAAAGAGGTCCTCAATGTGCAGACCAAGTCAGCTCCTCAGCCACCAAAGAAAGCTAAAAATAAAGTTGCTGGTAAGAGACCTGAACTCTCTGATGCCTTCAAAGAATGAGTAGAGAAGAAATACCCGTTTGATGAAGATGTTGATGAAATCTTCAGGGCTCTTGTGGCAAACGGCAAGCTCACCTTGCCTGAACCAAAAAGACCGGGTGATGTTCGCAAAACCAACGATCCTCGGTACTATCCATACCACCAGATGATCTCGCATCCTCTCAATCAATGCTTCATTGTGAGGGAGAAAATAAACGAGATGTGGAAAAACGGAGTCATCACCTTTGACAAAAACTATGGGTCTGCCTCCGTTAACATGGTGACATGTGGACAAACATCAAAATCACCGAAGAAGAAGATCACTACTTCCTTCAAGGTGATAAACTCAATTCAAGTGTCCGAAGAACTGGTTCCTTACCCGACACCAGACGGACAACCCATATGGGTACATCCCGATCTCCTGGATGATGAAAATTGGGAGGTCGTGAAAATAAAGCCTACAGCTCGACAGCGAAGGCAGGCTAGGAAATATCTCCTGAAGCTCAAAAGGCAAGAGAAGACCCAGCCAAAACAAGAAGTCAAAGAAAAGGCGGAGACTTCCTCTACCGCTTCACTGGAGGCAACAAAAACATCCCTTCCAGAGACTTCAAAGGGGGTAAGAAAATTTACTCTCATTGATTTCATGCCACCTTAATTCAAAGAAGCCATGCAGGAGGCATCATACTCTTGCAATTCGGTAGTTGGATTCTCCATTGATGGATACGAGTCCAGCGACACCGATGATGGATTCGAATCCAACTACACAGATGAGTGGGAGGAGTCCCTTGAAACAGGAGAATATCTTTCCGATCAAGAATGGGTTCCTGAGTCTCATCTTATGCCAGTAATCTGGTATAACCCCCTACAGCCACAAAGATCCTGGTCAGATGATGAAGAAGACCAAGAAGCTGTACAAGAAAATGCTGCTGACCCAGCACCTCTCATTACTCCAGTGGAAATCAACCATGTTGAGCCACAAAGAGTTGATGAAGAAGAAGATCCGGCTCCCATGCCTGATCTTGAAGAATATGCAAGGATCTTGCAGCGACTCGCTCTAGAACAAGAGCAAGAACGCGTCAACGAGCCTCCTCGCAATCCAGAGCCTGAAGTCCCTGAAGACCATCAGCCACATCCTCCCTTAACTCCTGAAAATGGAGAAAATTTGTGGATAGACGATCCTCTTACATCCGAGGATGAGTCTGACTCCGATCAGGCAACGTCTCCCGTCAGAGCTTCCTATAATGTGATAATTCGGGATTATAGCTCTTCCGAAGCATCGTCTGATGAAAGCACTTACACTCCGGCGACGCCTAGCAATGTATCTTCTGGAGCCACCTCGTCTCACGTGACTTTCACTGAGATGACACCCTCTCAGGTTTCTTCTCCTGAGACTGTGACTTCAAAGTTCACACCCTTCCTGACTGAAGAATTCCCAGCTATTGATGCTTGGGACGATGAATTAGTCAACGAAGAAGAAAGGTTGCTGGATGCTGTTCAGGACTTGTTCCCGGAAAATGCTCCATACAACACGATCACTGAGGATGGCAACTCTGCTGCTGATTCATCCTTAGCAAATGAAAAACGACAGCCTCTTGATCCTGAAGACAATCTTCCAAACGAAGACCCTTCTCAAGAAGCTCTCGAAGTTGGTAGAGGCACCCGCTCTGGCCGGGACTACCATAAAAATTACAACCAATCTTCTTTTACATATGTAAATCCTTTGGGAAAAGATGTTGTAAGCACCCCTAGTGGCAATAATGATGAACATGCAAGCCCTAAGGAGGCTTTCAAGTATGACTTGATGAACACTTCAAGCACATACCTGCACGTCTGCACATCCTAGATTTGTTGCGAATGTCTCCGCACACTCGTGATAATCTCATCTCGGAATTACAAAAGCTGAATGAGGATGTCGACAAATATGCCCCGCAAGTCCTCCAAATTGAAATGGATTACCGGGTCAAAAACTCAGAAGCCTCCTCAAAGGGAGAAAAGAAGAAAACTAAGGGATCATGCATTGAATGCCTCTCGGTTAAAAAAAGCAGCCAGTGCAACCATCGCCTTCACAAAGGACGACCTCCTACTTGGAGAAACCAGGCATAACCGACCCCTGTACTTCACAGGGTATATCAAGGAAATGCCTATGCACAGAGTTCAGATCGACCCAGGTTCTGCGCTCAACCTCATCTCTACATCGGCTCTTGAAGAGTTGGGCATCCCACCCAGCAAGCTGAACCACACATCTATATCTATCTTTGGATACGATGGGAGTACTCAAAGGCCTATCGTCAAAATCAGGTTCAAGTTGCAGATCGGTGATCTTATCTCTGAGGTCACAGTGTATGCAATAAAAACCCCTTCATGCTACAACATCCTTCTCGGACGCCCTTGGATCCACGAGAATGGTGTTGTCCCTTCAACTCTACATCAATGCATCAAGTTTGTTGGCGACGACGGCATGATACATCGAGTCTTTGCGGACAGAAAACCCTTCAAAGGTAAAGAAGTCCACTTCGCAGACTCACAGATGTATGAAGGTGAAAAAGAAGAAGAGGAGAAGCACACAGCATCCTTTGCCGAAAATCTCCAGAAAGATAAAGGCAAAGCTCCTCAACAATCACCGGAAGAAAACAAACCATCTGGTAAATCTGAAGAGAGCATTCAAACTCCCTTCATCATCTCCCTCAAACCTTCAAAGCCTTTGGTCATCACAACTAAAGTGAAGAAGGCAAAGCAAAAGCCTGGGGGCAAATTTGTTGTCTCTTTCGTGTCTATCATGCAAGACACGGACTCGGATTCAGAGCCGGAAGACGACACAATCGTCAAGCCAAGCTGACATTCAGCAAGTTCAGCCTGCTCTCACTCCAATGGAGACAACTTCTGACATAGAAGATCCTACGTCAGCTTCCATCGTTGTTCCAGCAACTTCAGCAAAGGAAAAGCCGATCTTCTTCCATAGATCGGATGCTTCTTCATCAAACTCCATGCTTGAACCTTTCCAAAATGAAGGTATGCCTCAACTATCCTTATATAGTTCTGTGGCACAAGCTATTATGAAGAAAATGGGCTATGACGCTCAAAACCCAGTCGGTTTGGGAGAAGGACGTGGTATTCTCACACCATTGGGGCCCGTCTTGACCAAAAGCCAGCTGGAAGATTGGAGACTCTACGGCTATGTAGAAAAGTCTTCACACGGGTTAGGGTATGATCCTGACACTCCCTTGAGACAGTTGACACAAAGGCTTAAAAGTCAATATACTGACCAAGCCTCAACATCTCAAGTCCATGAAGACATCGATCTCCCTGGATATCTCTTTGATGAGTCACCTGACAAAGATCCAGGAAGCTCATCCAATTGGCGCGATTTCTCCGAAAATGAAGAGGAGTTGTCCGATGGAACAGACGTGTGGACTTCTGACCCAGAAAAACCCTCATGTCCAAAAGAAGTGGCCTACTTCGACCCAGTTTCAATAGGCGATTGGGATCATCTCATAGCAAGCCTTGGGAAAATTACCAATCAAGAAAACCCGTGGAAAGGAACAAAACCTTGGTCTGGAAATGCCTTTGAAAACCCAGAAGGTTTCGTTGAGCTGGAAGCCTCCGAAAATATTATGGAGGAACCACCTTTGAACCTTCCAACAGAAGATCCTGTTCAAAAGATAGACTTGGGAACACCAGATAACCCACGTCCTGTATTCATAAGCAAGAATATAAAGGATGATGAGTTACCCGAGTATATCGCCTTTCTTCGTGAGTTCGTTGATTGCTTTGCACGGTCTTATGCTGAAATGCCAGGCTTAGACCCCAAAATAGCGGTTCACAAACTCAATCTTCAAGAAGACATCAAGCCTGTCAAGCAAGGCTGAAGAAGATTCCGTCCGGATGTGATGGATAAAATTGAACAAGAAGTTCAAAAACTCAAAAGCGTCGGCTTCATCCGTGAGGAACAACATCCTGAATGGTTGGCCAACATTGTCCCCGTGACAAAGAAGAACGAGCAGATCAGGGTCTGTATTGACTATAGAGACCTGAATGGCGCATGCCCTAAAGATGAATTTCCGCTCCCCATACCAGAGGTAATGATTGATAACACCTATGGATTCGAGCGAATGACATTCATGGATGGTTTCTCTGGCTACAATCAGATAAAGATGCATCCTGAAGATGAAAAACATACATCTTTTCGGACCCCATTTGGCGTGTATTGCTACACTGTCATGCCATTTGGTCTGAAAAATGCTGGTGCCACATATCAGAGGGCTATGATGAAAATATTCCAAGATATGCAGCACAAGACGGTTGAATGTTACGTTGATGACCTCGCTGTCAAAAGCAAAAGAAAAGAAGATCATCTCGAAAACCTTCGAGAAGTCTTCCTCCGGCTTCGCAAACACAAACTGCGAATGAATCCTTTGAAATGCTTCTTCGGCGTCTCGTCGGGTAAGTTCCTCAGATTCTTAGTTCGGAAAGCTGGAATAGAGCTTGACCCCATAAAAGTCAAAGCCATTCTAGAAATGCCCTCTCCAAGAACCTTGAGAGAACTCAAAGGGCTTCAAGGGAGATTGGCCTACATCAGACGGTTCATCTCCAATCTTTTGGGGAAATGCTGTCCATTCTCCCGATTGATGAAAAAAGGTGTAAACTTTGTCTGGGATGCTGACTGTGAAGCTGCTTTCCAAGACATCAAGTCATACCTGACAAAACCTCCAGTGTTAGCTACTCCTACCACTGGAAAACCATTCATCTTGTACACAAGAGCCCTTGATCACTCTTTGGGAGCTCTGCTTGCACAAGAAAATGATCAAAGAAAAGAAGCTGCTCTATATTACCTCAGCCGCATGCTAGTAGGTGCAGAGCATCGCTAATCTCCAGTCGAAAAAGAATGTCTTGCAGTGATGTTCGCCGTACAAAAGCTGCGTCACTACTTGCTTTCCAACACAGTATACCTGGTCTCGAGGGTCAACCTCTTGAAGGTCCTTGTCACAAAGGCAGGTTCTCTCAACGCGCTCGACTAGCGAAATGGTCCATCCTTCTGTCATAATTTGAGATTAGGTATGTACCACAAAAGGCAATCAAAGGGCAAGCTCTAGCGGACTTCCTCGTAGAGCATCCACTGCCTAAAGATTCTCTGCTCAGAGATGATCTCCCAGACGAACCAGTCTACAATGTGGAGACTTTCTCACAAAGTGCCTCCTGGGACATGTACTTTGACGGTGCAACCAGGACGAATGAAAAAAGACAGCTGATCTCGGGAGTTGGCATCCTCTTTGTTAGCCCCGACAAGTACATGATTCCACACGCTTTCTCGCTACTGGAACCATGCACAAACAATGCAGCTGAATATCAAGCTCTGATCTTAGGATTGGAACTCGCCATCGAATCCAGTATCACCATGCTGGAAGTCTTTGGAGACTCTCAACTGATCGTCAACCAGATGAATCAGAAATTTGAAGTCAGGAAGCCAGATTTGTTGCCTTACTACAACAAGGCACAATCACTTCTGCAAAAGTTTCACATCTGTCACATCACCCACATTCGTAGAGGTGAAAACATACGTGCAGATGCCCTAGCTGGACTTGCCGCATCCATGGCAATCCAGGAAGGGGAAAACATGCAAATCACAGTGTGCGAAAGAAGAATCCTTCCTCCTCTTAACACACACCAAGCAGTTGCTGAATGCCACCAAGTGGTCGGAAGTCTGATTTCAATCCTTCAAACTTCAATCGGCGACTGGAGGGATCCGTTCATTGATTACATTATGTTCGGAATCCTACCTGAAGATCAAAAGAACGGGTAAGCATCCAAAGGCGAACCCCAAGCTTTCATTTGGATATTCCTTCAAAAATCCTTTACAGGAAATCCTTCAACGGAGTACTTCTACGCTGCTTGTCACAACAAGAGGCTGGAGAAACACTCAAAGAAGTTCATGATGGTCTTTACAGAGCTCATCAGGCTGGACCTAAGCTCTATGATCAGATAAAAAGGTTAGGATATTACTGGCCTACCATGGTAGCTGATGCAATGCAATTTGCTAAGCGCTGCCAACAATGCCAAGTTCATGGAGATTACATTCACATGCCTCCAGAATGGCTGCATCCTACAGCGATTTCATGGCCTTTCGAAGCCTGGGGTATGGACATCATAGGTCCTATTTCTCCCCCTTCGAGCAAAGGTCATCGCTTCATCTTCGCCGCTACGGATTATTTCTCCAAGTGGTCAGAAGCATTTGCGTTCAACGAAATGAAGACCTCATCGGTCCTTCAGTTCCTACGCACCAACATCATTTGTCGTTTCGGCATACCCAAAAGATTCGTCCATGATAACGGACCACAATTCCGGGATCATCGATTCTACAGGTTCTGCGACAAATACAAAATCCAAAGCTGTCCTTCGACTCCATACAATCCGGCAGCAAACGGGTTAGCAGAAGCTTTCAACAAGACACTCTGCAAAATCCTCAAAAAAATGGTCTCTAGTCATAAAAGAGACTGGAGCGACAAAATGTCTGAAGCTTTGTGAGCCTATCGAACCACCGTTCGAGGACCAACCCATAGCACACCATTCTCCTTGGTCTATGGATGCGAAGCTGTCGTACCCTTGGAAGTACAAATTCCTTCCTTGAGGGTATCCTTGCAAAATAACATGACTCAAGAAAGCAATGTCAAATTGCAACTCCATCAGCTGGACAATCTCGATGAGAGACGGCTCGAAGCTCAACAAAGCATTGGACTTTACCAAGCACGCATGGCAGGATCTTTTGATAAAAAGGTCAGGCAACGCGCCTACAAAAAGAGTGACTTGGTTCTTGCGGTAAAAAGGCCAATGGTCTTCGCTCACAAGTCCAAAGGAAAATTTGAGCCAAAATGGGAGGGACCCTACGTCATCGACAAGGTTTTCTCCAACGGCGCATACGCACTCCTAAACATGGAAGGTGACAGATGTATGCTGCCCATCAACTGACAAGTTCTTAAAGCGGTACTACCCTTGAAGACTTACCCAACTGGGTAAGAGCAATGCCTGTATGGCCAAAACCGGTTTCCAGGTACACGCTCGCTAAACCCACCCTTTTTTTAGAATTTTCATATCAAATGTTGAAATTTCTAGAAATTTAAAACAATGCTTACTTTCATCGTTTCATTGTCAAAAAAAAAATCCAAGTTTAGGAACCTTTCCCTGACTTGACCAAAATTTTCAACCCTTGAACCCAAAATTCATGGTTTGAAACAAAATCCGGATTCAGGGATTTCCACCCTAGTCCACCTTGCCTTTTACCGCCAAAATGGTTTTAGGTCAAAACTTATGACCCTCGTGTCTTTAAACAAAAAACAAAATTGGTTTTTCAAAAAACCGCGAGGAAGTGACGCTTAGTCGATACTCGCACAAATCGGAAGCATATGAACCATGTTCGACACTTCCAAAATCGCAGGAAAGCGACATTTCGTCGATACTTGCAAAATCCAAAACTGTGGAGACGCAACATTTCAGTTGATATCCACAACCCAAATTTCAAAGGTTCGAAAAAAACCTTTAAAAAAAAAAACCATGGAGACGCAACATTTCAGTTGATATCCATAACTCAAAGGTTCGAGAAAACCACAAATTTCAAAAATCGTGGGGAAACGACTCAAGTCAGTACCCGCAAAACCAAAATTTTTGAAAAGCAAGGATGCGACATTCCATCGATACTTGCACCCAAATCCACGAGGATGCGACATTCCATCGATACTCGCAACCGAATGAGCAAGGAGGCGACATTCCATCTATACTTGTAAGAACATTCAGCAGGGAGGCGACTTTAGATCGATACTTGCATTTTTGAAAACCAAACCGGCTATTAATGCCATCAAAACAGGCTATAAATGCCACAAACCGGCTATCAATGCCACCAAAACAAAACCGGCTATCAATGCCACAAACAAAAACTTGGATTTCAAAAAAAAAAAACCGGCTATCAATGCCACCAAAACAAAACAGGCTATCAATGCCACCAAAAACCGGCTATAGATGCCACAAAACAAACCGGCTATCAATGCCACCAAAACTGGCTATAGATGCCACAAAAAAAAAAAAAAAACTCAGCTATCAATGCCACAAGAAAAGCTGGCTCTCATGCAAAAATTGGCTTCCATGCCACAAACAAAAACCTGGCTTCCATGCCAAAACAATCATTTGACAAAAGATTTTTACAAAATGACAACCTTTTGATCAAATCCCATTTAGCAATTACTTTTATCACAAAAAGATTCAAGTGAGCGTAGGGATAACAAAAAAAGAAGGCATCCCATTTAGCAATTACTTTTATCACAAAAAGATTCAAGTGAGTGTAGGGATAACAAAAAAAAAAAAAGAAAGTGTTCACAAGCACTACAAAAAAAAGAGTACCAAAAAAAAAGAAAGTGTTCACAAGCACTACAAAAAAGTAAGTACCAAAAAAAAATACAAGTGGTTCCAAAAAAAGAGAGAAGGATGGTTTCTGTAAAAAAAAAAATAAATAATACAGGAGCTCAATAAAAAATGGTCTCCAGCCAAGAGTTCAGCTCCTCAAGCAAACTTTTGGCCTCAGCCGTCAAGGATTCTAGGGCACGATTCTTCAAGAACTTGCCATGAGATGCTGGGGTGGGTTGAAACCCTTCTTTCGCACCAGGAAGATTATCCCGAGCACTTTGCCATCATTCGCTATCTTGAGATTTCCTTTCAAGAACTCGATTAGCATCTGCAACCCGGCGAATCAGAGCACTCTCCCTATCACGAGCCTCTGTTTTGGCAGCCCACTTGGCAGCAACTTGTGCCTGCAGATGCTCAAGACGTTTCCTGGCCTCATCGATCTCCCTATCAAGGATTTTAAGGTCATGTGTCAGCCCGATGATGGTTAGCTCTTCTTAGTTCTTCTCTCGGACTGCCTGCTTCCTGCTTTCTTTAGCCTCATCCAGGTTAGACTGAGCCTTATCCGCAGGGTCCAGGAACATCTCCTTAAAAAACTGATCATCAGGAAAACCCATGGTCTCAAACCACCTGTCACCCAGCTCAATGATCCTATCAACGATCGCCCTGGCATCTGTGACATCCAGACCAGCCTCTTCAGCATCACCGAGAATCTCACGCACATGCTGGATCATGCTAAATCCGGCTTCTAAGTGCCCAGAAAAGAGAGTCTCAATCCAAGAGCTCAGAACCCGCACCACCACCTTCTTCGCAAAAAGAAGAGATGGCCCAGCTGAAGATTCGCCCAACTCTATTGGTCGGCCGCTCATATCATCATCTGCTGGAAGAGTAACAAAAGAACTCTTTCCAGTTGAAGCTGCTCCTGCTCGGGAAGGAATCTCAGCACGAGGAATCTCCTCAACATTGTCAGAACTGGTCCCAAGGAGTCTCTACCTCTGGATTAACCTCTGGCATCCCTTGCTCTGGAAGCGACGGATCCTCCTCTGTCACTTCAAAACCTGCCAAAAGAAACACAAAAAGGTATGAATATAATCCTGTTTGAAAATCATTATCAGGGTTATAACTACAAAATACCTTCTTCGACGACTGGCGGAAACACTTCCTTCCTCCATGAACTCATTGGAAGCATCATCAACATTTGTGTCCATCGAGGGTTCAAAGTCATCGGAATCCTGTGGCAAGTCAGCTGGCAAGAAATGTGTTAGCAAACCAAGTCACAGACAAAAAAAAAAGAAGAAAAAAAGGGGAAGTCGTACCAATTGGAGATTCTGGATTCACTCCAGAGTCCCTCGGTTCTTCTTCAGGTGCCCCGATAGGATCCGTCACCACCTCATCGAATGGAACCTCAGGCATCGCCAAGTCTTCCTCTGCTAAAAAAAAAAAAAGAAAGCAAAAAACAAGAAGCAAATCAGAACATGGAAAAAGTCCCATGAAAAGAAATGGAAAGAGAAAAAGGAAGAATCATACCTTCACCGACGGTCTCTTCTTCTCGGCTTCTCTTCTCTGGAGGCTCGTCAGCATCCACTGGCACATCCTCATTGATAGTAAGAGGAACTTCCAAGTCAGGAGAGTCCTCATGCTGCCCCTTGCTGTCGATGATGACTCCTCCCCCTCTTACCCCGGCGGGCTCGCTTCTTGGAGGAACCTGCCCCGCTGTCAGAGTCAGGTTTCCCACTTGACTCCTCACTGGATGGTCTACTCTTGCCAGTAGACTCCACGGAAGCTTGCCTCTGTGCCGCTTGCATCCAAGCGCCAAGTTCGGCTTCCTCCTGTTCTAGCTGCTCTAAAGCCTCATCAGGTATTTCTCGAACAGCTTCAGAACCAATGACGCCCTGGTCATCGAGAAAGCCTATCTTGTGCTTTTCTCCAGAAAGGAAGGCCCAAACTTTCTCTCGCCGGACGCCATCTGACTTTCCAAGGCCCTTTCCAGATGCCAGCTTCACATCAAGCTCCTTCTTGGAAAGCCCCCGATATGCCGAAAAGCTCTCCGCGAACCACTTCGCAAAGCCGGCAGTCCGGGAAGTCAGCAACACAGGATAAGAAATCATGGCTGTAGTATCTTCAGCACTATAGAAAGCCCATGCATTTCTCCCGTCCTGTAAACCTCCAAAGCGCTTCACCATGCTTGAAGGCGCTCCAACAACGCCTTGAGAAAAGCCCAGCTGCAAAGCAATGCGAGAAGGTACATACGGCTGGATGTCGACGAAAAGATGTCTACGGTACACCATCGTGCCGACACGTATGCTGAAAAGCCACTCTCTCTCTGCATTCGTCAAGGAATAATGCCTTCCCGACCCAGCCCTGGTAGAGTCTCGGGAGGCACCAAAATCAAAAGCCTTCTTCCGCAACTCTGGAGAAAGCTTCACTGAAGACCGCCCCATCTCGACGTCCCTGAACCGTCGGATCCTCATGCGGGCAAACAAAAGTGATTCGGACACGGCTTTGCCCTTAGCCAGTCGAATCATCAGAGGATCATCATCCTGTGCAGCACCCAGCCGGTGGAAGCCAGGACAGTGGTATACATACCACGAATAAAAGATATGGGCTGAAAATACCCTATTCATGGGAAGCCCAAGCCGAACCAAAAAAGCAGCAGCCTGCAGTTCGGTACACAGGTAGGAGTAAAGAGCTGGCACCAAAGCAAGCTGCTCTCCAAACGCGATCTGACAAGCCGGAAAAATACAATGTGGCCTGATGTGCGTTCCATCTCCTCTAGCAAAAATAGCCTCACCAAGCCAAAAGTGAGGTAAATAGCGAGATCTCTCCGCAGTGCAATGTCAGGACATATGGCGTTTGTACTGGCACAGAAATCTCTCAACTCTTTTTGCATGGCCAAGATCTTCTTTGAACTTGGATCCTGAGCTTCGGCTTCTTGGGTCACGCTATCAGAAGGCTCCCTGCTATAAAAAAAGTTGGGGAATGAAGAGCTAGAACTCTTCCAACTGCTGGATCTAACTTTCAAGCCCTCCTTCTCCTTCAAAAAATCATAGAAGGCGACGAGCTGAAAGTACAGAAGCCTGAACTCCTCAGACTGCCCCTCGAGGACGCTGTCGATCGGCATAAATCTCCTCATAGAGTTTAGCCAAGGATGGGCAATCCAGTAATGGCGCTCAGCTCCTTTAAAGAAAAACCAATCTCACCATTCGTCACAACGAAGGTATTGGTTTGTGGGAGGAATGATTCCAGCATAGCCATGAAGGCCTCGTCGGAAAAGATCACGGTCTCCCTAAAGGCACGGACCGCATCAAAAATCCCGACTTCCTTCAAAACGGCGCCACCAATCAGCAGGACGCGATCAGTCCACGACTTCCACTCGGAGTCAGCATTGAAACGGCCGCGAAGTCGAAAAGGCTTGATCCAATTACTGCCGTCACCGCTGAAAATACCAAGGCCCACCGGTCTCAAATCGACCGACGGATAATCAGAGCCCTGGTAGCCGCTGGATGGCATCAAAAGGTCCATGTCAACAGGCGACCTCTCCGTATATCCAGTAGAACCGCCAACAAAAACCCCGGTCTTGATTACATTTGTCCTTCTCACCCAGCTTGGAGGATCTTCCCTCTTAGGGCACGTGGGGGCAAGGCTCAGAACGAGATGGTGCGATCAAACGTCGACCGGGTAACAACAGTCTTATTCTCACCATCTGCTGTGAAAGAGAACTGAAAACATCTCCTCTGGTATGTCATGTCATCAGGGACTGCATCACCAAAGAAAAAGGTAGGCTTGGGCAAAATGCTCTGATCTTCCATCACCCATGGACGACTGCTTACCATGATCTTATAGAATTCCTCTCCCTTGAGAGTGATCAGTCGCTGCCTCATCTCATCTCTATTGAGGGAGTCGCACTCTTCCAGATTTCTCTCAACATATTGGACCTTCTCAAAGGCCTGCTAAACGGCCGGATTAGAAGATCTAGAAGATCGACGAGGTACGCTTGTAGCAGGCTCTTTACCCTTGTTCGTTCTGGAGGAACCACCTGAAAAAGATGGAAAAGAAAAAGATCAAACATCAAAATGACAGAATCTCGCTAAAAATCTGGCGAAATTTTGACATGATGCCGGGGCAATTCCGAAGAAAAAAAACTATCCCGAAAGAAATAGAAAGCTTGAAGATGGGCTCAACATCGCTACGAGCTCCGAAACTCCAAACTTTCGAAACCTTAAAGTCTCCGCAAAATCAGGAAGGGCTCAACATCGCTGCGAGCTCCAAATTCCCAAATTTGCGAAAACTTTCAGGTATGCTATCACATCATGCTACAAATTTAATTTACAATTAAATGCATGCATGAACATCTAGGTTTGCCAAAAAAAAAAGGGGCATTATCATGATGAGCAAAAGAAAAAAAAAAGAAAAGAAACTTTCTCAAAAAAAAAAGGGGAAAGAAAACAAAACAAAAAAAAAAGAAGAAGAAAAAAAAAAGGAGATGGCCCACAGGCCACGTGGCCGTACGGCCAGATCCGTACGGATCTGTCCGTACGGCCCACAAACAAAAAAAAAAAAAAAAACAAAACAAGAAAAAAAAAGAAGAAAAGAAAGCAAAAAAAAAAAACGTGTGAAAAAAAAAGGAAAACACGTGGAAAAGAAAAAAAAAGAGAAGAAAAGAAAAAAAGAAACAAAAAAAAGAAAGAACTTTTTATTTTTCCTACAATAGAGTTTTCTTGAAAAAGGGGAACTTACTTGAAGCCATTGATGGAGAAGAAGAAGAAAAGTCTTGAAGATCTTGAAGAAGAAGAACTCTTGGTCTTGAAGCCCTCTTGAGATTATTGCAAAAGAAAGTAATAAGAGCAAGAGATCCAACCTCCTCCTTGCTTTTATAGAAGAGAGCAAACCAAAGAAGGAAAGAAGAAAAAGGTAAGTGTTACTAATTAGTAACCTTACCAAAAGAAAGATTAGAAAGATTCTTTCCCAAAAGAAAGATATCTTGAGGGATTCTCTCCCAAAAAGAAATCAATGAGAGATTTTCTCCCAAAAAGAGATCAATGAAGGATTCTTTCCCAAAAGAAAGATATCTTGAGATACCCTATCCCAAAATAAAGGGAATATGAGAGATTCTCTCCAAGTAAAGATATTCTTAGGTATTCTCTATCCAAATGAGATATTTTTGGATATTCTTTACAAAAATGACACCATATGAGATCTAAGCCATTTCAAAAGCTTAAGGTCCCATGGGTTAGCCCATATGAGCCAGGTTTGACACCTAGGCACTTAAAAAAAAAAATTTTTTTTGGGCTTTTAGTCAAAGAGAAATCCCTCTTACCAAGAGCATACAAAATGGTTCCATGCCTCTTTTGAGTTGATTGGACCATACAAAGAAAATTCCAAGCCCCATGAGCTTCCAAAAATCAAACCATCCAACCCCATCTACCAAATTGAGCCAAAATCTTGAAATTGACATTCCACAAAAATCAAAGCAAATCCTGGTCCCCTAACTTGCCACATACAGCTTGTTGGGTCACAAGACCAAAACCAAAAACCAAAACCTGATCCCCTAACTTGCCACATACAGACTGTTAGGTCACAAGATCAAAACCAAAATTGATCCCCCAACATTCCACATACAGCTTGTTAGGTCACACGATCAAAACCAAACCCGACCCCCTAACCTGCTACATACAGCCTGTTAGGTCACAAGGTCAAAACCCAAATCCACATCCTTGATGTCATCTTCAAAACTTTGCCTCGAGATGGCACGCGATCCCTTTCACTACCATAAAATTCCCCTGGAAGCACAAAAGGCTACAAATACAAAAAAAAAAGACTGCTCAAAGACTCTTGGTCAAGTCACAGGCTCTCCTTCAAAAATCTCTTCGAGGCACATCGACTACAAAAGTTAAGCAACTCGTCGCTGTACCTCGAGGGGGCATTTGTTGACACCAAAAATGTCACTTTGCCTCTTCAAGATCCAAAGAGCTACATGAAGTCGCAACCTGCCATAAATAGGCAATGCTACTTCCAAAAATCAAATATTGTCAGAATCAAACGAAAACTGCAAGATCCTTCAAGACAGCCAAAAGAGGAGTACACAAGAAGTTTCGGGCCATTTCAAAATCATTTGGCCTAACTTCGCTTCTCCGACAGCCGAAAAAGGAGCTCTCGGCGGAAAAAAGCATCGGAGACACCAAATCTTCGATCAGAGCCGATGGATGGTCTCGAAATACTTCCAAAAGGCTCCACGTTAAGTTCTGAGTCAAACCGACAATGTTTGACCCTACATCAACCCTCGAACAGCTAAATCAAGCCTCTCGGCGGCGAGAACCACCGAGGCCATTACTCATCAGATAGAGCACATGGACGGCTTCAAAATGCTTATAAAGGGCTACACGTCAAATTTCAGGTCATTTCAACAACATTTGATCATAGTTTGACGCTCGGAAGCCAAATCAGGCCTCTCGGCGGCAAAGCTCTCCGGGACCATGGTTTCCAAGACAGAGCCTATGGATCATCTTAAAATGACTCCAATAGGTTCCCTGTCGAATTTCAAGTCAATCGGACATCGGTTGACCGCACATCAAACCGCAACATCTTCATCGCGACAAAAACAAGTCTACTGGTGATAGGACCCCAAATGGCTTCAGAACTCAAACAAAAGCCTATGGTTGGTCTTATTTATTGCTCAGGAGGCTTCACACCAAATTTGAGGTCATTCCGACATCGTTTGACCCAGTTTCAGCTTTTGACGGAAAATCGGCAGCTCTGCGCTACAAAGTCTTCGGCTTTCTCAGGAAATTGGAAACTTTGCAAAATAAAATGCAAGGATTCTCATCAGGTTTCCTGCAGGGAAATCAGGCCGATAAATGGTCAAAATGTCAAGGAAAAATACAGAAGAAAAAAGAATCGAAAAATAGCAAAAAACGGACACAAAACGGGACAAAAAGGGGGAAAACCCCCCCAGGGTCGCAGGCGACCCTGGTGCCCGGGGTCGCCGGGAAGGCCCCGGAAACCCCGATTTTCGCCGTTTTTTCGCGATTCGAAGCACCCAGCCTCTGGTACTTTCCAAAATTCATGCTTTTGAGACACCAAATCCTCTAACATCCATCCAAAACATGGGTCAATCATCAAGAGTATCGAAAACAATATTGATCGCCACCCGGTCAACCAAAAAAAGTGTGCTTTCTACCCGACCGATCGAGAAATCGATAGGACAGATGGCACCGACCCGCTGTTGGCAACAAACACCTGAAATTATATGGTCATCTGATGTCGATCTACATGAAGATCCATCGATGATCATCGACAGAAGAATCCCAAAAAACGCGGCACGGCCCGCGACTCTTCAACTGCTCGGCGACCACTTAATGCGATTAATTGACTAGTTTTATTACAGTCATTAATCCATTTCTTTGGATGGCCCAATCAGAAGCAAGCATTCGGGAGTTACAAGTCAAGAGATTCATGGCATTTAACCCATGAAACTCCTCCCATCATGGCGATTAAAGGTGATTAAATGCCCCCAATCTCCTCCGGCCAATCAGAAGCCAAGAAAAAGGAGTTACAAAATAAAGAATTCAATCTTGTAACTCCTCCCTTTATGTAGCTTTATGACAATTAAAGCTCATAAACCCTCCTAAATGGCCACCTAAAAGCCTATAAATAGGAGAGCTCTCCAAAAAGAAAGGATCATCACAAAAAAGCACAAACACACAGACAGACAAAGCACAGAAATCCAGAGAAAGAAAAAAGAGAGAAAACTCTGCGGAAGTTCTACACCGACCACCGCAACAAGGTGACAAAAGTCCCTTGGGGGTACTCCCCCCCAAGGTCCTTGTTTTCTCCTTCTGCCGCCAATGGCTTAGACATGGCTTTTCAAGCCCGTCTACTCGGCTTTTCATTAGACATAGGACCTTCTTTTGGTCTTTGTTCTCTAAAAACCTGAGGTTATAGCCAAGCGAAGCGAATCAATAGCATCCTCTATTCTCATCTGCATGGATGATGGCGAAGGCCACATATGGCTTGCGACCGTCAATCTAAACGGGTCCCCCACAATCTCCTGAGAAGTTAGATCCTCCTTTTCTTGCTTTTCATTGTAGTTTGTATTTTTTCAAAAGAGACAAAAATCACAGCTCTTGTCTTTCATTATTGATAAGGATTGTAAATCGGCTATAAATGCCGAAATCGGCTATAAACGCCAAAAATCGGCTATAAACGCCAAAATCGGCTATAAATGCCAAAAAAATCGCCTTTCACGGCAAACCAAGAAAATGTCTCTTTTCTTAAATATATGTGCAATGGAAAACTTGAAAGAAGTTGATTTCCTTTTTACTTGCGAAGGTTGATCTCCGGATCACCACTTGAAATCCCAAGTAAAATAGAAAATCTGGCACACCCACACAAAAAAAGAAATGTTGATGCACGCCCTTGCCCCCCGGTTACGAAAGGGTCAGAACCAAACGGACTCCCACGTCCGCCGACCTCGATAGAACCCGAGCAGGAGCGCTGTCCATCAATCCAAAGAGGAGTCAAACCTTCCAAGTAGAGAGACCTACTCAAAGTTGGAAACCTTACCCATGGATTTCCCATTATGGACGTCCCACATAATAATGCTCACCATGGCACACTGATAATTTATCTAGAATTAAATTCATGTATGCCATTAAAGGCCTATTTGAATTTAAACTCAAAATTATTTTTCCACTAAAATAATTCAACCATATGTCATCTAAACAACTTAGGAAACCATGCCAATCTTGGAAAGTGACTAGAGAAGGGACCAAAAGACATATTTGCCCTTGGCTCCCAAAATGACCAAAATGTCCATGCTAAACCCATAGCAACATTAAGACCATTTTAACCTTAACTCATTCCACTAAAGAGTTATGGTTGAACTCCAGGGACAAATATATAATATAATAAGCTCGTCAAAAAATGACAGTTGTCTTCGGCCTACTAAGTAAAATCACCTAAATGCCCCTCTATGTAACATCCATAATCAAGTCAGGTTATCAGATGTACTATCAACCTTTTTGATTACATCTAAACCTTAGAACTTCATATCCTTAACTTAATCATCATCCGGATATTATTCTCTTGGTCCAGGGAGCGACCCACAAGTTCAATATCCATATGGAACATCCATATACTAAGATCTTAGTTTTTGATGATTAATCGGATAATTCTAAGGGGACGATCATTCCATCATTAGATGGCATAGATTCTTTATTGCATCTGCACGTCCCAACTGATCAAGTCCGAGTACCCAAAACACAGAGCTGTTGACCAATGAAAAGAATCTCACCCATAGTGAATTAAAGCACAAAAACTTGACTTCGTCAGTTCATCCACAAATGCTCAAGATTAAGAGCACTGGTCACTCAGTAGCATGAGGTGACTTGATCTCTCTAGGTGATAGTACTATTTTAGAGATCACACCTACAATGGTCCTGTTCAATGCATTGCATATGCACTAATGAGATAAATCCAGAAAAATCCTCCCATGACTTAGGTAAGTCACCCTGAATACAGGAGAGTCTCTCACTATAACTTATACCAAGATGAAGTGCCCAGCTCCATCTCTCCGTTATGAACAAATATGTTGTTTCCAGTGTCCATGAATTAGACCTATCTGTGTGTAGACACTACACACCTAATTCATTTACTAGAAACAATGGGCCTTACACAACCATACATATATACATGTTTAAAGAGAAAAGAGTCATTCCATTAAATAACTAGTAAATATCCAACAACAAAAGATGAGAGTGCAGCTAGTGGGCATTAGGGCATACACCAATCCCAACAAACTCCCACTTGCACTAAAGATCACTATTTCCTAACCTAACACCCATAGACTCAACATGAGAAGTAAAGACTTTCTCAGTAAGAGTCTTGGTGAATGGGTCAGCTAAGTTATTTGCTGAGGCAATATGCTCCACCACTATTTCTCCATCCTGAATGAATTCCCAGATCAAGTGGTACTTTCTCTGAATGTGCTTGCCTTTCTTGTGATTCCTGGGCTCTTTGCACTGTGCTTCAGCACCAGTGTTATCGCAGTACATGACAATCGGTTTCTATACTGCAGGAACAACTCCCAATTCCAATAGGAATTTTCTGAGCCATACTGCTTCCTTCGCAGCTTCTGATGCCGCCACATACTCTGCTTCCATGGTAGAATCAGCAATATAGGATTGCTTGACACTTCTCCATGATATAGCCCCTCCTGACAGAGTAAAGACGTATCCTGAAGTAGACTTTCTGGCATCCCTATCAGATTGGAAATCAGAATCTGTATACGCCAAAGGCGTTAGATCATCTGCTCGAAAGGTTAGCATATAATCTTTCTTTCTCCGAAGATACTTGAATATATGCTTAACAGCTGTCCAATGCATAGGTCCAGGGTTTGACTGATATCTGCTAGCCATGCCAACGGCAAAGCAAATATCTGGTCTAGTACATAACATTGCATACATGAGACTTCCAACAGCGGATGCATATGGAACTCTCCTCATACTCTCTATCTCTTCAGATGTCTTTGGACATTGATCTCGAGACAGTGGTACTCCATGTCTGGAAGGTAACAAGCCCTTCTTAGAGTCATGCATGTTAAACTTGACCAATATCTTCTCAATATATGAAGATTGGGATAAGGCTAACATCTTATTCTAGCGATCACGCAAAAGCTTGATCCCTAAGATATAGCTGGCCGCACCCAAATCCTTCATCTGAAATTGAGAGGATAACCAAACCTTTGTGGATGACAATATATCTACATCATTTCCAATGAGCAATATGTCATCTACATACAGAATTAAAAATGCAACTGCTTTTCCACTTCCTTTCTTATACACACATGGTTCATCAATGTTTTGATCAAAGCCAAAAGATTTGACTGCCTGATTAAACTTGATGTTCCATGCTCTAGATGCTTGCTTAAGTCCATAAATAGACTTCTTAAGTTTACAAACCATGTTATCTTGGCCACTAGTAATGAAACCCTCAGGTTGCATCATATAGATGCATTCGTCAAGACTTCCATTAAGAAAAGCTGTCTTGACATCCATCTGCCATATCTCGTAGTCATAATGACATGCGATGGCCAAGAGAATCCTTATGGACTTAAGCATAGCCACTGGTAAAAAGTTTTCCTCATAATCGATACCCTATTTCTGAGTATATCCTTTCGCCACTAGCCTTGCTTTGAAGGTTTCCACCTTCCCATCCACTCCTCTCTTCCTCTTGTAGATCCACTTGCACCCAATGGGTTTAATCCCTTCAGGTGCATCTACAAGTTCCCAGACTTGATTGGAATACAAAGAATCCATTTCAGATTTCATCGCTTGCTGCCACATGTCAGCATCTATATCCGTTACTGCTTCATTATAACTAGTAGGATCCTCAACCAGATCTTCAGAGTCTGTCTTAAAAGACACTCTTAGATATCTTTTTGGCTGTCTAGAAATTCTCCCACTACGACGAGGCTCCGGAGTGTTAAAAGGAATATCTTGTTCATCTACTATCTTAGGATCTGATACAGATGTTATACGAGATTCCGAAAGAATCTCCTCAAGGGTTTCTTTACAACTAAGCTCTTGGTACATCATACAATCATCCTCTAAGTACCTAGCATGAGTGCTGATAAGCACTTTTTGCTCCTTTGGATGATAAAAGTTGCCACCTCTCGTTCCCTTAGGATACCCAATAAAGTAGCACATTTCTGATCTAGGTTCCAGCTTGGTAGCTTTATCATTCAGTACATAGGCCGGACAACCCCAAATGTGGATATGTCTTAAACTAGGTTTTCGACCTGTCCACATTTCTTGCGGTGTCCTAGGTACTGATTTAGAAGGTACCAAATTTAAAATGTATGCTGCTGCTTCTAGGGCATATCCCCAAAAAGATATAGGTAGGGTTGCATGACTCATCATGGACCTTACCATATTAAGAAGGGTACGGTTTCTTCTCTCCGCTACACCATTTTGCCCGGGTGTACCCGTTGCAGACAACTGAGACACAATCCCATGTTGTGTGAGGTACTCTTTGAACTCACCCAGGAGGTACTCGCCACCACGATCAGATCGAAGGGCTTTGATATGTTTCCCTAGTTGTAACTCCGCCTCAGCCTTGAATTGTTTGAATTTATCAAACGCCTCAGACTTGCGTCGCATTAAGTACACATATCCATACCTAGAGTAATCATCAGTGAAGATGATGTAATACTCATGCCCTCCTCGAGCCGGTTCGTTCATAGGACCACACACATCAGGGTGAATCAATTCTAACAACTCCTTTGACCTTAGTCCCTTTCCAGAGAATGACCTTTTGGTCATCTTTCCCTTGAGACAAGATTCGCACTGAGGAAAAGGTTCGAAATCTAATGAGCTCAAAGGCCCATCTTCTACCAACCTCTGAATCCATTTTAGGTTAATGTGACCCAAACATAAGTGCCAAAAATATGTGTCATTGATTGAAGATACCTTCCTTTTAAGGGAAGTTGAGTTTTCTTGTTGTACATTATGCAGTGTGGGAGCAATAGGATATATATAAAATAAGTTGTCATGCATTCTACCAGAGCATATAATATTTCCATCTCTACTGATATCAACACCAGAATGGAAGGAAACTGAATAATTAAATTCAATGAGTCTGGAAACTGAAATTAAATTCTCTCTCATGTCCGGAACATAGAAAACATTATTTAAAACTAATATCCTATCACATGGAAAATGTAAGGAAACCACTCCTACTGCAACTGCCAAACTTTAGCTCCAGTTCCAACTCTAAAGGCAAACTCTCCTTTCTCAATCTTCTGCATTATATGAAACCCTTGCAATGAATTGCAGATATGATTAGTGGCTCCTGAGTCTACTATCCATGAATCAGTAGAATCAACCACCAGACAAGTTTCAATGTAGTATGAAAAAGATGTACCTTTCTTAACTGAGGCTAGCAACTTGGGACAATCTTTCTTCCAATGACCTTTGAGGCCACACTTGAAGCATTTCCCTTTGGGCTTTCCATCTGTACCCTTGTCCTTCTTTTTACCAGTATTGTCCTTTTTCTGTCCTTTTCCCTTTTTCTGCTTCTTCTTGAACTTCTTCCCTTTCCGGTTTAGTTTAGAGGAAGACTGGAAAAAGTGAGCTTGGGCTTTGGGCTTCATGATGGCCTTCGCCGCCTGGAGTTCTTTCATTAACTCAGATAGAGTCATGTCCATCTTGCTCATATTGAAATTGAGCTTGAACTGATTGAAAGAGTCCGGCAGAGTTTCGATAATCATATCAGTTTAACTCTCTCCATCAATCTCAGCCCCTAGAATCTCAGCTACATTGTAACAATCCATCATCTTGAGCATATGCTCTCTGACAGGTGTTCCCTCAGCCATTCTAGTATTCATGATAGTCCTTATAGCAGCTTGCCTAGCTGGCCTGCTTTTGTCTGCGAACATCTCAGACAAGGACATCATGATTTCATAGGCTGTGTCCATTTGCTCGTGCTGTGTTTGCAACACATTGGACATGGAAGTAAGCATGTAGCATTTAGCCATGCTATTCACTTTCTTCCATTTCCTCTCAGCCTCTAACTGGTCATCAGTAGAATTAGCATCAATATCAGGATAGGTTTCCAACAAGACATACTTGTACTCCTCAGCAGTGAGTACTATGTCAAGATTTCTCTTCCAATCTACATAATTAGGTCCAGTCAGTTTGTTCTCACGAAGAATGCACATCAACGGACTAAAAGAATCTTTACCCATCTCTCTCTGGATATGAAACGGTTTATGATTAGACAGGCAGTATATATGTAATATGCATATGGTGCTTGTTATAAAAGGAAAAACAACGCACAAACTTTTTACATTATTTAACCCTAATCATAATGTATCAGTAATTCAACCTCCTCATAGACCCTCCATCGAAGGGATGGCCGAGCCTACAGTCACGTTGAATTAAGGTATGCTTATTTGGATTATCACTATTTGGATACACATATCCAGTGGTAGCCCAATCACTGATTGGTTTGGCCTCATATGACAAATAACCCTTAACTCCTAGGGAGAGGTCATTACCGTCTTATGTCGAGTATTTTACCATCGCTTATGAAATTTCCTAGAATGTCTATGACTTAAGTCCTCCGAAGGGAAGTGACTTTTATCCATTCTAGAAGTGAACTTTAGTAAAGAGCTCCACCGAAGGGATGGCTGCTCCCACCAACACTTCATTGACATTCTATAGAAGTGATCTTTAGTAAAGAACTCCACCGAAGGGATGGCCGCTCCTACTAACACCTCATTACGAATATTCACATTAGTTCACCCATTAACCCATCAAAGCGGTCTTTAGTAAAGAACTCCACTGAAGGGGTGGCCGCTCCTACTAACACCTTAATGAGATAACATGAACCGAAAATGGAAGGCCGTGGGGTCTTTCCAAAAACCCTTCTCCCACTTGATTATTTATCACTAGGGTTTATACTTTTTGACATTTACATTGTTTACTCAAAAGCTCTTTTAAATCTAGCAAACTTAGTTAATTAAATTCATGACTCAATGACTTAAGTCATCTTAAAAATAAATAACCTTTGCTATAAAACATTTGAGAAAAACCCTTTAAAGAATAAAAAAAAAAACTTAACTTGGGTTACGGGAACCCATAGGTAGCATCTAATTAGATTTTAGTTTAGACTCTTTTGGAAACCAAGGGTACCAAGATAAACTAAACTCTATCCAATTTTAAACCTTAGAAAAAATAGAAGGTGCTGGTCTTAAGTTCCGTTTAAAACAATTTGCCAAACTAAAAACAATCCAATATAAAAAGATGCCAATTTTAGAACCTAATGGTGGCCATATTTCTAGGTGACAATCATAGCAATTACATAAAGCATTCATCCATGCATTCCATATATAAGAGCAAATAAAAGTATGCAATCCTTGATGGCTCCCTGTTCTTCGGACTTCTAATCCTGATCGAACTAGGACATCAAAAAATAGATCTCATTTTGCACCAAGAAGTCTTGTCTCCTCCACCACTAAGGAATCCGCTTACTTGCAACCTATCTTCCTTGAAACTTTCTTCTTCTTGCTTGTTCCAACAAATTAAATTTATACAAGCAAACTCATAAAAAATAAAACCCCAAATTACATTGGAGATACCTATGCTTTTTAAGAAAGCTTACATCAAGACTATTTGGAATAAAAGTAAAGAAAGAATTACAACTTCCTATGATTGCTAAACGCGCAATCGTACACTTTCCAACTAATGAAAAAACATCCAAATCCACATAACAATCATGCGAACCATCAATGATGCAATATATGGCTGCAAACAAAGAGGTTAGTGCATGCAAAACACTATGTGCATCATTAAACAAATCTGGAAAATAAATTCCAGCAATGTTAATGAAACTTGCACACAACATGCATCACATAAAGAAATCTTGATATAACTTTAGTAGGGTGCCACCATGCCCATAATCAATCTAGGATTAATTAAACACAACATGGGATCATGATTTCACATGGAGTGGCTCTAATACCACTGAAAGAAACTGCGATTCAGATATGGACATCACTAACGAAGGACGTCCATGGCTGATTTGTAACACAACAGATTTTAAAAGATCTGATATGGGCAGCTTAAATCAGCCATAGAGATCGCAAAAGAACTCCATGAATTCATGACCAACAAGTGTATAATTAAAGGAGATTCAAGAAGACTATTACCTTGATGATTTGTAGACTTCAAATCTCTGAAATAAAAGATCCAAAGGGCTGAACTCAGACTTGCAATTAGCAAACAACTTGCTGGAATTTTTTGCAGTAGAATTGCCTTTGATCTTCTTCTCTATTTCACTTCCAAATCTGATTGGCTAAGATGGTGGGATCTTAATCTAGATTTCTAGATGGGCTTTGAGAACTTTTTTTCTAAGGAAAAATCTCAGACCTTAAACTCTCTTCAATGAAGAAGAAAAGGGGCTGGACGTGTGGGACACTCTTGCATAGGGATGGACGTCCAAAGGGGGAGTTTCCTCTTTTTATAGAAATCTTTGGGATTCCTTTCCTTAATGGTTGTCTCTCCTAATTCTCATAGATGTCGTAAAAGGAAAGTATAATCTAAAGATTTATTTCCTTTTAGAGGCACTCCAATTAGAAAAGGAAACTAAAGGAACATCCCACAAACTTTAGCAATTAGTAATCCTAGTTGCACAACACTTACTAATTTAAGTTTCTACTTCAAAAAGGAAACTTTACTTTAGGAATACTAATCCAAAGAGGAGTCCAACCTTCCAAGTAGAGAGACCTACTCAAAGTTGGAAACCTTACCCATGGATTTCCCATTATGGACGTCCCACATAATAATGCTCACCATGGCCCACTAATAATTTATGTAGAATTAAATTCATGTATGCCATTAAAGGCCTATTTGAATTTAAACTCAAAATTATTTTTCCACTAAAATAATTCAACCATATGTCATCTAAACAACTTAGGAAACCATGCCAATCTTGGAAAGTGACTAGAGAAGGGACCAAAAGACATATTTGCCCTTGGCTCCCAAAATGACCAAAATGTCCATGCTAAACCCATAGCAACATTAAGACCATTTTAACCTTAACTCATTCCACTAAAGAGTTATGGTTGAACTCCAGGGACAAATATATAATATAATAAGCTCGTCAAAAAATGACAGTTGTCTTCGGCCTACTAAGTAAAATCACCTAAATGCCCCTCTATGTAACATCCATAATCAAGTCAGGTTATCAGATGTACTATCAACCTTCTTGATTACATCTAAACCTTAGAACTTCATATCCTTAACTTAATCATCATCTGGATATCATTCTCTTGGTCCAGGGAGCGACCCACAAGTTCAATATCCATATGGAACATCCATATACTAAGATCTTAGTTTTTGATGATTAATCGGATAATTCTAAGGGGACGATCATTCCATCATTAGATGGCATAGATTCTTTATTGCATCTGCACGTCCCAACTGATCAAGTCCGAGTACCCAAAACACAGAGCTGTTGACCAATGAAAAGAATCTCACCCATAGTGAATTAAAGCACAAAAACTTGACTTCGTCAGTTCATCCACAAATGCTCAAGATTAAGAGCACTGGTCACTCAGTAGCATGAGGTGACTTGATCTCTCTAGGTGATAGTACTATTTTAGAGATCACACCTACAATGGTCCTGTTCAATGCATTGCATATGCACTAATGAGATAAATCCAGGAAAATCCTCCCATGACTTAGGTAAGTGTTGGATACCGCGATCACTGAGAGGGGGGGGTGAATCAGTGATTTCTGAAAACAGGTCCAATTCAACAACAAAACAAGTCAAACCACACAATGACACCAGATTTTAACGTGGTTCACCAAAAGGCTACGTCCACGGATCAAAACCGTCCGAACACCGATCCGGTACAGGTCTGAATATATTTAGTCGCAACAACGACAAAGAGCACCAACCCTTAGTTTCAGATAGCACCAACTATCTAGGAAGCACCGACTCCCTTAGGTTTCAGATAGCACCAACTATCTAGGAAGCACCAACTCCCTTTACAATTTATCTGCACCCACAGATAGGATCACCAAACCCCAGACACCAAGCACCAACTTGATGTACGAACAGAGTAGAAGATTTAATTCTGTCTACAGCCCTTCCCCTCTACAATTCTCTCTCTCTCAATCCCTTACAAATTGAAAATTAAAGCATAAACAGAGAGACACTTATCTATGGACGAATCACCATCTTCAAGAGCATAATCTCGTCCACAATTGCTGTAGAAATCGTCACCACATCAGCACCACAACAGCAACACAGCAACAGCACTCTATTCTCTCCAAACTCTCTCTCTTTCTCTCTTCTTTCTCTCTTTCTGTTGGTGTACATAAAAACGAGCCTAACATGCCCTTATATAGGTTTTAGCAACCCTTAAGAGTCTTCAAAATAGGCTACAATTCGTTTAGAAAGAGTCCCAAACGAAATACAAAAGTTCCTGAATTTTCGTGCAAGTCTTCTGTTTCTGCGCAAATCTGATCCCGTGCTCGGTCGACATCCTGGCTTTCCCGGTCGACCGAAGACACTGTCTGGAAACAGACACTTATCGAGCTCGGTCGACATCCTGGGGTCCCGGTCGACCGAAGACACACTGTGTCACGAAAATAACTGAGAGGTGCCTTTTTCTGTTTTCTGCAGGTTTCTTCTTTCTCGGTCGACCGCATGAAGAGCCCGGTCGACCGCGTGCTCTGCTTCAGGAATGCTGAATTCCTGAACTGTGTCAACTCTTATTTTTCTTTTTAAGCTCTATCAACACCAGCTATTAACATCTGATTTCCATCTGATTTCCATTGTATAGATGAGCTTCATCCTCTCATCATGTTGACATGGATTGACAACAATTACAACCTTAAACCATGATTACTATTCAAATCATTTAAAGCTTCTTCAAATTATAACAATCTCCCCCTTTGGAATTGTTGTCAACTTTAACAACTTTGTCAACATGCTAACAACTCTTTCAACTCCAGCTTGCAGCTTTTCCAAGTTCTTTTCAACACTCACTTGGAACCAATTCTGAAATTCTGAAATAACAACAATCTACTGTCAACAATCTCCCCCTAGCTTTCATAGCATAACATCTCTCCCAGCATAGCTTTCTCCTAGCATACTTTCTCCCCCTTTGACAACAAGTCCAAAGGTACCAAACCGAGGAGCGAGTAGGATATTCAATGAATGCATTGCTCCCCCTTTCAAGCACAACTCTTACGGTTTAGGAGAGTGAGTAACTCCTAACTTTTTCCGGAGATACTCGAAGACTTCCTTTGGCAGAGGTTTCGTGAAAATATCAGCGACTTGCTCAGTTGTTGGAACATATTCCAACTTGACCTCTCCATCAGCAACTTTATCTTTGAGAAAATGATAACGAATTGCTACATGCTTTGTTCGAGAGTGCTGAACAGGATTCTTAGATATATGAATTGCACTCGTGTTGTCACAAAGGATCGGCGTAGGATCCGTTGTAGGAACTCCTAGATCAGAAAGCATTTGCCGCATCCATAACACTTGTGTACAACAAGTTGCCGCTGCAATATATTCCGCTTCCGCTGTCGAAAGGGATACTGAGTCTTGCTTCTTACTATGCCAAGCAACTAATCTGTCTCCAAGATAAAATGCGCCGCCGCTAGTACTCTTGCGATCATCTACGCATCCAGCCCAATCGGCATCAGAATATGCAACAAGAGTGAAGGATTTGCCTTTGGGATACCAGATACCAAGCTCCATTGTACCTTTTAGATATCGAAAGATTCTTTTCACTGCTGTAAGGTGCGTTTCAGTTGGTGCTGCTTGAAAACGTGCAACCATACATACTGCTTGTAGAAGATCTGGTCTTGTAGCAGTCAAGTAGAGCAAGCTTCCTATCATAGAGCGATAGGTGGTATGATCAACGGACGAGGCCTTATCATCTTTGCTAAGCTTCGTGTTCGTTGACATTGGTGTGCTCACTGGCTTGCTGTCTTCCATATTGAACCGTTTCAGCATTTCCTTAATGTACTTCATTTGTGATATGAAGATGCCATGTTTTAGTTGCTGAACTTGTAAACCAAGAAAGAACTTTAGTTCTCCAAGCATTGACATCTCAAATTCTTTCTTCATCTCTTCTGCAAAATTCCTGCACATCTCCTCATCATTGCCACCAAAGATTATGTCATCAACATAAACAATGACAACTAGCTGTTTGCTTGACTCAGTTTTGACATACAGATTGCTATCAACCATTCCTTTTCCAAAACCGATCTTGCGGAGATAGAGATCCAGCCTTGCATACCATGCCCTTGGCGCTTGTTTCAGTCCATAAAGAGCCTTTTTCAACTTGCACACTAGATCTGAATTTTTGCTGATGAGAAAACCATCAGGTTGCTCAATATAGACCTCTTCTTCAAGTAAACCATTCAAGAAAGCTGACTTTACGTCCATCTGAAATACCTTGAAGGTTTTGTATGCTGCCAATGCAAGAAACATACGAATAGCTTCCAGACGAGCCACCGGTGCAAAGGTCTCTTCAAAATCTATGCCTTCAACTTGAGCATAGCCTTTACAAACCAACCTTGCTTTGTTTCTAATGACTTGACCATCTTCATTCAGCTTATTCCGAAAGACCCATTTAGTACCAATAACATTCTTATCAGTAGGTCTAGGAACAAGTTCCCATGTGGAGTTCTTCTCAATTTGCTCCAACTCCTCATGCATAGCTTTCAACCAACTTTCATCGAGACTGGCTTCAGCCACAGTCTTGGGTTCAATGGTGGACACAAGTGAGTAATTGCTAACTACACTTTGTCTAGTTTGAACGCCTGCCTTAGGATCTCCAATGATTTGATCCTTAGGGTGTTGCTCTACCCAAGTGCTGTGCTTCTTAGGTGAAGTATCTTCTGAGTCATCCTTTGATTTCTCAGAATCATTAGATTCAGCCATCTCATCATCAATCTCACTCGAGTCCTCATAAACTGGACTGTCATTATGAGTTGCATTCTTTGGTTCAATATTTTCATCTATTCTCACATCAGCACTTTCTATGATTTTTCTGGTTCTTTTGTTAAGACACCTATATGCCTTGCTAGTAGAGGAGTAACCCAGAAATATACCTTCGTCAGCTCTTTCTTCAAATTTGCCCGGATTTTGTTCGAGCCGCTTGATGTAACACTTGCTGCCGAAGACTCTGAAGTGCTTGACGGTTGCTTTTCTTCCAAACCATAGCTCATAGGGAGTTTTGTCTTCATGTGGCCTGATCAAACATCGATTTTGAATGTAGACAGCCGTATGAATTGCCTCTTTCCAATACTTGTCAGCCATCTTGCTTTCACTTAGCATCGTACGAGCCATCTCTTGTACGGTGCGATTTTTCCGTTCCACTACTCCATTTTGCTGTGGAGTTCTAGGGGCTGAGTACTGTCTTTGAATGCCATGATGTTCACAATATTTAGTGAACTCTTCAGATGTGAACTCGCCTCCACGATCAGACCTTAAAATCTTGATACGTTTTTCCAATTGATTTTCAACCTGTGCTTTAAACACTTTAAAACGATCAAGTGCTTGATGCTTATGTTTAAGAAACAATACCCATGTCATACGTGTATAATCATCAATGCATAACATGAAATACTTATCTCCATTGGTGCTTTGAGTTCGCATCGGTCCACAGAGATCAGTGTGCACTAGCTCAAGAGGTTTCTTGGAATGATGCTCCTTTGACTTGAACATAACCCTCGTTTGCTTTCCCTTTTGGCAAGAGTCGCAAATGGGATTGGAAGGCTTTTCAACTTTAGACATGCCTCTTACAGCCTTTGAATTGCAAATCTTTGACATGTTGTCAAAGCTTAGATGCCCAAGGCGTTTGTGCCACAACCAACTTTCCTCTGTCCGACTCATCAAGCAGGTCTTTTCAGCTCCATCTGACAACGTATAGAGATTTCCAGCAGTTCTTGATCCAGTTGCCACTGTTTTCCCGTTGCTACTCTTCTTGATGGCAAACCCATTCTTTGTGAAGATAACTTCGTGACCCTTGTCACAGATCTGGCTCACACTAAGCAGGTTGTGTCTCAATCCAGACACATATAAGACTTCTTCAGATCTGATCTTGTTTGCCATAAGCTGAATAACACCTTTTCCGCAGATTTTGGCACCATCATTGTTGCCAAACTTTCACTGAACCGCCTTCATAGTGCTGTAATTTGATGAATTTCTCTTTATCACCAGTCATATGGCTTGAACAACCACTATCAAGGACCCATGGTGCTGTCTTCTTTTGTGCATTGAATGCCGTTTGCACAATGAGAGATTCTTTGAGACTTTCTACACTTTGCTTTGCTCTCCAAGCCTTAACTAACTTGGGTTTCTTTTCAACCTGAAACTTGTTAGCAATATGCAACCTACAATCCCTAGCCAAGTGTCCATAATTATGACACGTATAGCACTCAATTTTGTGGCTACTTAGGATTGAAAAAGGATTCCTAGTCACAAATGGACTGTTTCTTACATAGAATTTGCAATCAGCTCTTTTATGTCCAAACATATTACAATGAAAGCAATAACCATAGAATTTGTATCTTCTTTGTGGCTGGTTAGTCTTCATTACCTTTCTAACAGGAATGGACTCCTTTCTAGGTTGAGTGGGCTTCATAGAGTTAGAAGGTGCAGTGACTTGCTTCACAAACTTTTTCTTTTCAGGAGGTGCAATCTTAGAGGATTCTCCTTTCTCAAATCCTAGACCAAATCTGAAGTGGGCTGGTCTTTGGACTTTCAGTAGTTCATTGAGTTTCATAGTCCCTTCAATCGCTTGGAGCGCCTTGAGTTTTTTGCTATTTTCCAAATTTTCAGCCTTTGCTCTAGCGATCTCAGTTTCAAGTTTCATAGCCTCTTCCTTTTTGATACTTATTTGGTTTTCAAGGACTTCTACCATTCTTTTATATTCTTCTACTTGAGTTTTCAAAGCAATAATAGAACTTTCAGATTCATGGAGAAGTTTCAGATTTTTCTTACTTGATTTGCGTTCTATGCTTAGCTCCTCAAGTGCGGCTATGAGTTCCTCTTCAAGATTGACTTCAGCCTCCTCATCCTCTTCCGGATCTAGCTCTTCTTCTTCTTCAACAGTGACCATGAAGAGAGCTTCGGTTGATTCATCATCGTCTGAAGTTTCAGACGTGCTGTCATCTTGTTGACATAGAAAGTTTTTAGCTTTGCCTCTTTTTCTGAAATTTCTATTTCCTTTACTCTTTTCAGCATAAGAGTCATTATCATTGTCTTCTTTTAGAGGACACTTCGCAGCAAAGTGACCAATACCTCCACAATTGAAGCATTTAAAGGGTAGCTTCCCTTTGTACTTGCCATTGCTTCCTTTCTTCAACTTTCTAACAAATTGAGCCTCAAGCTCATCATCATCAGAATCAACATCATGACCAGCAGTCTCTTTTGCCTTTTTCTGAACTTTGAAGGCCGCTTCTTTATCGGATGAAGACGTCTTTCCTATGCGCATCTCATAGGCAGTTAGAGAACCATGTAATTCATCCATGGAAAATGCATTCAGATCTTTGGCTTCTTCAATGGCTGAGACTTTTGAATCAAACCGGGGAAGAAGAGATCTTAGAACCTTTTTGACGATGACTGGTTCTTTAATCTCCTCCCCTAGTCCACGAATGTCATTCGTGACTTCGTTCACTCGTTGCAAATATGAGTCAACATTCTCGCTTTCCTCCATGCGAAGAGATTCAAATTGAGAGCGATGGGTTTGCAATTTGGCTTCTTTAATCTTCTCATCACCTTCATGTATGCTTTGCAACTTGTCCCAAATTTCCTTGGCTGTTTTGCATGCAATTACTTTGACAAGCTCGCTGTCCACAAGGCCACTAAAGAGTGCATTCTGCGCCTTGGAGTCGTTGTCTGCCAACTTCTTCGATGCAGTATCATTGGGTACGTTGGCAGCATTGTAACCGACTCTGACAGCCTCCCAAACATCATAGCCAAGAGATTTGATGAAGGCTTGCATCCTAATCTTCCAAAAGGAGTAATTAGAACCATCAAACAGAGGTGCTTTCATATTCCCTGTATTGACCGCCATGTGATTTGACAAGAGATCACCCTTAGCGTATTAAACTGATCAAGGGAACCTCGCTCTGATACCAATTGTTGGATACCGCGATCACTGAGAGGGGGGGGTGAATCAGTGATTTCTGAAAACAGGTCCAATTCAACAACAAAACAAGTCAAACCACACAATGACACCAGATTTTAACGTGGTTCACCAAAAGGCTACGTCCACGGATCAAAACCGTCCGAACACCGATCCGGTACAGGTCTGAATATATTTAGTCGCAACAACGACAAAGAGCACCAACCCTTAGTTTCAGATAGCACCAACTATCTAGGAAGCACCGACTCCCTTAGGTTTTAGATAGCACCAACTATCTAGGAAGCACCAACTCCCTTTACAATTTATCTGCACCCACAGATAGGATCACCAAACCCCAGACACCAAGCACCAACTTGATGTACGAACAGAGTAGAAGATTTAATTCTGTCTACAGCCCTTCCCCTCTACAATTCTCTCTCTCTCAATCCCTTACAAATTGAAAATTAAAGCATAAACAGAGAGACACTTATCTATGGACGAATCACCATCTTCAAGAGCATAATCTCGTCCACAATTGCTGTAGAAATCGTCACCACATCAGCACCACAACAGCAACACAGCAACAGCACTCTATTCTCTCCAAACTCTCTCTCTTTCTCTCTTCTTTCTCTCTTTCTGTTGGTGTACATAAAAACGAGCCTAACATGCCCTTATATAGGTTTTAGCAACCCTTAAGAGTCTTCAAAATAGGCTACAATTCGTTTAGAAAGAGTCCCAAACGAAATACAAAAAGTTCCTGAATTTTCGTGCAAGTCTTCTGTTTCTGCGCAAATCTGATCCCGTGCTCGGTCGACATCCTGGCTTTCCCGGTCGACCGAAGACACTGTCTGGAAACAGACACTTATCGAGCTCGGTCGACATCCTGGGGTCCCGGTCGACCGAAGACACACTGTGTCACGAAAATAACTGAGAGGTGCCTTTTTCTGTTTTCTGCAGGTTTCTTCTTTCTCGGTCGACCGCATGAAGAGCCCGGTCGACCGCGTGCTCTGCTTCAGGAATGCTGAATTCCTGAACTGTGTCAACTCTTATTTTTCTTTTTAAGCTCTATCAACACCAGCTATTAACATCTGATTTCCATCTGATTTCCATTGTATAGATGAGCTTCATCCTCTCATCATGTTGACATGGATTGACAACAATTACAACCTTAAACCATGATTACTATTCAAATCATTTAAAGCTTCTTCAAATTATAACAGTAAGTCACCCTGAATACAGGAGAGTCTCTCACTATAACTTATACCAAGATGAAGTGCCCAGCTCCATCTCTCCGTTATGAACAAATATGTTGTTTCCAGTGTCCATGAATTAGACCTATCTGTGTGTAGACACTACACACCTAATTCATTTACTAGAAACAATGGGCCTTACACAACCATACATATATACATGTTTAAAGAGAAAAGAGTCATTCCATTAAATAACTAGTAAATATCCAGTAACAAAAGATGAGAGTGCAGCTAGTGGGCTTTAGGGCATACACCAATCCCAACAATTTGGGACCACCAATGCACCATAACCTTAATCTTAAAGGAGTCAGGGACCATATTTTATTTATTTTCTCAAATTAGTTTTTCTATTTTTTATTTTTTATTTTTGAAAAGTGTCTTGCTTGAGCAAGATAGTATGTGGCACAGATTCTTTAGAATGAGCAACCCACCAGTGTTGAACACTTGTAGGACATGATACTCAGATTCTTCATCTATTCTACATTACTAAATTAAACTCTATTGTGCAGTTGATAAAATGCTGCTGCACTTTTTTTTTCTTCTTTTTAATATGTAACTAAAGTACTAAAATGTTTGCTACTTGATTGTTAGTTCACTTTATATTTGCATATTGTTCTTGTCTTGAAAGTGAACATTTATTTAACTGTATTCAATCATAGGATGGATTTGTGAAACCTATGTTTTTGAGATTTGCAAATCAAATGTATTGTACCGATTTCAGATTTTGCACATATCCAAGTCCGTGCAACTTACACATGATGTAATGCTTCCTATGCAGATCATACAAGAGTTTGTTGCCATTAGAGTGTAATCAATCGGCTGAAACGAGTCAGCAGCATTATTAATATTTTTTTATGTAGTTTTAATAGTTAAGACCATAGTGTAGCTGCAAAATCTCAATTCTACTTGGCCAGAGGGCTGTGAGAGTTTGATATTCAAACTCATGTGAAACTAAATAAAATGAAAAGAAACATGAAAAAAGATGCCTCTGTATTCAAGTAAACCAACGGTGAACTAGACTCTAAGCCTTTTCCATCGCAGTTGTTTTACCATTCCTAGAGAGAACTAGTCTTTTCCACTGTAAGAAATGTGTTTCTTTAGTAGTATTGATTACTAAATTTGAAATCATTCTATGTGGGCTAAAGAAGATTCAAGCTAGGAATGAGAGTTTGTTTGCTGAATAAAATACTTGACATGTATATCAGTATATGGATACTAAGAAAAAGAATGCACCAGAATTTCATAATATATTTATATACACATGTATATGCATATTATGTTTTAGGGATACCTAGAAATCAGTTCATCTCAACTCACCAAGTTCCTAAGTTGAAGATTGTAAAACATCTGAAGATATCTTTGCTTGAGTTGTTTCTGTTCCTTGTTTAGGTGCCTCCAGATGTTATAAATTGATCACATGTTCAGTACCCTGTTTGCATAGATCTTCCAAGTATAGCTGCAAAAAACCCCCATAATGAAAATGTGAATTCACTTACTGCAAAACGATGCTGGAACACATACCCGCTCATAATTGAGTGCATCTTAACTCTCACATGTAACACAAAAAATACATAACCTCGGAAAGAATGTCACATATACTGATATACATGTGTATATAAAGTCACGTCCTGACTAGTATCAAATCTTGTCTTACCATGGAAAACATAACTTCTCATGGCCTGACTAGTATCAAAGCTCGTCTTGGCAGGGCCTATTTCCATAGAAGACACTTCCTCGTCTTGTTTGTTAACCTCTTGCAAATGTATGAGCTGAGAGTAGGTCCCTTCAGGATCCTTGATCAAGTCTGAGTGACAACCTAAAGAATGGGATAAATATTATCTTGTATAACAAATCTTTGAACATTGCAAATTTTCTAGTGTTGAAATAACTGATAAGTAGGATATAATTGATGGACAATGAGTCAATGATGCAGAGAGCATGCTTGGGCCCACCTGGGTCCATGTCTCGACTGAGAGACCTAGTGCAGGTCAATTTACGTTCAACAAATTATGTTAGTTTTTCTTGCTATTACTGAAACTTATTTTAATTGGGTGTTTAAGAGTAAACGGCTCTTATCATTCCAGGCTGCCAAACTGGTTGCAAGTCTGGAATGAAGGTCTCTGCTTTGAGAAGCTTGCTTGATTAGGATTAAGATCTATATTTTTATTATGGGTTGTTAGGCCCATTTGCTACTTCCTATTGAGTTGTTCAGGTTTAAGAAGTGTTTAGGCCATAAATGATGACATACTTTTTAGGATTAGCTTGTATTTTAGGCCTTAATGAAGTGATCTTAAGTTTGATATACCACCTATTTTATACACACACAAACCACTCTTTGGATCGAGCAAATCATGGCAGATTGCATTCAATATGTACTCAAATTATAAATCGAGTCATAGATAGATCAGGCTGTACATCATGTAGATGCCTAATGTAAAGTTTCTTGTTGAATATGTCGTTTCTTTGGCTCCTACAGACCCCAATTGCATAGTTGTGGTACTCAGATGTTCACATTCAAGTTTTATAAATTGCGGAATTGGAGATGATGGATGGACACCATCAGATATCATTGTGTTTGAAGGGAAAATTTATCTTCTGTGCTCACATTTGCCCAATACAGAGTCTATTAACCTCTACTAGTACTAAACATCTCAGGGGTTTTGTGGCTACCCTTTCCTCATCAACGCTTTCTTACCAGTTCATATTTGGTAGAATCTGATGGCAATATATTGTTAATAAAGAAATGTGAGATGACATGGAAAGACTTATGAAATACTTAAATCATTTCCTTGTTTTGATTCTATTAAATAACAACTACACTTCATACATTTCTTTTGTCATACATTCTTCTTGTTTAGTAAATGATATTCTTATATTCATATTCAAGTTCCATCGAACAACAAAAGGCAAATTCTTGACAAATCACAAGAAACAAATAAAATATATTCAAGTAATAAGTACAACCTTTTTAACAGGGCAGGCAAAGTACGTCCTACCAGCATCTTTCCCATCCTTTTCAGTTAGAACAATGCACTTTCCAGCCCCATAAGAGCAGGTTGGGTTTGAAGACTCAACAACATTAGGAACCCCATTAAAAGTAACTATGTCACAATGCAAAACAAGTTTCAGCTAGCCTCCTTTCCAAAGTCTCTCCATGCAGTTAATTTAGTTGTTTAGTAGTATAAAACAAGAGAGTGATGTGCATGGCCTCCCTTCATGACATATGTTTGGTTCAAGGCAACCAGCATCTCTTATGTTCAAAAGAGCAATCTTTATTAATTTCAGTTAATTCCTCTCTCTGAAACTCATTCCTCTTTTTTATCCTTTCACCATTAGCATTTACCATCCTATGTTTCGGTCGTAATTCTCTAACCGGGAGTCCTATTTGCGAACCGTCGATTCCTACAAGTTACTTCTTTCTGTTTTATGGAGTAGAGCGAATAGAGTGCATGACTATCACTAAATGGAATTCACAGACATAGTGTGAAGAATGCTCACCTATCGGGAAGTTTGGCAGTATCAATAGAAGGTAAAAGTTTAATCAAGTGCCTTTGTTCTTCTGGAGACAAATTTCTGGCGAAACTCTCAAAGCAAACAACACATCCTGCACATATTAAATTTGAACCATCTGAGCCAGACATGATTGAACATAGATGCTTGGATTCATAAATCTAATTCAAACATGAATATGACAAATCCAGATGTAAAAGCCAAGTCATTGATCATGGCCAAACAAGTATAGGGATGGTGAAGGCCTGGGTCTGGTGGTGTTGCTTGTTAGCCATGGCCATCTTGGAACCAGAGAGTCAAGCTCAAGACACAACCTGCATTACCCAGCTCATTCCTTGCTTGAACTACCTAAATTCTACCAGTAGCCGACCATCGAGCGACTGTTGTGACCCCCTAAGATCCTAGGATAAGGCCCACTACTGAATCACAAGAATGTGAAACCCACCTGCTGATTGATTGCTGGGTCATACACAATGTACAAATGACCATTACACATTTTCTTTGCTGGCAAGTTATAAATCTTCTGGAGTGAAGTAAAAGAATAGGATCTATTGCAGAATACATTCACCAACTAAACAAACTCCATACCTTTGCCAAATCACTATAATAAATTGTCTCCAACTTTTTTAGGTTCTGAATTTTTTATTTCCATCCCACTAATCAAAATTTGAGTTTATCCAGCAAAGGAGAGCACTGAAGACACTATCAGGTATATTCTAGTATCAACATTTTATTTTGCTAAGAACCTATCAGCTCAAGACATCATCTTATTAAAGAAAAAATTGTAAGACAACAACTAGTGTGCTCTTAAAAGAAACAATAATGAATCATCTACATTTAGTCAACTAGTGTGCTGATATAAGCAGATGTTTTCTGAGGAACAAACTCATTTAGTCTGTATCCATTGTAAGAGATTTAGTGTTTCAGGACATTATGGCATAGTCATACCTCATACATAGGATCACACGTTAAACCCATAGTAAAAAACACTACAAATAGATTGAAGAGGAATTGTTGTAGGGCATGTAGAAAGATTTCTACACAAATATTTGGGAAAGAGTAATAGGCTTGCACACGGTAGAGACTCATAGTCAATGCCTATCCAAAGTGGTGCCCGCCAGATTCATTATCCATTTATCATCATCATAGCACTATCCTCTGTATCTGGTCTCCAAAACAAAATTTACATGTCCACTAATCTATTACGAATCAATAAGATTTCAACTGATTGAAAAATATAAATGGAAGCAACATATTGTGGGTGCCTTTGCAACGAGGAGCCACCTATCTACATCATGTAACTATCCCTAATATCTCTCTTTTCTAGCTATATGGTTAATCATAAATGAGATTTTTACCACTCCCACTCCTTAAACCATGATATAATCATCACGCAATCAGGTCACAGTATCAAATTCAAGAACCAATAAATCCACCCATTTGAAATATCATGAAATCAAAAGGGGAAAACAAACAAACACCTGGGGGGTTGAAATATCACCAAAAGATTATTCAATTAAACAAAGATCAGGAAATCGAGTCAGTAAACGACCATACATACCAATAAAAACAATACCCTCAATTCCCAAAGCAAAAAGCATGCAAACCCATAAAGAAAAAGACCCCAAATCACCAAATAAAGCCCCAAATTTGAAGAGAACTGCAACATACAGCAAAAGAGAGGACGGGGATGACGAATCTTACTGTTCTCCGATACAAGGAGGGAGTACAAGATGCCTTTCTGATGAAGAAAGAACAGATCCATCATCAAAACACAAGTTAACAACTAGAGGAAGAGCATTGAAGCCCATAACCTCTTAAAAGCATTATAAGACAATAGCAAACATTTAAAAAACAATAGCAAAATAGGGAATCATGATCTATAATGAAATAAACAGTCTAAACAAATAATACCTCCCCTCCTGTAAGTGCAAAAAATGAAACTCACAAGAAGAGGGGGGTGCCTGCACGGACTTATCCAAAGAGATTAGGAACACCGAGGGCTGTGCCTGAAACCTTAGAAAAGGAAGAAGAATTATAGGTCAGAGGAACCCGGCTTGGGCAGCGCAGGGCTCTCCGATGCCTAAGTCAGTTTAAAAACTTAACAGTAGGAGGAGATTTTTGGGGAAGAAGATGATACCAGCAGTGTAGTGTCGTTGTTTTGCCTCTTTTGCTTGTGGATTGTTCTTGTGTTTATATAGAGGAAGAGAGGAGGCAAGGGGGTGGTTGACTGTCTTGTCATAGCCCACTCTGTCAGGTACTAGGGAGGCACAGTCCCATCATAGCCTACTTTTCTTTAATTGCAGCCCCATCAAGCCTTGTCATGGCATTTTGGGAGCTGTGGACGGCGATCTGTTAGGGACTATGGGTGGTGCCCTTGTCTTGTCGCACGTGCCGTAGCATGCTTGAGCATCCATGGGAGGACAGTTGTTAGCCCCTGCCTTGGCTAACTCTGGCATTATGATGTGTTGTCGAGGTTAGGGAGCCGAGGTCGAGAACGACCTTGACTTGGCTAGAGAGAGATCTGGTAAAGGCGCCGAGGTGGAGCACTTGGCCGAAGTGGGATGCTTTGGCCAAAGTGGAGTCTGCCGAAGTGGAGCAGTCTGGCATTGCTGGGCGTGCACTGCCGAAGTATAGGAGTTATGCACAGGAGGCATGGAGCTCTCATCTGAGACCAAGGCGGGAGCACGAGACCGAGCCTGCCGGGATGGACTTGCTGGTGCGGGGGCCTGAGATGGAGCATCTTGGCCGGGACTCTGACGAGTTCGGGCATATTTCCACACAATAGCCCCCCAGCTTCTGAGCTCTGAGAGTACTCTTTGAGGTCGGAAGCTAAGAAGGGAGGAGTTGTTGAGCTTGGTAGTCTTCAGTGTCTAGTTCGTCATCAATCGCGAGGCCAGGGCATGCCTGGTTAGTAGCCTGATGCCACCGTAGTCTTGTTGGTACTGTTGTAAAAAACCGAGAGATGACCAGCTCGCCCATAACCAGAGGTGCTCTCGCTGGCCGCAATTCTGATGCTGTCACTGAGAATGAGTGTGGCCGAGATCAGCATGAGGCCGAGGAGGTGATATGGAACAGTCTCTTTGGCATTCTAGTTGAGCTGCCATTGGCTAAGGTGGAGACGTGGAACAATCTCTTTGGCCGAGGTGGAGGAGGCTGGATGGTACACCAGAGCAGTCCTTTTGAGAAGCCTGGGTGCATGGACCCGAAGTTTTAGGAGCGACTGGGTGTATGAAACCTAACTCAGTCCCTGGGTGCGTGAACCCAAATTTTAGGGAAGACTGGGTGTATGAATCCGAGGTCAGTCCTAGGGTGTATGAACCCAGAGTTTTAGGTGCGACTGGGTGTATGAACCCTAAGTCAGTCCCTGGGTGCGTGAACCCAAAGTTTAGGGAAGACTGGGTGTATGAACCCGAGGTCAGTCCTAGGGTGTATGAACCCAGAGTTTTAGGAGCGACTGGGTGTATGAAGCCTAAGTCAGTCCCTGGGTGCGTGAACCCAAAGTTAAGGGAAGATTGGGTGTATGAACCCGAGGTCAGTCCCAGGGTGTATGAACCCAGAGTTTTGGGAACGACTGGGTGTATGGACCCTAAGTCAGTCCCTTTGGCACTGGCCGAGACCGACATGAGGCCGAACCTGCATGAAGCGCGTAGCTAGCACGAGGGCGACACCAGCATGAGGCCGTGTAATGCGGTCGAGACCAGCATGAGGCCGAAACCAGCGTGAGGCGGAAACCAGCATGTGGACGGACCAACATGAGGTCGTCAAATGCGGTCGAGACCAGGATGAGGCCGAAACCAGCGTGAGGCGGAAACCAGCACATGGACGGACCAGCATGAGGTCGTCAAATGCGGTCAAGACCAGCATGAGGCCAAAACCAGCGTGAGGCGGAAACCAGCACGTGGACGGACCAGCATGAGGTCGTCTAGAGGCCAAGAAGCGTGGGTGTATCTACCCAAGGACTTGGTGTCCCTGTTGTCGAATGCGAGTCACGCCTGAGTGTATAAAACGACCCCAGGGTGAGCTCGGTGGCTTTGGATGACTGATGGCGGTAGAGGACCGTGCGATCAAGGCCGACAGCAGAGGACCGTGCCGTTGAAATGACGGTAGAGGGTCGTACGATCGAAGCCGACAATAAAGGGTCGTGCCGGTGTCATCGAAGCTGACGGCGCCATCGAAGCTGACAGTAGAGGACCATGCCGCCGAAATGACGGTAGAGGGTCGTGGGATCGAAGCTGATGGACGGTCGAAGCTAAGTGATGATAGGAGACATCTAGCTGCCTCCTGAGCTGGAGGAGACTTCTGCCGAGCTGGGGGCTGCTATCGAGCTAGAGGCTTCTGCCGAGCTGGAGGCTTCCGCCAAGCTGGAGGCTGTCTGGTCGCTTTCGTAAAGGTTGAAATGCTCCTGAGCTCGGGCTTCGTCTGCTTCTTGCCTGACGAACCGGTTTACCCTGGTCATCAGTGCTGCCATAGTGACCACGGGATGCATGACCAAGTCCCTCCAAAGCTCGTTGCCTGGTAGGAGGGCTTATTAGAAAGACATGATTGCTATTGTATCTGAGGCATTCTCGATCTGGCTGTAGACAGTCCAGAACCTTTTGGCAAACTGCGTGACGTTCTCGGTCTACTTCATTCTGAGGGCCATCAGGTCGGCGGCTGACCTGGGGATGACCCTGTGAGCTTGGAACTTCGTCATGAAGGAACTCCGGAGCTGCTGCCAACTTTTGATCGATCCTTGGGGGAGTGCGCAGAACCACTTTAGGGGGAGGTCCCTGAGGCTGGAAGAGAAGACTCTGCAATTCAGGTGGCCTGCATCGCCCCACACCGACATCCTCTGAGTGAAGTACCGGAGGTGTGCTGCTGGGTCCGAGGTCCCATCATAAACGACGAACCTCGGGACGCTGAAATCTTCAGGAAACGGGAAGTTTCTGATCTCTGGAGAGAAGGGGGATGTGCCGAAATCGTCAGAGTTCAGTCGAACTCGAGCGAAACCGGCCATCTCCATGTTCTGTTGTACTGCTTGCTCTATGCGTTGATCAAGCCGCTCTCTGAAGTCGTGGTTGTTACCTGAGCTTTCGCCATGAGCTAGGTTGCTTCTGTTGTCCTTCAGGGTGCGCCTTTTGGAAGGTAGAGTCGAGGTCGAATCCTTAGAGGATGAACCCGATCGAGTATCCTGCTATTGGACACTTGCTGGACCAAATCTTGCTCCTGACCTTTCCCAGCGGGGGATCGTCGGTAGCTGCGTCGACAGTGTCAGTGGTTCCTTTCCCTTTCTGGTTCTTCGAGGCATGGTGTTTGGGAAGATGACTTTTTGTAGCCGTTCCCCACAGACGGCGCCAATTGTAAGTGCAAAAAATGTAACTCACAAGAAGAGGGGGGTGCCTGCACGGACTTATTCAAAGAGATTAAGAACACCGAGGGTTGTGCCTGAAACCTGAGAAAAGGAAGAAGAATTGTAGGTCAGAGGACCCCAGCTTGGGCAGCGCAGGGCTCTCCGATGCCTAAGTCAGTTTAAAAACTGAACAGTAGGAGGAGTTTTTTGGGGAAGAAGATGATACCAGCAGTGTGGTGTCGTTGTTTTGCCTCTTTTGCTTGTGGATTGTTCTTGTGTTTATATAGAGGAAGAGAGGAGGCAAGGGGGTGGTTGACATTCTTGTCATAGCCCACTCTGTCAGGTACTAGGGAGGCGCAGTCCCATCATAGCCTACTTTTCTTTAATTGCAGCCCCATCAAGCCTTGTCATGGCATTTTGGGAGCTGTGGACGGCGATCTGTTAGGGACTATGGGTGGTGCCCTTGTCTTGTCGCACGTGCCGTAGCATGCTTGAGAGTCCATGGGAGGACAGCTGTTAGCCCCTGCCTCGGCTAACTCTGGCATTGTGATGTGTTGCCAAGGTTGGGGAGCCGAGGTCGAGAATGACCTTGACTTGGCTAGAGAGAGATCTGGCAAAGGCGCCGAGGTGGAGCACTTGGCCGAAGTGGGATGCTTTGGCCGAAGTGGAGCAGTCTGGCATTGCTGGGCGTGCACTGCCGAAGTGGAGGAGTTGTGCACAGGAGGCGTGGAGCTCTCATCCGAGACCAAGGCGGGAGCACGAGACCGAGCCTGCCGGGATGGACTTGCTAGTGCGGGGGCCTGAGATGGAGCATCTTGGCCGGGACTCTGATGAGTTCGGGAATATCCCCCACACACCTCCATTTTCTTTTGGTACAGAAAATCTATCTCCAAACACCGGAAACTTTTGTGGAAAACATCATCCATTTCCTCATCCATCTCCTCACCAAGCTCTATGAAAATGCCACCAAGTTTTTCCAGGAAATCTGGATTCCTTCCCCTCTATGGAAAAGAAGATCGAAAGGACGATGATGCCGCTTTGAAATTCCTTCGCGCGCTCTGCTGTTGTGGTCGTCGTGCGCCTGGGAGAGGTATGGAGAGAGTGAGAGAGTGAGAGAGAGAAAGATCAGAGAGAGAGCCAGAGAGAGAGAGAGATCGAGCGAGAGAGAAAGAGAGAGAGTGAGCGAGAGAGAGCAGAGAGATCGAGTGCAGAGAGAGAGAAATAGCAGAGAGAGCGAGACATAGAGCAGAGAGAGTGAGAGGAACAGGAGAAGGATAAAAGAGGGCTTCGGGTGGAAGAGGGAAAAACAAAGGTGGGAAATTTTAATACCTTTATTTTTTATCGCAAAAAACTGAAATTTCATCGGTAAAATTTATTTTATTTTTATTATTTCAAAATAAGTAAAAAAGTCTACCAACCTTTAAACGTCGGCAAAAAAATTTCGACGCTAATTTTCGTCGATAAAAAAATATTGTCGGTAAAGGACTCTGAGTTTTAATTTTCCTAAAAATAGAGTTAAACATTATCGACTTTTGCAAAAAACGTCGCTAAACGTTCATTTTACCGACGTCATATAATTCGTCGATAATAGTCTCTGATAGTTTTACTAACGTAAAATAAAAATAAAAAAGGATTTTCCAACACTTAAGCTCGAAAACAGCCCGCTGGGGTCTGCAACGAGTAACGACCTCCGAAAATATTGGAAACCAGCGCGAGCACTTCGCTGGAGGCGAAATTAACTTGCAGGAACTGATGGCTCGTAAATCGGACTCCCGGTTAACAAATTAGACCTAAAAACGTTGAATTCTTAACACTTGTTTCAATTTAGCATCTCGACTTTTCTCTACTTATTGGCTTAAAACTGATTGAATCCGGTTTTAGCATGTTTGGTTGAAGCTTTTACTGTGTCCATTTCAAATGGCATGGAGACAAATAATGTCTGTTTCATGAAGTCATAAAGTAAAAAAAAAGTGGCAGATTTCAATTAGACAAACTCATCTGAAGCGGATAGATGCCTGTCACTACAGTGATATGGACGTCCTCATTGGACAGTCCAATTTTTCAATTGTTTTTTAATTTATGGGACCCGAAATCATGATCCGGACCGTTAGATATTTGTAGAAGGTCAAACATGGTCACGTGTCAAAACTTTAGTCGTTGATCTATCTCGAATCTCGAGATATTTACAGAAAAACGTGAGCCCTTCGAAAATGAAAAACGGCCATCAGACATCCCAGAAACTAGCACGGGTACCTTGTTCAAGGTTAGAACAAGTGACCAAGTTAAGCGGGCTACAAGGGTTGCAATATCACACACGAATTAGCAATTCCATCTTTAAGGACTCCTTGTAATTCAAACAACACATTGTGGCAAAAACTTAAAATTATATCATCAATCTATAATTATTAGATTTCAACAATTTTTTAATATAAAATCTCTCACTTTTACTATAAACCAAGTCTGGATTTACTGCTTTTTTATATGAAAAGTTTTTCTAAGCAACTTTTACCACTAATCAAGTAGAGCTCATATTGTTAGTCTCTTTACCACACTTCATGTAAATGGAAAGAGTGAAACTCTGCAGCGGGGCTCGCCTATTTAAAACTTAAGCCGCTCAAAACGAATGCCTTTGTACAGTGTAAATTTATGTACCTAGAGGTCCTAGACCCATGGTTAATTCGTAAGATGAATAAAACTAATTGTAAAGAGGTTAGCCAAAGGTGAGATTTGAAAAAGTTGCAGAACAGGTACCCTCATGGTAGTGAAGAAAGAAAGAAAAAAAGAAGAAGAGGAGAACCGATTTAAGCTTTTAAAGAAAGGCAGTGTGAAAAGATAACCGTTAAACATCATTGACCCTCTTATATTGTTGCTGGACCGAACTTAACTCTAGAAACACCATCAAATTAATCACATCTAAAATAAAATATAAATAACAAATAAAGGGAGTAAAATTGTGTATTTTGCACATGATAAATTTGGTCATATGCCCAACTCCTATTGAATTGAAACTTGTCCCAAACATAATATGTTAGGGAAACAATGATTTGAAAGGTTTAGATTTTATAAGTGGGCCTATTGATGGATTTATAGGTTGTGGTTTTCCAGACTCCTCTGAGACCCACCTTGGAGGATCCAGTTTATAGATCTCTCAGGTCTTTAGCAAAAGACGAGGAATTAATTATGTGGGTCTAACAGGCAAATGAATTTTGATGTTCGAGATGTCAGTCCCATGTCGATCCACATTTCCCTAACTATTATAATCTGTTTGGCCATTACCCCAAACTAACTAACATGCCTTAATATGAATATAATAGAGGTGTTGATTGAGAATATCTTAATCTTGGGTAGTTGGGAGTAACGGTCATGCAACTTGCTCCATTGGTCTTTGGGGGAGATGATCTTCTCGTTCATGTGGATTGATTATACTGCTGATTGAAATTAAAAAAGGTTAGGTAAAATAAAAAATGAAAAGGTTGTGATACTGATGGTGGTAGCAAGAGGGTAATAAAAAAAATAAAAATATTTTTCCAACATTTTTTTTGTCGATAATATAAATAAAAATAAAAATAAAAAAATTCTGTCGATGTTTTTTTTCGATGGTACAATAAAAAGAAAAATAAATAAAAATTAAAAAAAAGTTTTACCGACGTTTTATTTTCATCGGTAAAATAAAAAAGAAAAATAAGTAAAAATTGGGAAAAAGTTTTGCCGACGTTTTTTTTTTCGTCGGTAAATAAATAAAATAAAAATAAAAAAACTTTTACCTACGTTTTTTTCGTCGGTAAAATAAAATGAAAAATAAATAAAAATTTGAAAAATGTTTACCGACGTTTTTATTTTCGTCGGTAAAACAAAAAAAATAAATAAATATTGGAAAAATATTTATCGACATTTTTTTTCGTCGGTACATAAATAAAATAAAAATAAAAGATATTTTACCGACGTTTTTTTTTCTTCGATTAAATGAAAAAAAAAATAAATATTAAAAAAAGTTTTTCCGACGTTTTTTTCGTCGGTAATTAAATAAAGTAAAAATGAAAAAACATTTACCGACGAAATTTTTTCATTGGTAAAAATCACTATTTTTTCTAAAAATGAAGGTAATTTAAGAATAACCTTTGCCGGCGTTTTGGTAGAAAACGTCGGTAAAATATGAACATTTACCGACGTTGTATTAAAATTCATCGGTAAATATTAGACTTTTACCGATGAAATTAAAAACGTCGGTAAAAGTGTAATTTTACCGACGAAATTATAAAACGTCAGTAAAAGTCTTACTTTTACCAACGAATTTATAAAAACGTCGCTAAAAAAACGTGGGTAAAAGTGCAGCTTGTTGTAGTGAGGTTTGAATTTAATTTTCGGTCAATAGACATATTAGTTTTTCAATTATTACTTTTCCTAAACATTTAATTAATATATACATAAAGTAGTTCAAACTTATACAAATATTTAACAAATGATTTAGTGGTTCAAAATAATTTAGTAATATTTACTCACATATTACTTAAGTGCTATATATGAATTTTCTTTTTCTTATCAGTATTAAAAATAAAAATTAGAACACAAGCAGGGAGAATGACAAAGATATTTAAGTGGTTCGATCAAACACGACCTACTCCACTGAGAAGAGAGAATCATTTGGATCTTAACTTCTTGAAGGTTTCTAAATAGGATTACCTTCAAAACCTTATAATCTTTTTAGAAAATAAAATAAAAAATGTGAAAAACTTATAAATTACAATGAACGAAAAAGTAAAAAATCAAATTTGTAGTCCACTAATGTATTATGCGGGATCAGAATCTTCCATTAATGATGTCAACTCTTGCTCCCTTTTATCTGCCAAATCCAGTCTCGTAGGCAAACACAACACTCCACCATTTCTTCAGATAGATTTCTTCTTTGTCATCTACTATACGTCCACCTACACTAAAAGCCTTTTCTAATGTACAAAAGACATAGGAATAGTCAATAGATCACGAGTCATGGCTGCCAACACCGGATAAATGCTTTATTGTTGCTTCCACCAGGCTAAAAGGTCAAAACTAGATGCATCCTGCACCCGTATTACACCGATGTCAAGATACGATGATAACTCCGTCACAGTGTCACTTGAGCTTGAGCTGGATGCCATGCCCTTGGACAGGGAAGAATACCACACATCCCACTCACCAACACCTGTTTGCTGGACTTCTGAATTGCCCATACTAAGCCTAGCTGTACCCATTTGCTCACAATAAAATTGAAAAAGTGCTTGTAAATTTGCCCTTATATTTAAAAAAATATTTAAATCTATATAATTCATATTTTTATTTATTCCATCAATAAAAACCTATACACCACTTAATTTTAACCTAGGATCAAATGCAACAGCTAAAGAAAATGTCATTGGAGCCTCTTTCCAATATTTATTGAAATTTTCTTCCATGTCTCTAATAGTGCTACCTAGTAAAAAATGATCTCTAAATCTATTGAATTATAAAGTAAATTTAAAAAGCTTCATTAGATGTGGGATAATATATCCCGGAAAAAAAATAATGTTGAAGTATAAAAAGATTATAATAAATCTCTTATATGGGCACATAACTCCCAATGTTCATCACTAATCATCAAATCTTATGCATGAAAAGTACAAAATTCATTCAAAATAGTTTTCCGAGAAAGTGCCTTATTTAACAAATCATACATAGAGTTTCATGTATGTTCTACCTCTTTAGTCATTTTAATAGCTGATACACCTTACCTCGCACATATTTTGGCATACAATTATCTTCTTTGTGCGGAGCAAAAAAACAAATCTAGCAATGTGTTTAATAGCATCTGTGTCACTTATATTATGCTTTAAACCAACCTTTGCAATAAGATTTAAGATGTGACATACACATCGATTTTGATAGATAAAACTATCTATTAAAGTTGCAAGTGGCATCTGCATTCTCATTAATTCAATAGTCACTGTATTATTACTGGCATTATCTAAAGTTACAGATAAAACTTTTTTCTGAATATTATATTCATCTAGTTTTTCCAGAATTAATGTACTTATTCTAGTACCATTGTGTGGCTATTCAAGACAGCTAAAACTAAGTATACGTTTATTCATAATCCATTTTGCATCTATATTATGTGCAGTAATACAAAGATAACTATCACCCCCTTTAGAAGTCCACATATCTATGGTTATAGCTATTCTACAAGGAATTTCTACAAGGTAATTTTTTATATTTGTTTTATCTTCCTGCCAGAGTCTAATAACATCATTTCTGGCTGTATTTCTTGAAATACTGTGAAATTGTGGTTGACAGTATTGCTGGACCCATTGTTCAAAAAACTCATTTTCAACAAAAGCAAATGGTAATTCAGATAAAACAATAATTTTAACAAGACCTTAACTAGCACTTTGTGCATTAAAAGAAAAAAGACTCAAGCTACTGATGAGTTCACAAAAGATACACTTTCATAGCATTATTTTATGAGTTTTCAAAGATAAAAGAACTCAAAACACTATTTTTAGCATAAAAATCATAAATTTCCTCCCCATCATGCTTTGCTCATATCTTTCCATTATAGATGGCCATTGTATGCATTTATATGAGTTCCAATGGCTTCCATACAAAATATGTTAAAAATACTCTCAATTTTGTTAATTTTGAAAGAAACTGTGATTCAGATCTGGACATTACTAAGGAAGGACTTCCATGGCTGATTTGTAATATGACAGATTTTTAAAAATCTGATCTGGGCAGCGCCAACCAGCCATATTGATCGCATAATAACTCCATGGTTTCATGATCAACAAGTGTAGATGATGTGTAGACTTCAAATCTCTGAAATAAAATATCCAAAGGGCTGAACTCAGACTTGCAATTAGCAAACAACTTGCTGGAATTTTCTGCAGTAGAATTGCTTTCGATCTTCTTCTCTATTTCACTTCCAAATCTGATTGGCTAAGATGGTGGGGTCTTAAACTAGATTTCTAGATGGGTTTTGAGAACCTTTTTCTAGGAAAAAAAATCTCAGACCTGAAACTCTCTTCAATGAAGAAGAAAGAGAGCTGGACGTGTGGGATAGAGATCTCCAAGTGTTATGGACGTCCAAGGTACATATATACATGTTTAAAGAGAAAAGAGTCATTCCATTAAATAACCAGTAAATATCTAGTAACAAAAGATGAGAGTGCAGCTAGTGGGCTTTAGGGCATACACCAATCCCAACAAACTCCCACTTGCACTAAAGATCACTACTTCCTAACCTAACTCCCATAGACTCAACATGAGAAGTAAAGACTTTCTCAGTAAGAGTCTTAGTGAATGGGTCAGCTAAGTTATTCGCTGAGGCAATATGCTCCACCACTATTTCTCCATCCTGAATGAATTCTCGGATCAAGTGGTATTTTCTCTGAATGTGCTTGCCTTTCTTGTGAATCCTGGGCTCTTTGCACTGTGCTACAGTACCAGTGTTATCGCAGTACATGACAATCGGTTTTTGCACTGCAGGAACAACTCCCAATTCCAATAGGAATTTTCTGAGCCATACTGCTTCCTTCGCAGCTTCCGATGCCGCCACATACTCTGCTTCCATGATAGAATCAGCAGTACAGGATTGCTTGACACTCCTCTATGATATAGCCCCTCCTGACAGAGTAAAGACGTATCCTGAAATAGACTTTCTGGCATCTCTATCAGATTGGAAATCAGAATCTGTATACGCCAAAGGTGTTAGATCATCTGCTCGAAAGGTTAGCATATAATCTTTCGTTCTCCGAAGATACTTGAGTATATGCTTAACAGCTGTCCAATGCATAGGTCCAGGGTTTGACTGATATTTGCTAACCATGCCAACGGCAAAGCAAATATCTGGTCTAGTACATAACATAGCATACATGAGGCTTCCAATAGCGGATGCATATGGAACTCTCCTCATGCTCTCTATCTCTTCAGATGTCTTTGGACATTGATCTCGAGACAGTGGTACTCCATGTCTAGAAGGTAGCAAGCCCTTCTTGGAGTCATGCATGTTAAACTTGACCAATATCTTCTCAATATATGAAGATTGGGATAGGGCTAACATCTTATTCTTGCGATCACGCAAAAGCTTGATCCGTAAGATATAGCTGGCCTCACCCAAATCCTTCATCTGAAATTGAGAGGATAACCAAACCTTTGTGGATGACAATATACTACATCATTTCCAATGAGCAATATGTCATCTACATACAGAACTAAAAATGCAAATGCTTTTCCACTTCCTTTCTTATACACACATGGTTCATCAATGTTTTGATCAAAGCCAAAAGATTTGACTGCCTGATTAAACTTGATGTTCCATGCTCTAGATGCTTGCTTAAGTTCATAAATGGACTTCTTAAGTTTACAAACCATGTTATCTTGGCCACTAGCAATGAAACCCTCTGGTTGCATCATATAGATGCATTCGTCAAGACTTCCATTAAGAAAAGCTGTCTTGACATCCATCTGCCATATCTCGTAGTCATAATGACATGCGATGGCCAAGAGAATCCTTATGGACTTAAGCATAGCCACTGGTAAAAAGTTTTCCCAATAATCGATACCCTCTTTCTGAGTATATCCTTTCGCCACCAGTCTTGCTTTGAAGGTTTCCACCTTCCCATCCACTCCTCTCTTCCTCTTGTAGATCCACTTGCACCCTATGGGTTTAATCCCTTCAGGTGCATCTACAAGTTCCTAGACTTGATTGGAATACAAAGAATCCATTTCAGACTTCATCGCTTGCTGCCACATGTCAGCATCTATATCAGTTACCGCTTCATCATAACTAGTAGGAACCAGATCTTCAGAGTCCGTCTTAAAAGACACTCCTAGATATCTTTCTGGCTGTCTAGAAATTCTCCCACTACGACGAGGCTCCGGAGTGTTAAAAGGAATATCTTGTTCATCTACTGTCTTAGGATCTGGTACAGATGTTATAGGAGATCCCGGAAGAATCTCCTCAAGGGTTTCTTTACAACTAAGTTCTTGGTACATCATACAATCATCCTCTAAGTACCTAGCATGAGTGCTGATAAGCACTTTTTGCTCCTTTGGATGATAAAAGATGCCACCTCTCGTTCCCTTAGGATTCCCAATGAAGTAGCACATTTCCGATCTGGGTTCCAGCTTGGCAGCTTTATCATTCAGTACATAGGCTGGACAACCCCAAATGTGGATATGTCTTAAACTAGGTTTTTGACCTGTCCACATTTCTTGTGGTGTCCTAGGGACTGATTTAGAAGGTACCAGATTTAAAATGTATGCTGCTGCTTCTAGGGCATATCCCCAAAAAGATATAGGTAGGGTTGCATGACTCGTCATGGACCTTACCATATCAAGAAGGGTATGGTTTCTTCTCTCTGCTACACCATTTTACTGGGGTGTACCCGGTGCAGACAACTGAGACACAATCCCATGTTGTGTGAGTTACTCTTTCAACTCACCCAGGAGGTACTCGCCACCTCGATCAGATCGAAGGACTTTGATATGTTTCCCTAGTTATAACTCCGCCTCAGCCTTGAATTGCTTGAATTTATCAAACGCCTCAGACTTGCGTCGCATTAAGTACACATATCCATACCTAGAGTAATCATCAGTGAAGGTGATGTAATACTCATACCCTCCTCGAGCCGGTTTGTTCATAGGACCACACACATCAGTGTGAATCAATTCTAACAACTCTTTTGACCTTAGTCCCTTTCCAGAGAATGACCTTTTGGTCATCTTTCCCTTGAGACAAGATTCGCACTGAGGAAAAGGTTCGAAATCTAATGAGCTCAAAGGCCCATCTTTTACCAACCTCTGAATCCGTTTTAGATTAATATGACCCAAACGTAAGTGCCAAAGATATGTGTCATTGATTGAAGATACCTTCCTTTTAAGGGAAGTTGAGTTTTCTTGTTTTACATTATGCAGTGTGGGAGCAATAGGATATATATAAAATAAGTTGTCATGCATTCTACTGGAACATATAATATTTCCATCTCTTCTGATATCAACACCAGAATGGAAAGAAACTGAATAATTCAATTCAATTAGTCTGGAAACTGAAATTAAATTCTTCCTCATGTCCGGAACATAGAAAACATTATTTAAAACTAATATCCAATCACATGGAAAATGTAAGGAAACAACTCCTACTGCAACTGCCCAAACTTTAGCTCCAGTTCCGACTCTAAAGGCAAACTCTCCTTTCTCAATCTTCTGCATTATCTGAAACCCCTGCAATGAATTGCAGATATGATTAGTGGCTCTTGAGTCTACTATCCATGAATCAGTAGAATCAACCACCAGACAAGTTTCAATGTAGTATAAAAAAGATGTACCTTTCTTAACTGAGGGTAACAACTTGGGACAATCTTTCTTCCAATGACCTTTGAGGCCACACTTGAAGCATTTCCCTTTAGGCTTTCCATCTGTACCCTTGTCCTTCTTTTTACCAGTATTGTCCTTTTTTTGTCCTTTTCCCTTATTCTGCTTCTTCTTGAACTTCTTCCCTTTTGGGTTTAGTTTAGAGGAAGACTAGAAAAAGTGAGCTTGGGCTTTGGGCTTCATGATAGCCTCCGCCGCCTGGAGTTCTTTCATTAACTCAGATAGAGTCATGTCCATCTTGCTCATATTGAAATTGAGCATGAACTGATTGAAAGAGTCCGGCAGAGTTTCGAGAATCATATCAGTTTGACTCTCTGCATCAATCTCAGCCCCTAGAATCTCAGCTACATTGAAACAATCCATCAGCTTGAGCATATGCTCTCTGACAGGTGTTCCCTCAGCCATCCTAGTATTCATGATTGTCCTTATAGCAGCTTGCCTAGCTGGCCTCCTTTTGTCTGCGAACATTTTAGACAAGGACATCATGATTTCATAGGCTGTGTCCATTTGCTCGTGCTGTGTTTGCAACACGTTGGACATGGAAGCAAGCATGTAGCATTTAGCCATGCTATTCGCTTTCTTCCATTTCCTCTCAGCCTCTAACTGGTCATCAGTAGAATTAGCATCAATATCAAGACAGGTATCAGACAAGACATACTTGTACTCCTCAGCAGTGAGTACTATGTCAAGATTTCTTTTCCAATATACGTGTAAGACCCCGAGCCCCAATCCCTCTGTTTAGCATTGTTTTAATCATGGTTTAACTTGTTAAGCGAGATTTGAATTGGTTTGACCTTGTTTTTGGAGTTTGACTAGATTTTTCGTAGCCTTGGAGATTTTAAAGACCGTTGACTTTAGTTTGACCCGGTCTTTGTAAAATGTATTTTTGTGAGAAATTATTCTTATTTTGGAAAAATTACAAATTTTGCTCCTTTTGACTCATTTTATTAAGTTGAACAACTTTTATGTTTTGACCATCTTGATCTGATACTCAGAAATCGCATTTTTCGAGAAAAATGGGCAAAAATGACATTTTCACTAAATTTGTCCATAAATTTTGAAAATTTCAGAATTTAGGGAAAATATACTTTTTGGAAAGTAGAAATTTCGCTGATCGTTTTTGTCTTCTTCGTCGTTTTCATTCGGGACCCGCAAATGTTAGTTTCAGCCTTTGTAAGATTGGGGCCCATGGGACCCACTTGCCCACTTTATAAAAAGGGTTGAACCCTCTTCTTCTTCTCCCATTTCCTGCAATCTTTCCAGCTTCCAGCCACTCTCTCTCCTCTTGTAACTCTTCTTCTTGGATGCTAAATGCGGATTTGATCTCCAAGCTTTCTTCCCCACCTTCCAAGCTTTCCAAGGATGAATTTTTCAAGAGATTTGAGCTAGAGAAGACCCCTCTTCCAAGCCCTTCTTCTTGTTTGGAGCACCAAAAGGTTAGCAATGGCATTTCTTGCTTGAGATCCTTGTTTTTCAAACCATTTGGAGTATTTTCTCTTATATGCAAAGGGTTTTCTTTGAGATTTGCAATGGATTTGTTTTCTAGGGCTTCTTCTTGAGTAATTTTTGGGGGTTTTGTGATTTTGGAGCTTGGGACTATAGGAAGGCCATCTTTGAGTGGTTTATCCCCCATCTTGACTAAGGCAAGTAAATATTCAGCTAAACACTACACCATTTCAGGGCTTTTACAGCGCGTCATTTACGGCGTGCATTGAATGCAAGCCGTAAATGATATAATAGTACGGCGTGCATGGAATGCAAGCCGCAAAAAGGTTTTTTCTTCTCTTTATTAAGGCGTGCATTTTGCGCGCCGTGAGATCTTATCAATTATGGCGTGCATTTAGGACGCCGTAAATTATTGAGCATTTGCGGCCCACATTCGCAAGCCGTAAAAATATTAGGGAATCACAGCCCACATGTTGCACGCTGTAAAAGGCCAAGCCATTCAAATTAAGTTCACGGCCTGCTTTGAGAAGCTGTAAGATTAATTAGCTTTCACAGCCCACATTTCGTATGCCGTAAAAAAAGAAACCCGCCAAATTAATATTCCAAAAATATTTCACACCCTTTTTTTGACACCAAAAATTTAACCCCAAATTAGGGATAGACGATACCCACTGAGAACCCAAATCTTGATACCAAAAAAATTTCGCACACCTTCTTCTTCTCACGATACCCACCGAGAACCCATTGCTCACACTACCAAAAAAATGACTTTTAGCGTCGAACTTTTTGCCGCGGCCAGTGTTTTTTTGGCTATTTCTTACTTGTTGCCACCACCAATAGAGTTAGTGGCAACAAATCTCATTTTGCCTCGCCCGTGTCTGCCCGTGACAAAACGTGTCGGAAAATTTTTTTTACCGACGAAAATTAGCATCGGAAAATCTATCACCAACATTTAATATAAAACATCGGTAAAGGTTGGTAGATTTTTATACTTTTTTTTTTTAAATTAATTTTTACCAATGAAAATTTCTATTTTTTGCGACGAAAAATAATCGTCGGTAAATTTTCCAATTTTTTTCCCTCTCCGGCCACCGAAACCGCTCTTTTCACTCTCTCTCTTGCGCGCTCTTCTCTCTCTCTTCGACAAATGTTATGTTTTACCGACAAAATATTTGTGTCGCCAACAAAGGATATATTTTTTGCCGGCGAAATACCTATATCGCCGGCAAATGTCAATTTGCCAAATTTTGATAATTTATTTAACTTGAAAAATTATATTTTCATTATTTTTGTTTTGGAAGAATAAAAGTTAACTCGGGCCTTCAAAATCAATTCAGCCCCAAAAATAACATTCCACACTGTGCCCGCCCCATTTTCCATTTCCCGCACCTGCTTAAGTGCATATCATTTCCAGTTCCCTCGCCTCTTCTCAATCCCTCATCTCTCTGACCCTCTCACTACAACAAAAATAATTTTTCGTGACAAATGTTTCGCGACGGTTTGAAATTTTATCACTAAATGTTGTTTTTCGCGACGAAAAACTCATCTCGTCGCCTAAAATGAAAACACAAATTATTTAGCGACGATAATTTTCAATTGTCGTTAAATATTGCCGTGAAAATTTTGCGCCAAAAAATGGAGTTGGCGCCATGAAGAAGTAAAGTTTTTCCGACGAAACTATTTATTTGGCGACCAAGTTTTTTCGTCAGTAAACCATTTGGTCCATTTTTTATTAAAGAATTTTCACGACAAAAATATGTCGTCGTGGAATCCCTAAAAAATAATCCACGACGAAATTATTTCATCGCGGAATACAGAAAATTTGGGGCGCGCGATCTGGCTTGGCGGTTCATTTTCGAGAACTATTGGGCGACGAAATGAAATAAGATAACACCCTCTCACGCAGACGTCGTCCATCTCTCTGACACCGGGACCAAGGCATAGCAACATCACCTCCTATCCCTCTCGATCTTGGCCCTCTCTCTCTCCATCTCGCATCCCCCTGCGCAGACCCATCTCAGAGGCAGCCAGCCTCTCCTGTCTCTCTGCTCTTCATCTCTCTCACGCCCGCGGACCGTCGCCCTTCTTCCTCCATGTGCAGACCGCACCACCGCCAGCAGCAGCACAGAGCCCCGTCATCTCTCCCTCTGCTCCCTTCACGCGCAGAACTCATCCCATTTACAGGTAAGAGCCTCTCTCCCTCCTCTCTGCATCACCATCGCATCCCTCAGCACCTCCCCTGCACGCCAGCACACCTTTTCCTTTCATAGAGATCTCCAGATCTCCAAGAAGGATATCTGTTTTTTATTATTATTATTCTGGGTTTTTCTTTTGTTGTTTTTGGGGGTTTTTCGATATGGTTTTTTTTTTGTTTTTTTTTTTTGTTTTGGGATGAGATATTGGATTTGGGGGATGTTTGTGTAGGTAGGTTCTACTATTTGTGGGGTTTTGAGGAAAAGGAGTTTGAGTTTTGTGTATTGGGGATTTGATTTTATTAGAAGATCTGAGTTGGGGTGGTGTGGTTATTTTTTTTTATTTAACTTGGTGGGTTTCTGGAAGTGGAGGAGTTGGTATAGTATTGCAAATCAAATTTGAAAGTTGGGGATTTTTGAGCATGGGCTATCACTACAAGAAAATGCGGATTTAGTGACAACTATCCAGTGAGCTAGGGAGGTATATATTGTCGCTGAAAGTAACTGATCAGTGACAAGAAATTTTTATTGTCACATATAAATAGTCATCACGTCTCACTAGTGACAAGAAAGTTTATTGTCACAAAATTGGACTTTTCAGTGACGAGGTGTTTTTGGGTCGTCATTTAATGTTGTCACTAAATAGGTCATAATATTTCGCGCAAAATACACCGAACTTGGTGCGCTTCGAAAATAATATGTAGTGACAAGATTTATTATACCATAACATAAAATAATATGTGACAACTAAACTTGTCACAGAATCACTTTTAATTAAAAATTAATATTGCCAATTATATATAACATATGTTAACAACTTTCTTAATTTAAAAATCCAAACTACACATTAATTCTCTCTCCACAGCGTTTCTCTCTTCTCTACAATATTATGCTCCTCGATTCTTCTCTCAAATCAAAGAACCCTAGACCTCGATTCTACTCTCAAATTAAAGAACCCTAGACGACGAAGATAGTGATCTCGCCACTACGACCAAGAGATCTCGCCACGGATTATGAGCAAGAGATAGTGATCGTGACGTTGAAGCCTAGACCATCATAATGCACAATCAAGGATTCTGTTGTAGGTAATTAAGATTTTTCATCTTCTCTCCAATGTGTATTTCATACATCTCTTAAGGATTTTTAGTTTCTGCACTTTTTCCGGCATTTTTCCCGGTGCAATAAAGAAACGCGTGGAAAAGTATAGCTTTTGCCGCAAAAGCTTATTTCGCCGGAAAAAGTATAATTTTTCTGGCGATATTTATTCGCTGGAAAAGGTCACATTTTTACCGGCGTTTTTTTTATTTTTGCTGGCAAAAATTCAATTTTTCCCGACGTATTTTTGTTTTTGCATGCAAAAATTCCATTTTTTCCGACGTTTTTTTTTTCCCGAAAAATGTCCCCATTTTTCTAGCCGCCCCCAACCCACCCACATGCCTTTCGCGCCTTGATTTCGGACTCTCCCTCTCTTGTCCCATTTTATTTCGCTCATCCCCATCCCGCTCTCACTCTCTCCCTCTCTGGCCCTGGCCCTCTCTCGCTCATACCCATCCCTCTCGCTCTCTCCCATCCTCATTTCCATCCCTCTCTCCCTCTTCCCGGAATCTCTATCTCAGGCAGCGCCCATCCCCCTTCAGCAGGTTCTCTCTGCTCCATCGCCAGACCCATGTGACCCTCCTATCATCTTCTCCTCTCCATCGTCGGACCGTGCGCAGAATCGCCAAATAGGGTGAGGGAATAGCAAACCACTACCCAAAGGACTCATATCCACCTCCCCATTCATCTGATCAGCCATTCGATCATTCTTCTGCAACATGCTACTACCCATCTCCACTACTAGTCAATGGAGTTGCTGCCACACTGTTTCTGTGATGTTGTTGGTGCTGCTGGTGTGTGACCGAGGTAACTCAAATCCCTTTCTTCTTCTTCTCCTTACTCTTCTCCTTTCTACCTTGTTATTTATTTATTTTTTTCGTTTGCTGGGCTTGGCATTGGAATGCCAAACGGAGGTTGAAGGGGGCAGAGGGGAGAGTTTGGACATCGATCGACTGGGTTCAGCTCGGATGAAGGGGATTTTTGGTATTAGGTATCAGCGTCAGTGATTTGGGTTTCAGGGTTTTCGGGTTCTTAGGTTCGTTTTTTACTTGGATTTATTGGGGATTTGAGGCCGGATTTCAGTTGACGATGGATAGAGATTGTGTGTGGGTTTGATTTTGTCAGGAGTGTGGGAATGGGTTCTGGTGTCTGGAAGCACAATGTTCTTCCTGGCAATAGGAACCACAAAAATTGTGTGTGCTCTTCTTCTTCATCTTCTTCTTCTTATTCTTCTTATTCTTCTTCTTCCAGTAGTTTGTTTGAGTGATTTTTCAATTATTCTTATCTGGGGTTTTGTGTATTGGCAGGTTGCCTGACATGTTGGTGCCCATGCATCACTTTCGGGAGAATTACAGAGATAGTGGATAGAGGATCTACTTTTAAGTACTTCAAATGTTTTGGGCAGTCTCTGTTTCTGTTAATTTTTATAGTAACTGTATCATGGGAACAAAAATCATGTGTGTTAATCAGCGTGGGCACGTAGTCGAACATCAGATCTCAAATATCTTATTAATCAGAGTGGGCACATAGTCGAACATCAATTTGGAGAAGAACCAATGTCGGTTTTCACCTCTTCTATACTTCTTCATATACTGTTCTAGCCTCTTCTTAACCATAAATGGAAAGAACAAGGTCTATAATGAACAGGGTCTGTCTCCTTGTCTTCATCTATTTCTGCTTTTGTTTCCCTGAGTTTGTCTCGTACTGCTTTTGTCTAAATTGAAAATGGTCTCTCATAGGGACTGTTCAACTTAAAAAAATACTACAATTAAAAAAAAAAGATCTATAACACTGAGAGCCATTGAGCCAGAAGTACAAATGGAACTTGATCATATCTTTTATGATGCTTCAGTCAAAAAATGATATTGAGGCATATGACCATTCACAGCATGCGCAATGGTTATATATCTTAGGTCAATTATCTTCCTCATATATGAAGAAGATTTTACTTTAGTTAAGTTTTTTTGTTTCTATAATTCATGCATATGCAGCATGTGTGAATGTGTAACAATTCCTTACTCTCCTGGGTCGTCCTTTCTCTCTCTATCTCTGCATTTCTTGCTATCATAATAAAGTTTTGAAACTTGTTAGCATGTTAGATTGTGATATGTAGGGTTATTTATGTGGGTTTGTTTCTAATTCATAGGTTTTGGGCATTTTGAGCTAAGTTGTGGATTTGAGCATTTTGGATTTCCTCACCCAAAGGCAAGTGAATATGTATTTATTTTTATGGATATGCATGTGTTTTTCAAGAACCTCAGATTTGTTGCAGGGGTCAACAAGAACCTTGATCTTGCTACATTAGTTGGTATCAGAACTCACCTACCAATATTGACACCATCACGATCACCACTCCTACGGTTCTACCAAATACAACAGCCCCTTTTTAGTGTGTCTGAAGAATAAGAAATCTAGGAGGAATTCTTTTTTCAAGAAGAGAGTGATGCATTAGAGGCCCACATGCCAACTTGAATCAGCTCAACCAAAAAAAAAAGAGAGTTATCTCAATATTCTCATTTGCACACAAGCCTATAGATCATTTTTTTTCTGATATAAGATATTTTAGATGTAAACACTGAATGCAGACCATTTGTCAAATAACTGTCCACATATTGACACTGAATGTAGACAATTGGTCAAATATTTTATATAAGCACTGTAGAAAGAACTTGAATGACGTGAGTAAATGCATAATATAATAAATGGATCCATCAACAGGTTGACCTGGCCTTGTTTAGAAACTCTATCTAGCATAGGGCCTAGCCAGGCCTTGGACCCAGCTCCCCCTTCCATATATATCATCCCCATAATCTAATTGCTCTTCACCTATGGGATCCATCTACAAAAATGATCCAAAAGTTGCCTACTAAAAAAACAGGCAAAAAGGAGAAGAATTTTAAATAGTCACCATTATAAAAGGAAGCACATATAGAAACGCAAATTGCAGAAATCTCACAATCCCACAAAAGAAAAGTCACAAAACAGAGAGTTTGGAGAATACCCATCAGATTAAATCAACAAAAAATAAAGAATTTGGAATAACTAATCCAAAACAAAAGAAAAATAGAGAAATCTAGTAGCAGTTAGAAGGGGAAAAAAGAATTAAAAGTGTCAACAACCCATACAAAAAGGAATGCATACAAAAAAAATTAGAAACTTCTTCCACCCACCTAGGAATAATTAGCTAAAACTAGGAAATACCCAACACCCATCTCATAAAAACCAAAAAGCAGATGAATTTCAAACCCCCCAACAGACACAAAAGTAGGAATCATAGAACTTCCCCATCTAAGCCAACCCAAAAAAAAAGAGTAGGAATCAACAACAAGATCTGTTGAATGCACTATTAGGATCCATGATCAATCCAATTTTTGGGTTATAACATGTTTATCAGGTGATACATTTATTGGATGGCTAGGATGAATGCATGTACATGTCCATCTAGTCTGAATTTCTTACGCTGCATTTGATATTTTCTTATGTAGTTTTCCTTAACCTTATGATGCAGGTTTCTGGTAATAGCTAATGCAACAGCTGCTTCTTATTCCTTCATTCAAGGCTTGCGCTATATTGTGAGTATGCTTAGAAAAAGTGTATTGTTCAACAAGACCTTGGCTTGGACTATCTTCTCATGTGATCAGGTTATTCTTCTTTTACTTGTGTATTTAAGATTTTGGCAGTCACAGTTGCTAATATGTGAATGCATTACCCTGAGCCATAAAGAAATATAAAGGAACCATAATGCCATATAATATGTCCAACTGGCTTATGTTAACTTCACCCACTTGCATTTATAAAATGGAAGGCTAGACAAAGAGCGAATTTATAGATTACACATGGCCAAATTTAAATGTTGATTTAATAATCATAACTATTAAATCAAGAGTATACAAAATGAATGGTTAGACCAACTTGTTTTAACAATATATAATTGAGACCCCTTGTAAGATGGTTGTGATGGTTGTATCATATAATGTTGGTGAGATTTGAGCTACAAGAATTGGATTGTTTTTTGAAATGGGTATTTTGTTTTTGCACTGATTTGCTATCTTGTACTGTTTGTATTGATGGGTTTCACTAGTTTTGATGCAATTGTTGAGCTATGAATAGAAGTGCTAGCTTTGATGTTTTGCTGATTTTGTTAGGCTGGTTTTGGAAGATTCTTCTTTTTTCATGTAACGAGTGTTCTTTATGGCATTGACTTGGAACATTACAGAATCATTGATTTGGGAATTGGGACCTTGGGTGTATCACTATTTCTTATTCTGTTTGCATTGGTGGTGTATGAATAGAAATGCTAGCAGTGACTTTTGGGTTTTTCAAGTCTGTTGATTTTGGTACAATTGTTCCCTTTTCGTGTAATGGGTGTGCAATTTTCCACAAGTTTGGAGCTTTGTAGTGCTTGGATTGATGTTGGAAATGCTATGATGCAATTATAAAAGGTTTCTCCATCATCTAATGCTTTGGTTGTTTATTTCTTCATTTATTAAGAGAGCTCATGCTAGCATCAAATGACAAGAAAAAAAAAGTTTGTATGCTATCTTCTCCCATCATAATCTAAAAGAGAAGAATGAAGAATTGGAAGCCATACGAACCCAATTGCATGAAGTGGGCACATGACGGAAATGAATCGATAGTACTGGTTAGTCTCCCAATTGAGATCTTATACTGGTCATTAATAATTCTGAACTGGTGATGTTATTTTAGAGGAAAGAACTTTAAATTTGGATGTCTATGATAGTATAAGGGGCATCTCTTCAACATGTATGTCTAACTAGAGCTAGCTGGTAATTTCTTTTAAGAATATGACACACCTACTGCATCTTTTTTCACATTTTCTAATTTTTTATTATGGAAAGATGGGACTGAATGATGACATGTTTTGTATGAGTGCCTGAGACCTAAGCTGGGCAAGGCATCTTTAGTTATGAAGAAAAAAATATCAAAGTTAACTTCTGATAATTCAGTTTTATGAATGAATGGAGAGGAGCTTTTGTTCTATAGGTGCTTGTTTGAAAAATCTAAAATCTTACAAGTGGTCTCCAATTCAAGCATATTCGGATTTTATGAGGAACTTTAGAGATACTTTTAGAGAGTTTCTGGGAGATATCATAACAGTGAGTTGTTACTATTTTTGAACTCATGGGTTGTTATTTGGTGATGATGAAAATGATCTACCCCACTTTAAATGGGGATCTGATTGGTTTTTTAATTTTCAGGGAGTTCAAGTTGGAATGGGTCCTGCTGGTGAGTTGAGATATCCTTCTTGCCCTTCGGAGAAGCTGTCGTGGGGCATGGCGATTTAGGGAGCTTGGAGAGTTCCAGTGCTATGATAAGGTAGGTAAGCTATTTTTTTTTAATTGCATTGACATTCATTTCATTGAATCTGCTGGTGGCTTAGAAGAACTCTTTAAACTATTTTAGTTGATTTGTTAAACTGGGTAATGCTTACTCCATTTGTTTTTTCTGGCCTTGCTTAATTTCCTATTGTTCGTCAGTAGATACTCTGTTCATTTGTGAAAATGTGCAATGTATACTCCAGTTGGGTTTTCTGGCCTTGCTTAGTTTCCTATTATTTGCCAGTAGATACTCGGACCCTGTTCATTCACAGTTCATTTGTTAAACTGTGTAATGCTTACTCCACTTGGGTTTTCTGTTCTTAAGTTCCTATTATTTGACAGTAGATGCTCTGCTTATTAAAAATGTGTAATGTTTACTCCAGTTGTGTTTTCTGACCTTGCTTAATTTCCTATTCTTTCTCAATAGATACTCTACTCTGTTCATTCAGTTCATTTGTTGAAATGTGCAATGTTTGCTTCAGTTGGGTTTACCAATAGATTCTAAATAAATGTTATTTATTGGTTGTTCCTTTGAATTTATAGTTTTCAATTCAATAGTATGGATGCTTCTTTGTTGATGGGATAAGTCTTTGGTGATGATGGTTATTTTTCGAGTGTAGGGGTTGCACGATGTTATAAAGCTGGTTCCTATTGACCTAGTGAATAATGGCTTGGCCAAGCAAGGATCTAATGATGTAACTAATGGCTTGGCCAAGCAAGGATCTGAGTTATGCTACCCTTGTTTTTTCAGGTTTTTAAAGCCATATTGGATGCTATCTTCTCACATGCTGCTATTTGATGAGGTTGAAGTCTCCCAGGCACCAGCAATCAGCATGAAATAGAAGTTTAAAAGTTTAAAATAGAAGCACTTTGAAGCTTGCCACCCCTACTGTAAGTTGATTTTTTTTTTTTGCTTGTAATTTTGATTATAAGCTTTCATCTGTCTAGATTTAGTTATATGGGTCAGTTGAATACTTGAAGTCATGATGGATTCTTTTCTGGAATTTTCCCCCAATAGTCAGCGCCTGTAAAGAAAATTTTATAATTAATTATTTGATTGTCTTTTATACTTTTAAAATTGATGTCTTATTTTAATGTGCATTTCACTTTTGGTTATTATTTTTATGTTCTGGATTTTTTAACTTTAGTTTTTCAATTATGTTCTGCAAATACTATTTTTTAGTATAAACATGAGCATCTTATAATTCATATTGATACTATGCCTGTTGATAGATAAACATTAGCATCTTATTGCTGACATTTTCTTGCTCTATTGTAATACAGCAACAAGTCAAAAAATACAAAGCACAAGAAAATGGTTCTTCTTTTAGAGATGACGTTGTTGCAAAGGTACTCGGTCCTGATCCACGAGGACGAGTTAGAGGGCTTGGGTATTGAGCAACTCCTTCAAAGTTGGAGGGTCAAGCACAAATGAATAACCTGAGTTGCCTATGACTGTTTTGTATTGTTTATGCCTATAAGAAGAAAAATGTTTGTTTGCCTTGTATTGTATTGGAGTGCTATGAGTAGGATATGTGATTTATTTGTATTTCTGTAGGGATTATGGTAGGCAGGTAATCACTCCACCCACGGAGCAATTAAATAGAAATAATGCAGTGGTTGGTGGGATGGGTTCATATTTATTAGTGTCCTGTGAATCTTGTAAATGAACAAACAAGAATTCCCTAATTATTTTGGTATTGATTTGAATGGATGATCCTTTTCATGTATTTTTTTTTCTCATGGCCTATCTAGCTTGTATAGACTGTAAGTCCAGGTCCAGTGTTTATTTGCAGGTTCTGTTTAAATTTTTTTATTTTAGTTTATTAATTTGTATTTGTAGCAATAAAAAAATGTGGATTTAATTTTTTTTAATTAAAAAAATAATTAATTTTTTTATAAAAAAAAATTAAGGCGCTTCTTGCGAGCCGTAAATTAAAACTTGCCAATTCTTTAATGGCCTGCATTTGCAAGTCGTAAACACATATACTCAATTACGGCTTGTATTTGGAGCCGTTAATCAGATTGTACACAATCCATTTACAGTCCACAAATGCAAGCTGTGTAAAACATTTTTTATTTTAAGTATTTACGGCGTACCACGTGTGCCATAAACTTAAGCACACCAATGCTTTAACGGCACTCAGTTCGCGTCGTAAAAATTTAGTTTTTACGGCCTGCTTAGTAGGTCATAAATCTAGTCCAAAAAGTCCTAAGAGCATTATTTTCGTCGTGCATTGATCCTATTTACGGCCTGTATATGCACGTTGTAAATAGTTTACACCTTTTACGGCAGGCGCTTTTACGGCACGGCCCCCGTGAGCCGTAAACCTACATTTACGGCGCGCATTTCACGCTGTAAAAACCCTGAAATGGTGTAGTGTAATTTGATGATTTCGTCAAATATGAATGATTTCTTACTATACTCATTCTATGTTTTACTCTTCTTATGATTTATTGATTTGATCTTTTAATGATTTGAGCTATGGTTTATGTTACTTCATTTGAGATACGATTTTGTTAGAATTGAAATCTTCATTCTCTATTTTATCACTTTGATTCAATTCTTGTTCTTTAAAACTTAGTATCTTGTGAATGAAGTGAAGCTTGTCTTTATATGAATGATTGGGATTAATTGAAACGATTAGTGTATATATGATTTAATGGAGTCTTGTTATGGCAATGGGAGACCCAAATGGTATGGAAATTGTTGTAGGAGGAAAGGAGGATGAAAAATCACAGAAAATGGCAAGAAAATGCAAGTGGTGCACATGAACGGACCCATCAGAACTGGGTCTGCTCGAGCGACCCAGTGGGCCGCCCGAGCGGCCCAGGTTCTGGATGGGGTCCGCTCGAGCGGACCTGGGCCAGCTCTGGGCCCTGCTTTGTGGGCCTGTTTTAAGATTCTTTCATTCATTCCTTTAGGCCTGTTTAAGGTCCATTTCATTCCTCTTTCCTCTTTACTTTGAGGCCATTAATCTCTCTTTTTATGCCTAAAAGCCCATGATAGATTTGGGTAAATTGTGATACTTGGAAATTGTGAAATGGGGATGAGAACAATGAGAGAATGAGCTTATGTGAAATTACCGGGAATCTTTCATGTCTCAATGCGCACTTTATCATTTAAATGTTGTGGATTTTCATTGGCATCAAACATATTCTTTTATTAATCAATGTTTAAAGGTTAAATGTGCATTGAGATGGTTCCTTGGTAAGTCATTAAGTCATTCTACACTATTCCATTCCATTTCAAGTCAGAAAATGTATTTGTATTCTTCGGTAAACTAATTTGAATAGCATCGGTGATTTGTTATAAAATCATGTGGTTTTCCATGTTCGAAAGGATTGATCGTATGATTTTATACAAACTACTTTGATGTGTATTTGAGTGGTTTACCCTGGAAATTCGTATGTTTTCTCCGAATCGATTTGGAAGGAGATTGGAGTGGTTCGTCACATTCGGGATTTCATCGATAAGATTAGTATTTTGAAAATAAAACCTCGAGGCAATACGGGGCTAGAGCTTTGTAGTGCGAGCCCATGAGCCAAATAGACTATTATTTCAAAAATAAAAACCACGAGGCAAGATGGGGCCAGAGCTTTGTAGTGTGAGCCCATGAGCCAAAGGGATTATTATTATGGTTTGATTTGTATCGGTTCGAGTCTTGAAAACTAAAGGCACCACTAGGCTTAGGTCACCTTGTCGGGCTGATCACCCGGCTTGGGATCTTTAATTTGTCCGCCAGCTGCAGTTTGGATTCTGTCTGTACCGACCATGGCAACGGTTTTTATTTGCCGATCCCATGTGTAGTGGCTACGGTTCTGATTCTGTTTCCGGTCCCACGTGTAGTGGCTATGGTTCTGTCTGCTCTTGTTACTTCGGTAATAGGAGAATATAGCTATGTGTGGTTGCCAATGTTTTATCTATTTATTAATTTGTTTTATGATTCTTGTTTGTTTATACTCATTATATTCTTTGAAATTGTTAATGTTTATGAAATCGATCTTTTATCGTATTGTCTCTGTTATTCAGGATTTTAAATGTATTTCCAATTATGAAATGTTTTATGTAGGCTGTTATCTTTTCAAGATATTTATACTTCAGAGACTGTTCATTTATTTGCTTTGATATTTATGTTCGGTCTTTCGATCGTTTTATCATGATTTATTGCTATTATTGTTTAGACTCTTTAAATGGATTTACAATGATTCCATAAGGTTTTATAAATGCCCATGTTACATATTACTTGTTTATTTGCTTGCCAGACCGTCGTGTCTGACCCTGTTTGTTTGGTGCCAGATTCCTCTCTTTCTGTTTTTAGGTGTTTGATCGGAGGAGGTGGTGGAGCCGCCGGTCTGACGTGAGAGGCTGCCCATTGATATCATCTAGATGTCAAGTTTGGCACCGGAGTTCGTATCTAAATATTGGGGGTAGTAGTTCTGTTTAGTTGGATATTTTTGTACGGCTATGTTAGCCTTTTTCTTGGGTTTGTAATTAACACACTGTTAATTGTAATTTGAATATGTGGGAAATAAACAGTCCTGTTACTACCAGCTCAGTATTCTTTGAATTATGATTTGTGCCAGTCGGCTTATATGATGGCTTTATGATATTGGTTGAGTGCGACACGGAATCCGATGGCCACGGACTCCGGGTCGTAACACCATGATTAGCTTCCGCGAAAATATACTATGATCGTGATGGAATTTTATTATCCTCATTCACGCGGATCTTGGGAAATATAACAAAAGTTTCAAATTTATTCCAAAATTTTGCATTCCGAGATCGGATCACTGCAGGGCCCGGTTTCGGGCTGTGACAGATTGGTATCAGAGCCGGTTAGTTTCTAGGAAATAAAATACTCTAGAGACATTAAGACGTGTGGTGAGGATTCGTTAGATTGTGTCGATTTGTTTTCTCGTGTCTTTGTTTCTTTGAATTTGAGTCTGTTTTTCTTTCAGTTCGGGAGACTTTGCTTGTCTTTTCTTTTAGTTCTTGTTGTTAGGAGATTTGGACGACCAAATTTCCTCCTTAGTGGCGGAGAATTTAAAGTCTTCATACTCTTGCTCGGTGTCTTTTGTCTGTGCTTGTGTCGGAGACTGAGAACCTTGTGGACTTAGTATGTTGCTTTCGGAGAACACCGCAGACTTTCAGCCTTCAGCATCTTCATTGTGGTTAATGAGAGAAGACATGTGCGTTTGTCCGCCAAAGTAGGACTTGAGCAGTACTTGAAGATCCCCTCTCAGCTAATCGAAGATCATCATGCGGCGTACCAAGGTAAGTGAATGTGGATTTTGGGTGAACTCAGACCATCTTTCCAAGATGAAGGACTGCAAAAGGCATATCAGCTATTGATTTTATGAAGGGAGAAGTGATTCTTAGTTAGTAAGACTAGAAGTTAGTACAAGAAACTCAGGGATTTTCCAGATTCAATGAGCCTTGTCATAGTTTTGGTTGAGGATTTCCGTAACTTGCAGCTTAGCCAGTGTAGTTGATTCAGCGGTAATACCAAGTGGATGTTAGTTGCAGTCAAGACAATTTTCGGTGGCAAAGGAAACGTTGTGGGCTTTACCGACTTACAGGATATTGGATTGGACAACATGCAGATGCAAGTGAATACCTTAGTTAATGTGATGTCCCTTTTCTTGGTGAGAGTGATTTTCGTGATGTTTTCATCTTTTATTATGTTTTTCCTTAATGTCTATGACTTATTCTTGCAGTGTTTAAACAATGAATTATGTTTAATCTTCTTAAGATATTGTTTTACAATGATCTTGAAATTTTGCTCTTGTTTTAATTTTCTTAAATGTTGACATCTACATTTCAAAACCTTAATAATTTCAAAATCTTGTATATGTTTGGTGGGAAATGGATGGATGTTTTTAATGATAGATTGTAGAGGCTAGTGAATAAACTGATCTTTAAAAGTAAATAACAAAAAGTGGTGTTTCTTTTTCGAAAGCATAGTGTGAAAATTCTATTTCATTGATTCATTTCCTTTGGCGATGCCAGATGAATTTCTTAAGGGTTTTTTTTTTCCAGATTATATGCAGATTTCCGACCTTTGTCTTAACGCTCAACTTTGTTTAGATTTCTGCAAGAATTTTTTTATGAACAAATGAGTTCAGATTTCAACAAGGTTTAGTGTTTAATTAAACACTCAGATTTCAACAAAATTTGATGTATAGTCATACTATATGAACCTCATTTTTATTTTTAAAATCCTGATTTAAAATTGTTGAGTATTTCAGTGATTTGTTGGGTTGTGAAAATATGAATTTCAAAACGAATAATGTTGTTTCATATTCAAACTTTGATAAACTTTAATTATTAAGTTTTATTTGATAATTTGGAAGTTCAGTTTCTACTATGTTTTAAAATGATGAAATTTAGCTAAGTAATTGTTTTAGTCATTATGTTTAAAATTTTAAGGGTTGTTTTGCATTGAATGGAAGGAGTTGTATTAGTTTATAGTTGGAGTTTGGAAGTGTAAGAATTTAAGGGTTGATGGATGTCAGGGGGTGTACTGGTTCAGTTGGAAACAAAGTTGGATTTATGAGAGAGTAAACATCATTCGAGACGTGACCTTCGGAAGTTGATGAGACAATTGTTCTTATAGGAAAGGTAGGGTATAAGGCAGAAATTGATGATTGAGCAGACTCCAGATTGTGAAGAATTTCAGTCAAGCACCATTCAAGGAAAATGACTCTACCCACACTTTTACAAGGATTTAGTTAATTGGTGAACCTTATAGGACAAACTAAAAGTGGTGGAATTGCTTCGAGACTTGGATTGAAAGTTTTAACTTATCAGGGAATGATGCCAGCTTGGCAGGTTTATTTTGTTGATGACACAGTATCAAGCAGAAGATCAAGAACAACAAACAGATAGAATCAGACGTGAGCAGGAATTCTGAGTACATCACAGAAAGATTGGAATATGGAGTTGTGAATACAAATTGGATTTCTAAGATCGGTTATGCTTGTCCGAAGTAGAAGACTTGAAGAGTGAAATCTGAAGAGGCAAGCCATGCGATGTTTTGACACAGAACAGCTCAACAGGTTATGGCAGTTTGACATCTGGTTTATAGTAGTGTGACATCTAGGTTGTAGCAGACCAAGTCAGTGACAGGAGACCTATAGAATTTGGAGTTTGTGATTTCAGAACAAAGAAGGATTAACGGTATACTTGGAGGCCAGAAGCTGATGATGCATTCGAGAAACATAGTTAGAGCAAACATATGGAAATTTCAGAATTTTTCGGGATGAAGATTTTTCAGTGAAGGCATGTCTACGATCACATCTTTGTACAAGCGTCAGGGACACCGTGTACAGCTTTATAGGACTTAAGGCACAGAATTCCAAGGTGATAGAAAGAGACAGAACTTGCAGTTTCTTAGACCGACAGTGACTGACGAGGTAAGTAAAAGAAATGATCCAGTACAGGAACGACAGATGACACCAAGGATGATTAGAAGAATTGTTGAACTCTAGTTTGGTCAGAGAAGTATGTTTTTGAGCAGATATGTTGAAAAGTGTGAAGCCTTCAACCGAATCAGAGTGTTGTTTGCAGGCACATCTCAATGCCAGGTTTGATCAGAGGGTATCTCAGTTGCCAAGGTTCAGCGTAGGGTGTCAGTGTTTTCTTTTGTCTTTTGGGTTTTTTTATTTTGATTTGGTTTAGACCATTTGGAGGACCAAATGGGTTCTAAGGGGGGAGGATGAAAGACCCCGACCCCCAATCCCTCTGTTTATTATTGTTTTAATCATGGTTTAACTTGTTAAGCGAGATTTGAGTTGGTTTGACCTTGTTTTTGGAGTTTGACTAGATTTTTCATAGCCTTGGAGATTTTAAAGACCGTTGACTTTAGTTTGACCCGGTCTTTGTAAAATGTATTTTGGTGAGAAATTATTCTTATTTTTGAAAAATTACAAATTTTTCTCCTTTTGACTCATTTTATTAAGTTGAACAACTTTCATGTTTTGACCATCTTGATCTGATGCTCAGAAATCGCGTTTCTCGAGGGAAAAAAGGGCAAAAATGACATTTTCACTAAATCTGTCCATAAATTTCGAAAATTCCAGAATTTGGGGAAAATATACTTTTTGGAAAGTAGAAATTTCGCTGATCATTTTTGTCTTCTTCGTCGTTTTCATTCGGGACCCGCAAATGTTAGTTTAAGCCTTTGTAAGATTGGGGCCCATGGGACCCACTTGCCCACTTTATAAAAAGGGCTGAACCCTCTTCTTCTTCTCCCATTTCCTGCAATCTTTCCAGCTGTGGCTGGAACCCTTTTCCAGCCACTCTCTCTCCTCTTGTATCTCTTCTTCTTGGATGCTAAATGGGGATTTGATCTCCAAGCTTTCTTCCCCACCTTCCAAGCTTTCCAAGGATGAATTTTTCAAGAGATTTGAGCTAGAGAAGACCCCTCTTTCAAGCCCTTCTTCTTGTTTGGAGCACCAAAAGGTTAGCAATGGCATTTCTTGCTTGAGATCCTTGTTTTTCAAACCATTTGGAGTATTTTCTCTTATATGCAAAGGGTTTTCTTTGAGATTTGCAATGGATTTGTTTTCTAGGGCTTCTTCTTGAGTAATTTTTGGGGGTTTTGTGATTTTGGAGCTTGGGACTATAAGAAGGCCATCTTTGAGTGGTTTATCCCCCATCTTGACTAAGGCAAGTAAATATTCAGCTAATTTGATGATTTTGTCAAATATGAATGATTTCTTACTATACTCATTCTATGTTTTACTCTTCTTATGATTTATTGATTTGATCTTTTAATGATTTGAGCTATGGTTTATGTTACTTCATTTGAGATATGGTTTTGTTAGAATTGAAATCTTCATTCTCTATTTTATCACTTTGATCCAATTCTTGTTCTTTAAAACTTAGTATCTTGTGAATGAAGTGAAGCTTGTCTTTATATGAATGATTGGTATTGATTGAAACGATTAGTGTATATATGATTTAATGGAGTTTTGTTATGGCAATGGGAGACCCAAATGGTATGGAAATTGTTGTAGGAGGAAAGGAGGATGAAAAATCACAGAAAATGGCAAGAAAATGCAAGTGGTGCACATGAACAGACCCATCAGAACTGGGTCCGCTCGAGCGGCCCAGGTTCTGGATGAGGTCCGCTCGAGCGGACCTGGGCCAGTTCTGGGCCCTGTTTTGTGGGCCTGTTTTAAGGTTCTTTCATTCATTCCTTTAGGCCTGTTTAAGGTCCATTTCATTCCTCTTTCCTCTTTACTTTGAGGCCATTAATCTCTCTTTTTATGCCTAAAAGCCCATGATAGATTTGGGTAAATTGTGATACTTGGAAATTGTGAAATGGGGATGAGAACAATGAGAGAATGAGCTTATGTGAAATTACCGGGAATATTTCATGTCTCAATGCGCACTTTATCATTTAAATGTTGTGGATTTTCATTGGCATCAAACATATTCTTTTATTAATCAATGTTTAAAGGTTAAATGTGCATTGAGATGGTTCCTTGGTAAGTCATTAAGTCATTCTACACTATTCCATTCAATTTCAAGTCAGAAAATGTATTTGTATTCTTCGGTAAACTAATTTGAATAGCATCGGTGATTTGTTATAAAATCATGTGGTTTTCCATGTTCGAAAGGATTGATCGTATGATTTTATACAAACTACTTTGATGTGTATTTGAGCGGTTTACCCTGGAAATTCGTATGTTTTCTCCGAATCGATTTGGAAGGAGATTGGAGTGGTTCGTCACATTCGGGATTTCATCGATAAGATTAGTATTTTAAAAATAAAACCTCGAGGCAATACGGGGCCAGAGCTTTGTAGTGCGAACCCATGAGCCAAAGAGACTATTATTTCAAAAATAAAAACCTCGAGGCAAGATGGGGCCAGAGCTTTGTAGTGTGAGCCCATAAGCCAAATGGATTATTATTATGGTTTGATTTGTATCGGTTCGAGTTTTGAAAACTAAAGGCACCACTAGGCTTAGGTCACCTTGTCGGGCTGATCACCCAGCTTGGGATCTTTAATTTGTCTGCCAGCTGCAGTTTGGATTCTGTCTGTACCGACCATGGCAACGGTTTTTATCTGCCGGTCCCACGTGTAGTGGCTATGGTTCTGATTCTGTTTCCGGTCCCACGTGTAGTGGCTACGGTTCTGTCTGCTCTTGTTACTTCGGTAATAGGTGAATATAGCTATGTGTGGTTGCCAATGTTTTATCTGTTTATTAATTTGTTTTATGATTCTTGTTTGTTTATACTCATTATATTCTTTGAAATTGTTAATGTTTATGAAATCGATCTTTTATCGTATTGTCTCTGTTATTCAGGATTTTAAATGTATTTCCAATTATGAAATGTTTTATGAAGGCTGTTATCCTTTCGAGATATTTATACTTCAGAGACTGTTCATTTATTTGCTTTGATATTTATGTTCGGTCTTTCGATCGTTTTATCATGATTTATTGCTATTATTGTTTAGACTCTTTAAATGGATTTACAATGATTCCATAAGATTTTATAAATGCCCATGTTACATATTACTTGTTTATTTGCTTGCCAGACCGTCGTGTCTGACCCTGTTTGTTTGGTGTCAGATTCCTCTCTTTCTGTTTTTAGGTGTTTGATCGGAGGAGGCGGTGGAGCCGCCGGTCTGACGTGAGAGGCTGCCCATTGATATCATCTAGATGTCAAGTTTGGCACCGGAGTTCGTATCTAAATATTGGGGGTAGTAGTTCTGTTTAGTTGGATATTTTTGTACGGCTATGTTAGCCTTTTTCTTGGGTTTGTAATTAACACACTGTTAATTGTAATTTGAATATGTGGGAAATAAACAGTCCTGTTACTACCAGCTCAGTATTCTTTGAATTATGATTTGTGCCAGTCGGCTTATATGATGGCTTTATGATATTGGTTGAGTGCGACACGGAATCCGATGGCCACGGACTCCGGGTCGTAACACCATGATTAGCTTCCGCGAAAATATACTCTGATCGTGATGGAATTTTATTATCCTCATTCACGCGGATCTTGGAAAATATAACAAAAGTTTCAAATTTATTCCAAAATTTTGCATTCCGAGATCGGATCACTGCAGGGCCCGATTTCGGGCTGTGACACTACGTAATTAGGTCCAGTCAGTTTGTTCTCACGAAGAATGCACATCAACGAACTAAAAGAATCTTTACCCATCTCTCTCTGGATATGAAACGGTTTATAATTAGACAGGCAGTATATATGTAATATGCATATGGTGCTTGTTATAAAAGGAAAAACAAAGCACAAAACTTTTTACATTATTTAACCCTAATCATAATGTATCAGTGTTTCAACCTCCTCATAGACCCTCCATCGAAGGGATGGCCGAGCCTACAGTCACGTTGAATTAAGGTATGCTTATTTGGATTATCACTATCTGGATACACATATCCAGTGGTAGTCCAATCACTGATTGGTTTGGCCTCATATGACAAATAACTCTTAACTCCTAAGGAGAGGTCATTACTATCTTATGTCAAGTGTTTTACCATCTCTTATGAAATTTCCCAAAATGTCTATGATTTAAGTCCTCCGAAGGGAAGTGACTTTTATCCATTCTAGAAGTGAACTTTAGTAAAGAGCTCCACCGAAGGGATGGCCGCTCCCACCAACACTTCTTTGATATTCTATAGAAGTGATCTTTAGTAAATAACTCCACCGAAGGGATGGCCGCTCCTACTAACACCTCATTATGAATATTCACATTAGTTCACCCATTAACCCATCAAAGCGGTCTTTAGTAAAGAACTCCACCGAAGGGGTGGCCGCTCCTACTAACACCTTACTGAGATAACATGAACCGAAAATGGAAGGCCGTGGGGTCTTTCCAAAAACCCCTCTCCCACTTGAATATTTATCACTAGGTTTTATACTATTTGACCTTTACATTGTTTACTCAACAACTCTTTTAAATCTAGCAAACTTAGTCAATTAAATTTATGACTCAATGATTTAAGTCATCTTAAAAATAAATAACATTTGCTTTAAAATATTTGAGCAAATCCCTTTAAAGAATCAAAAACCTAACTTGGGTTATGGGAAACCATAGGTAGCATCTAATTAGATTTTAGTTTAGCCTCTTTTGGAAACCAAGGGTACCAAGATAAACTAAACCCTATCCAATTTTAAACCTTAGACAAAATAGAAGGTGTTGGTCTAAGTTTCATTTAAAACAATTTGCCAAACTAAAAACAATCCAATATAAAAAGATGCCAATTTTAGAACCTAATGTTGGCCATGTTTCTAGGTGACAATTATAGCAATTATATAAAGCATTCATCCATGCATTCCATATATAAGAGCAAATAAAAGTATGCAATCCTTGATGGCTCCCTGTTCTTCGGACTTCTAATCCTTATCGAACTAGGACATCAAAAATAGATCTCATCTTTCACCAAGAAGTCTTGTCTCCTCCACCACTAAGGAATCCGGTTACTTGCAACTTATCTTGCTTGAAGCTTTCTTCTTCTTGCTTGTTCCAACAAATTAGATTTACACAAGCAAACCCATAAAAAGCAAAACCACAAATTACATTGGAGATACCTACACTTTTTAAGAAAGCTTACATCAAGACTAGTTGGAATAAAAGTAAAGAAAGAATTACAACTTCCTATGATTGCTAAACGCGCAATCGTATACTTTCCAACTAATGAAAAAACATCCAAATCCACACAACAATCATGCGAACCATCAAGGATGCAATATATGGTTGCAAACAAAGAGGTTAGTGCATGCAAAACACTATGTCCATCATTAAACAAATCTGGAAGATAAATTCCAGCAATGTTAATGAAACTTGCACATAACATGCATCACTAAAGAAATCTAAATATAACTTTAATAGGGTGCCACAATGCCCATAATCAATCTAGGATTAATTAAACACAACATGGGGTCATGATTTCACATGGAGTGGCTCTGATACCACTGAAAGAAACTGCGATTCAAATCTGGACATCACTAAGGAAGGACTTCCATGGCTGATTTGTAACATGACAGATTTTTAAAAATCTGATCTGGGCAGCGCCAACCAGCCATATTGATCGCATAATAACTCCATGATTTCATGATCAACAAGTGTATAATTAAGAGAGATTCAAGAAGACTATTACCTTGATGATGTGTAGACTTCAAATCTCTGAAATAAAAGATCCAAAGGGTTGAACGCAAACTTGAAATTAGCAAACAACTTGCTGGAATTTTCTGCAGTAGAATTGCTTTCGATCTTCTTCTCTATTTCACTTCCAAATCTGATTGGCTAAGATGATGGGATCTTAAACTGGATTTCTAGATGGGTTTTGAGAACCTTTTTCTTGGAAAAAAATCTCAGACCTGAAACTCTCTTCAATGAAGAAGAAAGAGAGCTGGACGTGTGGGATAGAGATCTCCAAGTGTTATGGATGTCCAAGGGGGGGTTTACCTCTTTTTATAGAAATCTTTGGGATTGCTTTCCTAAAAAGTTATCTCTTCTAATTCTCATAGATTTCCTAAAAGGAAAGTATAATCTAAAGATTTATTTCCTTTTAGAAACACTCCAATTAGAAAAGGAAACTAAAGGAACATCCCACAAACTTTGGCAATTAGTAATCTTATTTGCACAACACTTACTAATTTAAGTTTCTTATTCAAAAAGGAAACTTTACTATAGGAATACTAATCCAAAGAGGAGTCCAACCTTCCAAGTAGAGAGACCTACTCAAAGTTGGAAACCTTACCCATGGATTTCCCATTATGGACGTCCCACATAATAATGCTCACCATGGCCCACTAATAATTTATCTAGAATTAAATTCATGTATGCCATCAAAGGCCTATTTGAATTTAAACTCAAAATTATTTTTCCACTAAAATAATTCAACCATATGTCATCTAAACAACTTAGAAAACCATGCCAATCTAGGAAAGTGACTAGAGAAGGGACCAAAAGACATATTTGCCCTTGGCTCCCAAAATGACCAAAATGTCCGTGCTAAACCCATAGCAACATTAAGACCATTTTAACCTTAACTCATTCCACTAAAGAGTTATGGTTGAACTCTAGGGACAAATATTTAATATGATATTAAGCTAGTCAGAAAGTGACAGTTGTCTTCGACCTACTAAGTAAATGACCTAAATGCCCCTCTATGTAACATCCATAATCAAGTCAGGTTATCCGATGTACTATCAACCTTCTCGATTACATCTAAACCTTAGAACTTCATATCCTTAACTTAATCATCATCCGGATATCATTCTCTTGGTCCAGGGAGCGACCCATAAGTTCAATATCCATATGGAACATCCATATACTAAGATCTTAGATTTTGATGATTAATCGGATAATTCTAAGGGGACGATTATTCCATCATTAGATGGCATAGATTCTTTATTGCATCTGCACGTCCCAACTGATCAAGTCCGAGTACCCAAAACACAGAGCTGTTGACCCATGAAAAGAATCTCACCCATAGTGAATTAAAGCACAAGAACTTGACTTCGTCAGTTCATCCACAAATGCTCAAGATTAAGAGCACTGGTCACTCAGTAGCATGAGGTGGCTTGATTTCTCTCAGTGATAGTACTATTTTAGAGATCACACCTACAATGGTCCTGTTCAATGCATTGCATATGCACTAATGAGATAAATCCGGGAAAGTCCTCCCATGACTTAGGTAAGTCACCCTGAATACAGGAGAGTCTCTCACTTTAACTTATACCAAGATGAAGTGCCCAGCTCCATCTCTCAGTTATGAACAAATTTTATTGTTTCCAATGTCCATGAGTCAGACCTATTTGTGTGTAGCCACTACACACCTAATTCATTTACTAGAAACAATGGGCCTTACACAACCATACATATATACATGTTTAAAGAGAAAAAGGTCATTCCATTAAATAACCAGTAAATATCCAATAATAAAAGATGAGAGTGCAGCTAGTGGGCTTTAGGGCATACACCGATCCCAACAAATTTCTCTTTGTAGGTGTTAATTGAAGATTAATTTGAAGATTAAAGTTGAGATTCAAGAGTTAAAGAGAGTAAGGATAAGTTTGGAAGACAATTGGATGAAGAGATGACAAAGTTAGGCCAACAATAAGAAGAAAAATGAAAGACCTGGGTTGGTATTTTGACCATATCCTTTTATTTGGGTGTCCGATTGAGGTGATCTTAGAAGCATTGGAAAGCTTGTTCTATGATCTATAAATCATATTTCACGACATTGTTTCCAATTCGGACGTTTCAGGGGTCAAAATCACATATCAATCTGGGAACTGTTTTCTAGCTCGAGAATGACATTCATATGTTCATATTTCCATTCTTGTCTAGTCCCACATCGGAAAGAAATTAAAAGAGAGCAAGGCAAATGTTTCTATATAAGGAAGGGAGCTCTAGGCATCAAACACAACCAAGGAGAGCCTCCTCCTCTTTACTTAAGCTTTTCATGTAATTGAGAGCAATTGTAGAGAGAAAGTGAGGAAAGCCTTGTAAAAATTCAAGATTTGGAATAGAATTGAAAGTTTTATCTTCTCCAATGGGTGACTAATCCCTTTGATTGGATCTTCTAGGTGAAGCTAAGTTGATCCTATTCCTTTTGCTTATGCTCTTTATTTTAATTCCCTTGTTTATGTTCTTAATATGTTAGAGTAGATTTTTCTTCATTGCATTGTGCAACCTTCCATGCTTAGTTTCTATATTAGTATTCTTTTTACTATCTATGCTTAGGTTTGATAAATCATACTTAGGAGTTAATATCTTTTGATGGTTTATGCTTACTTTTGATAGATAGTCATTAGGAATCTATTATTTTATGAATGAAAGAAAATCTTAGCTATTAGATTGTTAATTTCTATCTTAGAGCTTTAAAGTTATATTTTCCAAATCTAAGTATTGATTTGTAATTAGATTTGAGTATTCTTTTTTGGGAAAAAAGAAGAGCATTAGTGTTGGATTAGTGTCACTTAGTGGATTCTAGATGATTCAATCATCCATTAGTATTGCTTGTTTCTTGTTTTACCTACTTTAGTTTGATTCTATTCACTTTCTCACACACTTATTCACTTGTTTTGATTCTCACACTCCATTTCTCTATTCACACCATCAATTCCACATTTGATTTTACACTACTTTAGCATATTTCTTTATCTCTATCCACTCATTTTCTATCTTTCACTTGTTATTTTCACACACTTATTCATTTGATCTATCTAACATTTCTTCATTGTTCTTGTATTAACCTTGTTATTTTTATTTTGTTTCCATTGTTTTTGTTATTTTCATTTACATTTGTTAGCTATATTTGAGTTGATACTCCTTTTGATTAATCATTGTTAGTTTCCTTGTAACAATCCTTGTGGGAACGATATTCGAACTTCCATAGTCTATATTACTTAAGACAACCGTATACTTGCGGAAATCGCCATCAAGTTTTTGGCGCCGTTGCCGGGGATCGGCGTACATAGGAATCCTTGATTTTAAGGATTTTCAACTCTTATATAGCTTAGTTGCATTTTAATTCTTTCTTTTAGTTTCATTGCGGATTCTACACATTTTACTTGTTTGTATTTTCAAGGATTCCGCGGTTGGAGCAAGGAAAGAGGAAAAGAGCGACCAAAGAACTCTAACTTAGGAATTTAATTTGCTTTCTTAGAAAATCTTGTATTAGGATTCATTTCAGGTTTGTAATAATTTTTAAAGTTCATTTAAGTTTTCAAAGCATTGTAATAATTAAGGAAGGAGGATGGTTGGACGATACCGTCACGCCCTCCCCAAGTTCGTACACCGAAATTGGTGTCGGTGGCTTGGGTCGACTTCAACCCATCTTCCCCCAATTTAGTTTGGGAGGTACGTATTTCGATACACCCACGCATCCCCCGGTAGTGGGTTAATTTTGTTGGTTGTTTGATTGTTTAATTGCTTTGTAGTGCTTAATCATTTTCAAACACATAAAGTAATTGGGAAAGCACACACTTAGTAAGGGCAATCATACCCCCAACAAGATAAGGATTGGATTTCATCACCATTTCCTTGCCTATAGGAACTCATTTTCCTCACTACTTAGGAATGCTTAGCTTTTAATAAAATTTGAGTAGAAACGTGACCATAGGACACGAGCTCATTAGGAGAAGACCATCAAAGGTTGTACCATTTGCGCTCCTTGACGGAAATCGGTACCTAGAATAGTCTTGTCCCTTAAGGGAGATAGTTCATCTGTTCTAGGAGTTTGGTATTTAAACGGAACCTATGCCACGCGCATCGTGATCCCACCAATCCCCTGGGGGCTTGCCTGGCCGACTACATTTCATAGGACCGGATTGGAGGCCTAGGTGTACTCTTCACAGTTAGGAGCTGTCTAGTTTAAACTTAGGTAGCCTTAGTTAAGCATAGTTTGGTTTGTTTTTCAAAATCATTTTGTTTTGCTTGTTTGTGTTTAAGCATTAGTCCTCGTTCATCATCACTTGAGCGGACCATCACTTTCAGAGTTGAGTGGTAGTTTATGCACAATTGGTTACGTGTGCAGGGTCGTTTAGAGAGCTTCAATTTATTTGATATCCCTGTTGAGAATTTTGCGGACCACATTGCCATTGAGGAAATGGCTGACGGAAACCCACACCCCCATCCCATGACTCTTAGGGAGTACATGTACCTAACCCGATCTACCCAGCCCCCATGCATCGTCATACCCACCATGAATGCCTTATTTGAGCTGAAATCCGGCTTAATCCAAATGTTACCAATTTTCCGAGGGGTGGAAACTGAGAACCCATATCAGCATATGAGAGAGTTTGAGGAAATCTGTAGGACCATGAAGTATAACCATATGTCTGAAGAAGCCCTTAAGCTTAGGTTGTTCCCATTCTCACTGAAGGAGAAGGCAAAAGCATGGCTTTACGCCCTACAGGCTAATTCCATAAACACATGGGAGGGACTAGTCGAGGCCTTTTATAAAAAGTTTTATTCAAAATAGAAAACAGCCTTCATTAGACATACACTGAACAGCTTCCACCAACTGGAGGGAGAAACCATGTATGAGTACATGGAAAGGTTCAAAGACTTATTGTTACAATGCCCGCATCACGGATTCGAAAGGATCCGGCTAGTCCAAATCCTTTATGAAGGACTGGACTATCCCACCAAGACCATGGCGGAGTCTTTCTGCAACGGAGTTTTCACACAAAAGACAGCTGACCAAGCCTGGACATACCTTGAGGAGGTTGCTGAGAACACTCTCCAATGGGAACCTATCAGAGAGGATCCCAAAAGACCCATTGTTACAGAAAAAAGGGGCATGCATAGAGTTGAACCCAAATTCGAGGCCAGGCCAAATTGGTCACGCTGACAAGGAGATTAGAAGCCCTTGAAATGAACTAGACCTGTCAGCAGACCACCCCAAAGACCCTGGAATCAATAAAGATAAGCCAAGCAGTTAGTGACCCTACTGCCCCACCCTGCATCAATTGTGGAGATTTTACCTATCCTGGATCCTAATGTAGAGCATTCTTTGGTCAAAATCAGAGTGAGAGTATGGAGGAGGTGAGTGCACTTTACTAGAATACCAGATATGAGTGGGCGAGGTATGATCCATATTCGAATACATACAATCCTGGTTGGAAGGATCATCCTAATTTTTCATGGACCAAAGGACAACACCAAGGAAACCCTTCTCAGCCAATGGCCCAGCATACGCCACCTCAGGGATACCAAAAGCCTCAAGTACCCCAAGTGTCATAGGGACCACCCATTGTCCAAGGTTATCAGAATCTTAATCCCCAGAATCAGCATATAAGTTCTCTAAAGGACACAATGAAAATGTTGGCCCAAAATACCCTCCAATTCCAGCAAAGCACTACTCAGAATTTGAATGCCAATACCCAGTCCATTGCCAAGTTAGAATACACTGTCAGTCAGCTGGCTAGGTCAATAGCTCAAAAAGACAAGGGTACCTCTCCAAGTTAGCCCGAAGCCAACCCCAAAGGCCAAACTTCAACTGGCCAATTTGTTGTCCATGATGACAAGGGCAAAGTCCATGAGCAGGTCAATGCAGTGCATGCAGTTACCACCCGTAGAATGGCCTCAAGGGAGGCTGACACAAAAGAAGAGGACCATAGGCAATCTGAACGGACCCAAGTGAGGAGGGAGCATGTAGTTTTGGAAGAAGAACCCGAGGAACAAAAGAAGGACCCAGAGCCTACTAAGGAACCTGAGAAACCAGTAGGAGTTGCCTCACCAAGTGAGCCCCCTCCTAGAACCTTTGTTCCCAAGGCCCCATACCCTCAGAGGCTAGGTCAAATGAAAAATAATGTCCAGTTGGATAAGATCCTTGAAGTGTTTAAGCAAGTGAGAATTAACATCCCACTGTTAGAAGCCATCCAACAGATCCCGACTTATGCCAAAGTCCTCAAAGATTTATGCACATTCAAGAGAACAACCAATGTACCGAAAAAAGCCCTAGCCCAGCAATGCAGTTCCATCATTACCACTTCAACCCCAATCAAATATAAGGACCGTGGGTGTCCTACAATTTCTTGTCAAATAGGGGATCATCAGATAGAACATGCTTTGTTGGACTTGGGTGCGAGTGTCAACCTGCTCCAATATTCAATATACGAGGAGTTAGGTTTGGGGGAGCTAAAACCGACCAAGGTGACCTTACAACTAGCTGATGCTTCAGTTAGGTACCCCAAAGGTGTTGTTGAGGATGTTTTGATCAAGGTAGGTGAGTTTGTTTTCCCGGTGGACTTTGTAGTCCTTGATACCCGACCACCAATTAGAAATGTCATGAAGATCCCGGTAATTTTAGGGAGACCATTCCTTGCCACTTCCAATGCCCTGATTAATTGTCGAAATGGTGTGATACACCTATCATTTGGGAATATGACAGTCCAGATAAACATTTTCAACGTTGGCAAGCAACCTAGAGATGAGAGTGACTATGAAATTTGTGAGGTGAGTTACCTAGAGGAGCTTATTGAGAGTGTAGGATCACAATTAGTTTGTGAGGACCCACTAGAGGCCTGTCTTGCACATTTTGGAGGTAACATTGATGTTGAGAATAACATTAAAGAAGTAAATGCATTACTAGATTCTGCCCCTGCTTTTGAGAGGAGTCAATGGCAACCCAAGCCAGAGATCTTGACTCCATCGGCTGCCCCACCTGTTCCATCAATTGAAGAACCGCCCAAGCTCGACCTAAAACCACCACCTGACACCCTCAAGTATTTATTTTTGGGCCCAGCTGAAACTCTCCCCGTCATTATAGCCTCGGACTTGGAAAAGGTCTAGGAACAACAATTGATTGATATCCTGATGAATCACAAAGAGGTTATAGACTGGACAATTGTTGATATAAAAGGAATAAGCCCATCTGTGGTTCAACATCGGATCCATTTGGAAGAAAATGCAAAAACTTCCAGAGAACCACAGAGGCGTCTTAATCCATCAATAAAGGATGTCGTAAGAGTGGAGGTTCTGAAACTATTGGATTCAGGTATCATTTACCCTATTTTGGACAGCTCATGGGTGAGCCCAGTCCATGTTGTGCCAAAAAAGTCCGGGATAATTATTGTGAAGAATGAGGGAAATGAGTTAGTGCCCACAAGGACCCAGATGGGCTGGCGAGTGTGCATTGACTATAGAAAGTTAAACTCGGCCACCCGTAAAGACCATTTTCCCCTCCCATTTATGGACCAGATGCTTGAGAGACTAGCCGGTCATGCCTTTTATTGTTTCCTTGATGGATACTCAGGCTATAATCAGATATACATAGCACCCGAGGACCAGGACAAGACAACTTTTACATGTCCTTTCGGTACATTCGCCTACTGGCGCATGCCTTTTGGGCTGTGTAATGCACCTACGACATGTCAACGGTGTATGATAAGCATATTTTCGGACATGGTCGAGCGATTCTTAGAGGTGTTTATGGACGATTTTTTGATCCATGGGAGTAGTTTCTGTCACACCCCGAAACCGGGCCCTGCAGTGATCCGACCTCGGGATGCGAAATTTTGGGATTAATTTAAAACTTTTGCTTTTCCCAAGATCCGCGTGAATGAGGATAATAAAATTCCATCACGATCAGAATATATTTTCGCGGAAGCTAATCATGGTGTTGCGACCCGGAGTCCGTGGCCATCGGATTCCGTGTCGCACTCAACCAATATCATAAAGCCATCACATAAGCAGACTGGTACAAATCATAAATCATAGAATATTGAGCTGGCAGTAACAGGACTATTTATTTCCCACATATGTTAAAGTTACAAAACACAAGTGTCTTAATTACAACCCCCAATATTTAGATACGAACTCTGGTGCCAAACTTGACATCCAGATGATATCAATGGGCAGCCTCTCACGTCAGATCGGCGGCTCAACTCTCCGATCAAAACCTAAAAGCAGAAGGAGAGAAATCTGGCACCAAATAAACATGGTCAGACATGACGGTCTGGCAAGCAAATAAACAAGTAATAGGATGATGAACATTTATAAAAACCATATAAAAATCAAATCTGATACATTTAAAGTTTGGGCATATATGAATAACCAATATAGTCAAGTAAACACTTTATGGATCATTGAAAATACAAATGAATAAAATAATGGTAAACGAATAAATCAATAGCAATCGAATAAAACACTAATCAATTAATAATTCGATGACAATCAAATAAATCAATGGCATTCGATAAAAACATTGGCAAACCACACATAGCTGTATTCTCCTATTACCGAAGTAACAAGAGAAGACAGAACCGTAGCCACTACGTGGGACCGGAACGAACGAAGTCGTTATCGAACAGAACCGTAGCCACTACACGTGGGACCGGAAACAGAATCAGAACCGTAGCCACATACAAGTGGGACCGGCAGATCAAAATCGTTGCCATGGTCGGTACAGACAGAATCCAAGCTGCAGCTGGCAAACAGATTAAAGATCCCAAGCTGGGTGATCAGCCCGACAAGGTGACCTAAGCCTAATGGTGCCTTTAGTTTTCAAAACCCGAACCAATACAAATCAAACTATAATAATCCATTTGGCTCATGGGCTCACACTACAAAGCTCTGGCCCCATCTTGCCTCGAGGTTTTATTCTCGAAATAATAGTCTCTTTGGCTCATGGGCTCGCACTACAAAGCTCTGGCCCCATCTTGCCTCGAGGTTTTATTTTCAAAATAATAGTCTTATCGATGTATTTCCGAATGTGGCGAACCACTCAAATCTCCTTCCAAATCGATTGGTAGAAAACATACTAATTTCCATGGTAAACCACTCAAATACACATCAAAGTAATTTGTATAAAAATCATGCGGTCAATCCTTTCGAACATGGAAAACCACATGATTGTATATCAAATCACCGATGCTATTCAAATTAGTTTACCGAAGCGTACAAATACATTTTCTGATCTAAAATGGAATAGAATAATGTAGAATGACTTAATGGCTTACCCAGGAACTATCTCAATACACACTTAACTTTTAAACATTGATTAATAAAAGAACATGTTTGATGCCAATGAAAATCCACAATGATAAAGTGTGCATTGAGACTTGGAAGCTTCCCGAGTAAATTCCACATATATTCATTCTCTCATTGTTCTCATTCCATTTCACAATTTTTTCAAGTATCACAATTTACCCAAATCTTTCATGGGCTTTTAGGCATAAAAAGGAGATTAATGTGCCTCAAAACAAATAGGAGAGATGGGATGAAATGGGCTTAAAATAGGTCTACGAATGACCCACAAAACAGTCCCAAACAGGCCCCCAAAAAAAATTAGAAGGACAACCCAAAGTAACCCAGCAATGGGCCCTGGACAGGTCTGGGCTCGCTCGAGCAACCCAGGGTCCGCTCGAGCGAATCCCAGACAGAACCTGGTCTGCTCGAGCGGCCCACTGGGTAGCTCGCTCGAGCAGACTGGGCCCTGTCCAGTCCGCTGCCAGTGCAGAAATGCACTTCCTCCTTCCTTTTTCTGATTTTTCCTTTCCCTTCTTCCTTTCTCACATGTTTCCACACTTCCTTAAGCTTCTCATTGCCAAATTAAATCTATCAAACACATCCACACACTAATTTATATTCCATTCCATCAAACAAATCAAGTGCAAATATAATCTTCTTCATTCATCAAGATACAAAAGTTCTTGGAACATAAGGAGTTGATTTAAGGAAAATGAATCCAAGAACATAAAACATTCCAAACTATACATTTCAAAGAAGATACATATAAAACATTGCATAAACATATTAATATAAAACCATGGTATGAAAAGGAGAAGAAATATATGAAGAAGAAATTCACAAAACCATTCACATTAAACAAATCACCATTATTAGCTGAATATTCACTTGCCTTGGGTCAAGAGGAGATGTAAATCACTCTAAGATGGTCCACTTATAGTCCCAAGCTCCAAAATCACAAAACCCCCAAAAATAGCTCAAGAAGAAGCCCTAGAAAATCAATTGATTGCAAATCTCAAGGAAAACCTTTGCATATATGACAAAAACATTCTAAATGATTTGGAAAACCAAGATTTGAAGAAATAAATCCATTGCTTACCTTTTTGAAGCTCAACCAAGGAAGAAGAGCTTGGAAAAGTGGTCTCTCCTAGCTCAAATCTTTAGAAAATGGCATCTTTGGAAAGCTTGGAAGGTGGGGAAGAAGGTTTGGAGATCATTCCCCCACTTAGCACTCAAGATGGGAGCTTTCTAGAAGAGAGAGAAAAGGGCTGGGAGAAAACCCTAGGCTCCCCTCTTTGTTGCAGGAAATGAAAGAATGGGGAAGAAGAAGAGCACATTGGCTTTATAAAGAGTTAAAACTAAGGCTAAAACTAACATTTGTGGGTCCCGAATGAGATCGACGAAGAGGACAAAATCGATCAACGAAATATTTACTTTCCAAAAAATATATTTTCCCCAAATTCTGAAATTTTCAAAATTCAAGTACAGATTTAGTGTGAAAGGTCAACTTTGCCCTTTTTCTCGAAAAACGTATTTTCTGATCATCAAATCAAAATGGTCAAAACATGAAAGTTGTTAAACTTAATAAAATGAGTCAAAAGGAATAAAAATTGGAGTTCTCCAAAATAAGAATAATTTCTCACAAAAATACAAATCATATGGACCGGGTCAAACCAAGGTCAACGGTCCTCAAAATCTCCAAGGCTATGAAAAATCTAGTCAAACTCAAAGACAAAGTCAAACCAACTCTAATCTCATTTAAAAAAGCTAAACTATGATTAAAATAATACTAAACAAAAGAACTGGGGGTCGGGGTCTTACAGTTTCCAAGAATGTTTGCATCACCTGAACCTTGTTTTAGTGAGATATCAAGAGAAGAATCTTGTTTTGAATTGGGAGGAGTGTCATTTATGGTGAAAAGAGGAATTGTTCTGGGCTATTTTATTTCTGAGAATGGCATCGAGGTCGACAAGGCCAAAATTGATCTCATTTCCAACCTGCCACCGCAAAAAACGGTGAAGAACGTCAGATCTTTCTTGGGCCATGCAGATTTTTATAGACAGTTCATTAAGAATTTTAGCAAGATAGCTGCACCCTTGTGCAATCTGTTATCTAAGGATGTGCCTTTTGTCTTCAATGAACCTTGTCTACAAGCATTTGAACAATTGAAAAAGGAGTTGACTTCTACTCCGATAATAAAGCCACCTGATTGGACAATTCCCTTCGAACTCATGTGTGACGCTTCTGACCATGCTCTTGGGGCTGTATTAGGATAGAGAGTGAACAAATCGCCCCATGTCATATATTATTCCAGTAGAACCTTGAATGACGCTTAGTTGAATTACACAACCACAGAGAAAGAGATGTTAGCTGTCGTCTTTGCCCTGGAGAAGTTTAGACCCTACCTGATTGGGTCTAAGGTCATAGTTTACACCGATCATTCGGCCCTTAGGTACCTGTTGATGAAAAAAATGCGAAAGCCCGTTTGATTAGGTGGATTCTGTTGCTATAAGAGTTTGACCTTGAGATTCAGGACAAGATAGGTTCTAAAAATGTTGTAGCTGATCATCTCTCCCGATTACCTACTGACCACGAGCATGAGAGCATCCCATTGAGTGAGAGTTTCCTGGATGAACAGTTGCTAAGTGTCTCCCGTTTCCCTTGGTTTCCGGATATCGTTAACTACCTGGTCATTGGACAGATGCCCGATCACTGGTCCAAACAAGATAGGTCTAAGTTTTTGTCTGAGGTTAAGCATTTCTTCTTTGATGACCCATATCTGTTCAAGTATTGTCCGGACCGGATCATTAGGAGATGCATTCCAGAAGTGGACTTTTTAAGTGTGATATCCTTCTGCCATGACCACGCCTGTGGTGGGCATTTTAGTTCTAGGAAGACCGCTGCAAAGGTGTTGCAATGCGGATTTTATTGGCCCACTCTTTTCAAGGATTGTCACACGTTTTGTTTGCACTGTGAGCATTGCCAGAAATTAGGCAGAATTACGCGGAGGAACATGATGCCTTTAAATCCGATGCTTATTGTGGAAATCTTTGATGTTTGGGGCATAGACTTCATGGGTCCATTTCCGAGTTCCTTCGGTAACTTATACATTTTGCTTGTTGTAGATTATGTCTCCAAATGGATAGAGGTGATTCCAACTAGAAAGAATGATCGTCACGTGGTTATCAAATTTTTTAAAGAAAACATCTTTTCTAGATTTGGTACCCCTAGGGCGATTATCAGTGATGGTGGGAGTCATTTTTGTAATAGCATCTTCGAGAATCTAATGAAAAAATATTCTATCACTCATAAGGTTGCTACTCTGTATCACCCACAGACTAGCGGACAGGTGGGATGTCAAATAGGCAAATAAAGCAAATCTTAGAAAGGACAGTCAATCCTACCTGAGAAGATTGGTCTTTGAGACTGACAAATGCTTTATGGGCTTATCGGACTGCCTATAAGACCCCGATCGGAATGTCTCCATATCGAATGGTCTTTGGGAAAGCATGTCATCTGCCGGTAGAATTGGAGCATAGTGCTTACTAGGCCATCAAAATGTTCAATTTTGATTTAGCTAAAGCCGGTAGCCTACGCAAGTTGCATCTCAATGAGCTGGAGGAACTTAGAAATGATGCCTATGAGATTGCCAAGATTTATAAGGATCGGATGAAGAAAAACCACAATCAATCTATTTTGAGGAAATCCTTTGAACCAGGCATGAAAGTTCTTCTGTATAATTCTTGCCTGCATCTCTTTCCAGGAAAACTGAGATCCCGTTGGACTGGACCCTTCATCATGCGCACTGTCTATTTTCATGGGGTAGTTGAGATTGAGAACCCCAAGAATGGGGATGTTTTTAAAGTCAATGGCCAGAGGTTGAAACCTTTTCTGGAGCTTAAGGACAAGGATGTCGAAGAAACCCTTCTTCAGGACCCTGTGTATATTACATGAGTAATTTTCAGGGTCACTTCGGGCTAACAACGTGAAATTTAGAGCCGGTTGGTAGGCAACTCAATAATCATTTTTTGCATCAACCCATGGTAAGGCGTTCCAATTTTTTTTCCCTTGTCTATTTATCATTTCACATTTTACATTGCATATCATTGAGGACAATGTTCGGTTTAGGTTTGGGGGTGTTGCACTACATTGCACACATGTATTTGCCTATAAATATTTAGATTTAAAAAATTTTCCAAATTTTTTTTTCTTTCTAAAAAAAAAATCCAAGAATTTCCATGGGATTTTAGCTTGTTAATAAGTTTCGATATCTTAGTTTAGTATACTATCCAAATCCTAAAAGAGTGTCACAAAATCAAGTCTTGAAAAAATTCTTGCACATTTAGCCACATGAAGTGTAGTCTAAGTGAAGAGTGGGCACATCTGAGTGACCCTGACAAATCACTAGTGGAGACTAAACCAATTGAGTGTAGAGCCTTTCTAGTCCTCCAGGGTAAGGACTCTTCTGCGCTAATTCCAAGTAGAATGAAGAGCTACTCAAACTCATAGTTTTCGGCACATTTCTTTTATCTCATCAGTGCCTATTTCTTTCAAACCATTGAGGGTGTCATCAAAATTGCGAACTAACCTTGACTTGTAGCTTGTGAGCACCTTTCTAGACCTGGTAAAGTGATGATGGGCAATCTAAAATTAAAACCCCATAGCCATTAAAAACCTACCTATAAAAATATTTCCTTAGTAACCCTTTTTGGACCTTTATCCTTTATGCATTTTTCTTTAAAAATTCCCAAAGCCTCTCCACCCAAATAAAAAGCCTTCAACCCATTGTTTTTGAGAAGTGTAAGGAAAAGATGAAGAAAGAAGGAAGTGTGCATTGATGATACTTCACATGATCTATGCAAGGAAAAAGTCTTTTCTAAAAAAAAAGGAAAAGAAAGAAAAAAGAAAAAGAAAGGAAAGTTGAAATTCATGGGAAGACAAGAAAACAAAGAACTACAAAAAAAAAAGGTGAAGAGGAATCAAAGAAAAATCCTTCAAAGAAAACTTAAGACCTTCACTTCTCAGAAACCCTAAAACCTCATTTTCCATATTTTTACCAAACACTTTCCCCTAACCCCATTACAACCAATAAAAGACCTATTGGATTTCAGGAAAAGTTAGGATGTTCAACAAGTGAGAAGTTGAGTGAGCATTTTCACCCTCAGTTAAATGGTTGTTCTTTCCATGAGATAAATTCTCTAAAAATTCTTCATTCTCAAAAGATATGTAAGTCCTTTTGCCTTGCCAATACTCACATATAGAGTGATAAGTCAGAAAATCTAAGCGATTTTATTTCCGAGAGTATGACTATGAGGCTGAAGTCAAAACAAATGGATTTAGAAGGTGATCAAAGTTATGTTTTCTCAGAACCCAAAACCACACAAGTGTTGGCTAAACTCACTCAAATACACTCCGGGACTTGAGCATCATTAAAAGATTTTTTAGCAATTGGATAGTGTTCTAAACTTGCCCTCTTTTTTATTAGCTTGCTAAAAACCCGAGGATATAAATAAAAAGAATTTTGTGGGATTTATTCGCTGAAAACCCTCACGAGACAAAACTCGTCCACTAAGGGAAACTTAGGGGTTTAAATGGCTTGTTGCACGAGCTAAGTGCTGCCGCGATTCCTACGAAAGTGAGTTAGGATTTTTTTTATCGTTTTCTGCATTTAGTTAGTTTTCTTTTATTTTGCTCGGGACTAGCAAAATGCATTTAGTTATGTTCTTAATATGTTAGAGTAGATTTGTCTTCATTGCATTGTGCAATCTTCCATGCTTAGTTTCTATATTAGCATTCTTTTTACTATCTATGCTTAGGTTTGATAAATCATGCTTAGGAGTTAATATCTTTTAATGGTTTATGCTTACTTTTGATAGATAGTCATTAGGAATCTATTCTTTTATGAAGGGAAGAAAATCTTAGCTATTAGATTGTTAATTTCTATCTTAGAGCTTTAAAGTTATATTTTTCAAATCTAAGCATTGATTTGTAATTAGATTTGAGTATTCTTTTTTGGGAAAAAAAGAAGAGCATTAGTGTTGGATTAGTGTCACTTAGTGGATTCTAGACGCGATTCGAAGCGTCCGACCCCTGGGATTTTCCAAGATTCATACTTTTGAGACACCAAAGCCTTTGACATCCGTCAAAATCACGGGTCAATCATCAAGAGTATCAAAATCAACATTGATCGCCAACTGGTCAATAAAAAAAAGTGTACTTTCTACCCGACCGATCAAGAAATCGACATGACAGATGACACCGACCCACTGTTGGCAACCAATACCTGAAGTTACATGGTCATCCGATGTCGATCTACATGAAGATCCATCGATGATCATCGCCAGAAGAATCCCAAAAGACGCGGCACAGCCCGTGACTCTTCAACTGCTTGGCAACCACTTAATGCGATTAATTGACTAGCTTTATTACAATCATTAATCCATTTCTTTGGACGGCCCGATCAGAAGCAAGCATCCGGGAGTTACAAGTCAATTGATTCATGGCATTTAACCCATGAAACTCCTCCCATCATGGCGATAAAAGGCGATTAAATGCCCTCAATCTCCACCGGCCAATCAGAAGCCAAGAAAAAGGAGTTACAAAATAAAGGAATTAAATCATGTAACTCCTCTCATTATGCGGCTTAATGACAGTAAAAGCCCATAAACTCTCCTAAATGGCTACCAAGAGCCTATAAATAGGAGACAACCCCAAGCATTCCAGAGAGACTGAAGAAAATCCGGAAATTCAGACAGAAAAAGGCATCAGAAACCTAAGAGAAAGAAAGAGAGAAAACTCTGCGGAAGTTCTGCACCGACCACCGCTACAAGGTGACAAAAGTCCCTTGGGGGGTACCCCCTCCTCAAGGTCCTTGCCTTCTCCTACTGCATCCAATGGCTTAGACGTGGCTTTTCAGCCCGTCTACTTGGTTTTTTATTAGACATAGGACCTCCTTTTGGTCTTTGTCCTTTAAAAACCTAAGGTTACAGCCAAGCCAAGCGAATTAAGAGCATCATCTGTTCTCATCTGCATGGATGATGGCGAAGTCCACATATGGCTTGCGACCGTCAATCTGAACGAGTCCCCCACAATCTCCCGAGAAGTTAGATCCTCCTTGTCTTCCTTTTCATTGTAGTTTGTATTTTTCCAAAAGAGATAAAAATCACAGCTCGTCTTTCATTATTGATAAGAATTGTAAATCGGCTATAAACGCCAAAAATCGGCTATAAACGCTAAAAAATCGCCTTTCACGGCAAATCAAGAAAATGTCTATATGTGCAATGGAAAACTTGAAAGAAGTTGATTTCCGTTTTACTACTTGCAATTCCAAGTAAAATAGAAAATCTGGCACACCCACACAAAAAATGTTGATGCATGCCTCTGCCCGCCGGTTACGAAAGGGTCGGACCCAAACGAACTCCCACGTCCAAGCAATTGAAGCGCTGTCCATCAAGCTGGCTCCACCCGGTGGGACTCGTTCATTTGAGAACACGATGCTAGAAATGAAATATTTGCATATCATATTTTTTGCTCTATGCTTATATTTCTTTTCTCGATTCCTTGGCTACTTTCTAATTGGTGGCCTATATTGAATTCCGCATCTAAAAAAAATGAGATGAGATTTTTAGGAAATTTCTAGTTCTTTAAATTTAATTCCACTCTTTCTCTTAAAAAAATCAGATTTCTTAGTTTGGATTCAAAATTGAGAAACTTTGATCCTTTTCGTTTCATCTATGTGCTCACGGAAGTCGTTGAGCCAGTTCGAATTGTGGAAATGGCCATTGTTTTTCTTCGATGAGTTCATTAGAAATTAGAAAAAATCAGATTTCTTAGTTTGGATTCAAAATTGAGAAACTTTGATCCTTTTCGTTTCGTCTCTGTGCTCGCGGAAATCGTTGAGCCGGTTCGAATTGTGGAAATGGCCATTGTTTTTCTTCGATGAGTTCATTAGAAATTAGAAAAAATCATATTTCTCATTTTGGATTCAAAATTGAGAAACTTTGATCCTTTCCTTTTGTTCATGTGCTCGCAGAAATTGTTGAGCCTGTTCGAATTAGGATTGGGCCATCGTTTCTCTTCGATGAGTTCATTTGGGATAAAAAAAACAAAAAAAAAGACATAGACCACTAAGGTTAAACCAATTGCGTTCTTTAATCACGGTTGATTTAAGAAAAACCTTGTCCAGAGTGTGGAGACAGCTTGACTGTTTTAGGCAAGGGTCCTCCAAACAGGTTCATTAAGTAATCCTACCCTTACCTGGGGGCAATTCTATTAATCGAGATTTCATAAGACCGGGTTAGGAGCCCTATGTGTACTCTCTCGTCTTTTAAATAAATTTTTTTTTAAAATAAGAATTTTAAAATAATAAATAAAATATAAAAAAAAATTTAAAAAAAATCTTAAAAAAATTAATAAATAAAAAAAAGATTTTTCAAAAAAAAAGTCTTCAAAAAATTAAAAAAAAAGATTTTTCCAAAAAAAATCTTAAAAAAAAAAAAAACTTCCGTCATTTTTGGATTCAGAACCGAGAAATTATGGTTCATTTCCTTCTGAGTACTGGCGCTCACGGAAATCGTTGAGACCGTATTTGGATCGGAATACCATCTGCTCTCTTTGATGAATCCAATATTGACCTTTCAAAATCGAGAATCTCATCTCATGGATGCGGTCTCAAAACATTTGTGTCTAGCGGTACTAGTATGCCCTTTCAGGGTCTACTGTATTCGCGACCGGCACGTTTATAACTCCAAACTTATTTCTTCTTACATCGGGCAAGCTCTCCTTCTCGATAAGTCGAATTTTGGTTCACAATTGCTTCTAGCCAGTCACTGGGATGCTCAATCTGGGCTTACCATACCTGCGATCAGAACAATTGTAACCTTTATGGCTTTTTGCCTTCTTCACATTGCTTGGGTCATATCCCTTGAGTGATTTGAAAAGACAAAGCCATAGAACTTCCCATTTATGATCATTATATTCTTGTGATTACTAATGGATGTAGTCTTGTTTCAGAAATTTTTCGAAAAAAACTAACAATGGCTGCATCGCTTACCATTACTTTCGATGAAAGCAACCACCAGCTCATGCTTCAACAGAAGCAAACCACGCTCACCTACAAGCGCCCCATTAGCTGCCGAAGCGTCAACTCCCTCGGCAACTCTCTGAACTCCGGGTCGACCTCGACTCCCCGGACTATTGTCTTTGGGACACTGGGACCATTCCCACTTCCCGAAGAACAAACTGCTCCTTCCAAGAAGTAGAAGGTCGCCTCTCAACGTGTCACTACCGTGACACCAAAGGCGAGCACCAGAAGGCCCGAAGCCCGTGGCACCCCCATGAAGCCTCGACCCGCAAACGACCAGGTCTATCCCAAGACTTGGTCCCCAAGACCTTCACCAAAACAAAGAAGGTCCCAAACATCCACCAAGCCAGCATTCCTGGCCCCACTCAAGGAGAACCAGTTCTACCCTCTTGCCTACATGAAAGAGGAGAGATCCATCTCCAACCTGACTCCCAGGTCAACCCAGCATGAGCCGGCTTGTTCCTACAAGCCCAAAATCAGATCATGCATCACAAGGCCTCTGCAGACACCTGCTAAGGCCTACAATCCTGTAGTTCGACCCTTCATCTCTATAGGGACCGAACTTGAAAAATTCAAAGCTTCGCTGCAACAGGTGAAGGACCGGGTTCGCATCCTGTCCTTGCCCAGCTACAAAGAAGATAGGCTTGGCTACTGCGCCAGAGGGAGCACATCCTTCGTTGTCAAAGCCCAGCCAGAGCTGACCGAAGCTCAAATTGCTCGTCGTATACGCCGCCGCGCGTTGTATCGACAAAAGAGACTAGAAAAGCAAAGGACCCAGTCTCTCCCAAATGGGTGGAAAAAGAAAGACCCAACCAAGTTGCTGCTGTCCATATGGTTGGAAAAACCAGAAGACTCCAAAAGTCAGCATCCAAAATCCATGTCCGACGTCCGATGACCCGCAGTGTCTCCAGGACAAGAAGACATTCAGAAGAATCCCCTGCTCCTTCAAGTAAAGAATGGCAGAGTGATCCTTCCTCAAGCTCTTCTTCAAAAAGAATGAGCCCCAGCTCTGTCACCAGGATGGTTTCTTCGTTCGAATCTCGAAGGATGAACGTCCTGGCTACAAATTCTGAGCCACCACCCCGCAATCCACCTCAAGATGATGCGGTCACACGCATCCAGCAGTTGGAACAAGGCCAACAGAGGATTGAAACTCAAATGGAAAACCTTCTCCTCGCCTTCCAAATTCAGGCGAACAATGAACCTCCTGTGAATCATCAAGACGATGAGGTAAATGGGGAAGAAAATGAGTCACGCGCCCTTGCAAAAAAGGACGTAGACAGTATCCTCGCAAAAGCAAAAGAAGAGGATATACTCAAGGAGCATGGGATCAAGCCCCCATATTCTTTATGGATGGACTCGGTCCCATTCCCAACAAAATTCAAGCATCCTACTCTCCAAACATATACGGGGAAAGGATCAGCCAGACAGCACGTCATCCACTTCAAGATCTTGACGGGAGCTATCGCGGATCAAGATGCACTCAAGATCTGCCGCTTTGCAAGTACCCTAAAAGGTACGGCCTTCGACTGGTACTCCACTCTGCCGGAGGACTCCATCCAAAATTGGGCCATGCTAGAGACACGCTTCCTGACTCACTTCAAAGGTGAGGATCATCCCGCTACTATGGCTCAGCTGTGTAGCCTAAAATAGGGGGAGAATGAGTCAACATATGACTTCATTCACAAGTAGAAAGCAATGGCATATAATTGCTCTGATGTATTGCCATAAGCGTCGCTAGTCGACATCTGCCGAAACAACATGAGAGCTAGAATCCACTCCATGATCATTGGCAACAAGTCAAAGAACCTGGGAGAACTCCTAGAAGCTTCCATGGAAGATGAAACGGTGATTAAAGACCTCAACAGTCAGAAATCATCAAGAAAAGAGCCAACCGCCATTGCAACCTCTAAACCAAAGAAGAAAGAGGTCCTCAATGTGCAGACCAAGTGAGCTCCTCAGCCACCAAAGAAAGCTAAAAACAAAGCTGCTGGTAAGAGACCTGAACTCTCAGATGCCTTCAAAGAATGAGTAGAAAAGAAATACCCGTTCGATGAAGATGTTGATGAAATCTTTGGGGCTCTCATGGCAAACGGCAAGCTCACCTTGCCTGAACCCAAAAGACCGTGTGATGTCGGCAAAACCAACGATCCTCGGTACTGTCCATACAACCAGATGATCTCGCATCCTCTCAATCAATGCTTCGTTGTGAGGGAAAAAATAAACGAGATATGGAAAAACGGAGTCATTACCTTTGACAAAAACTATGGGTCTACCTCCGTCAACATGGTGTCATGTGGACAAACATCAAAATCATTAAATAAGAAGATTGCTACTTCCTTCAAGGTGATAAACTCAATTCAAGCGTCCGAGGAGCTGGTTCCTTACTCGACACCAAACGGACAACCTATATGGGTACATCCCGATCTCCTGGAAGATAAAAACTGGGAGGTTGTGAAAACAAAGCCTACAGTCAACAGCGAAGGCAGGCTAGGAAACATCTCCTTAAGCTCAAACGGCAAGAGAAGACCCAGCCAAAACAAGAAGTCCAAGAAAAGGCAGAGGCTTCCTCTACCGCTTCACTGGAGGCAACAAAAGCGTCCCTTCCAGAGATTTCAAAGGGGGTAAGAAAATTTTCTCTCAGTGATTTCATGCCACCTCAATTCAAAGAAGCCACGCAGGGGGCATCATACTCTTGTAAGTCGGTAGTTGGATTCTCCATCGATGGATACGAGTCCAGCGACACCGATGATGGATTCGAATCCAGCTACACCGACGGGCGGGAAGAATCCCTTGAAATAGAGAATATCTCTCCAATGAAGAATGGGTTCTTGAGACTCATCTTATGCCAGTAATCTGGTATAACCCCCTACAGCCGCAAGGATCCCGGTCTGATGATGAAGAAAACTAAGAGGTTATACAAGAAAATGCTGCTGACCCAGCACCCATCATTGCTCCAGTGGAAATCAACTATGTTGAGCCACAAAGAGCTGATGAGGAAAAAGATTTGGCTCCCATACCTGATCTTGAAGAATATACAACGATCTTGCAGCGTCTCGCTCTAGAATAAGAGCAAGACCGCGTCAACGAGCCTCCTCGCAATCCAGAGCCGGAAGTCCCTAAAGACCATCAGGTACATCCTCCCTTAACTCCTGAAAATGGAGAAAATTGCTGGAGAGACGATCCTCTTACATCCAAGGATGAGTCTGACTCCGATCAGGCAACGTCTCCTGTTAGAGCTTCCTATAATATGATAATTCGGGATTATAGCTCTTCTAAAGCATCGTCTGACGAGATCACTTACACTCCGACGACGCCTAGTAATGTATCCTTTTGAGCCACCTCATCTCACGTGACTTTCACTGAGACGACACCCTCTCAGGTTTCTTCCCCTGAGACTGTGATTTCAAAGTTTAAATGTACCCTGTGAAGTACAGGGGTCGGTTGTGCCTTGTTTCGCCAAGTAGGTCTTCCTTAGTGAAGGCGATGGTTACACTGGCTGCTTTTGAACCGAGATGCTGGTGCCACATATTAGAGGGCTATGATGAAGATATTCCAAGATATGCAGCACAAAATGGTCGAGTGTTACGTTGATGACCTCGCCGTCAAAAGCAAAAGAAAAGAAGTTCATCTCGAAGACCTTCGAGAAGTCTTCCTCCGGCTTCGCAAACACAAACTGCAAATGAATCCTCTAAAGTGCTTCTTCGGCGTCTCGTCGGGTAAGTTCCTCTAATTCTTAGTTCGAAAAGCTGGAATAGAGCTTGACCCCAAAAAAGTCAAAGCGATTCTAGAAATGCCCTCTCTAAGAACCTTGAGAGAACTCAAAGGGCTTCAAGGGAGATTGGCCTACATCAGACGGTTCTTCTCCAATCTTTCAGGGAAATGCCGTCCATTCTCCCGGTTGATGAAAAAAGGTGTAAACTTTGTCTGGGATGCTGACTGTGAAGGTGCGTTCCAAGATATCAAGTCATACCTGACCAAACCTCCAGTGTTAGCTGCTCCTGCTACTGGAAAACCATTTATCTTGTACACAAGAGCCCTTGATCTCAAAAGACTTCAAGATGATCTTCCTTTCTTTTGCTTTTGACGGCGAGGTCATCAACGTAACATTCAACTGTCTTGTGCTACATATCTTGGAATATTTTCATCATAGCCCTCTAATATGTGGCACCAGCATTTTTCAGACCAAATGGCATGACAGTGTAACAATACACGCCAAATGGGGTCCGAAAGGATGTATATTTTTCATCCTAGATTTATTGCGAATGTCTCCGCACACTCGTGATAATCTCATTTCAGAATTACAAAAGCTGAATGAGGATGTCGACAAACATGCCCCACAAGTCCTCCAAATTGAAATGGATTCCCGGGTCAAAAACTCAGAAGCTTCCTCAAAGGGAGAAAAGAAGAAAACTGAGGGATCATGCATTGAATGCCTCTCGGTTAAAAAAGCTGCCAGTGCAACCATCGCCTTCACAAAGGATGACCTCCTACTTGGTGGACCTCCTACTTGGTGAAACAAGGCACAACCGACCCCTGTACTTCATAGGGTACATCAAGGAAATGCCTATGCACAGAGTTCAGATTGACCCAGGTTCTGCACTCAACCTCATCTCCACATCGGCTCTCGAAGAGTTGGGCATCCCACCCAGCAAACTGAGCCACATATCTGTATCTATCTTTGGATACGATGGGAGTACTCAAAGGCCTATCGGCAAAATCAGGTTCAAGTTGCAGATCGGTGATCTTATCTCTGAGGTCACTGTGTATGCAATAAAAACCCCTTCATGCTACAACATCCTTCTCGGACGCCCCTGGATCCACGAGAATGGTGTTGTCCCTTCAACTTTACATCAATGCATCAAGTTTGTTCATGACGATGGCATGATACATTGAGTCTTTGTGGACAGAAAACCCTTCAAAGGTAAAGAAGTCCACTTTGCAGACTCATAGATGCATGAAGGTGAGAAAGAAGAAGAGGAGAAGCAAACAACACCCTTTATCGAAAATCTCCAAAAAGATAAAGGCAAGGCTCCTCAACAATCACTGGAAGAAAACAAACCATCTGGTAAATCCGAAGAGAGCATTCAAACTCCCTTCATCATCTCCCTTAAACCTTCAAAGCCTTTGGTCATCACAACTAAAGTGAAGAAGGCAAAACAAAAGTCTGGGGGCAAATTTGTTGTCTCTTTCGTGTCTATCATGCAAGACACGGATTCGGATTCAGAGCCAGAAGACGACACATCGTCAAGCCAAGTTGACACTCAGCAAGTTCAGCCTGCTCTTACTCCAATGGAGACACTTCTGACATAGAAGATCCTACGTCAGCTTCCTTTGTTGTTCCAGCAACTTCAGCAAAGGAAAAACCGATCTTCTTCCATAGATCGGATGCTTCTTCATCAAACTCCATGATTAAACCTTTCTAAAATGAAGGTATGCCTTAACTATCCTTATATAGTTCTGTGGCATAAGCTATTATAAAGAAAATGGGCTATGATGCTCAAAACCCAGTCGGTTTGGGAGAAGGATGCGGTATTCTCACGCCATTGGGGCCCGTCTTGACCAAAAGCCAGCTAGAAGATTGGAGACTCTATGGATATGTAGAAAAGTCTTCACACGGGCTAGGGTATGATCCCGACACTCCCCTGAGACAGTTGACACAAAGGCTTAAAAGTCAATTTACTGACCAAGCCTCAACATCTCATATCCATGAAGACATCGATCTCCCTGGATATCTCTTCGATGAGTCACCTGACAAAGATCCAGGAAGCTCATCTAATTGGCATGATTTCTCTGAGAATGAAGAGGAATTGTTCGATGGCACAGACGTGTGGTCTTCTAACCCAGAAGAATCTTCGTCTCCGAAAGAAGTACCCTACTTCGACTCGGTTTCAACAGGCGATTGGGATCATCTCGTAGCAAACCTTGAGAAAATTGCCGATCAAGAAGACCCGTGGAAAGGAACAAAACCTTGGTCTGGAAATGCCCTTGAAACCCCAGAAGGTTTCATTAAGCTGGAAGCCTCCGAAAATATTGTGGAGGAACCACCTTCGAACCTTCCAACAGAAGATCCTGTTCAAAAGATAGACTTGGGAACACCAGATGACCCACGTCCTGTATTCATAAGCAAGAATATAAAGGATGATGAGTTACTCAATTATATCACCTTTCTTCGTGAGTTCGTTGATTGCTTTGCATGGTCTTATGCTAAAATGTCTGGCTTAGACCCCAAAATAGCAGTCCACAAACTCAATCTTCAAAAAGACATCAAGCTTGTCAAACGGGGCCAAAGAAGGTTCCGTCCAGATGTGATGGATAAAATTGAACAAGAATTTCAAAAACTCAAAAGCGACGGCTTCATCCGTGAGGAACAACATCCTGAATGGTTGTCCAACATTGTCCCCGTGACAAAGAAAAACGGGCAGATTAGGGTCTGTATTGACTATAGAGACCTGGATGGCGCATGCCCTAAAGATGAATTTCCGCTCCCCATACCAGAGGTAATGATTGATAATACCTGTGGATTCGAGCAAATGACATTCATGGATGGTTTCTCTGGCTACAATCAGATAAAGATGCATCCTGAAGATGAAAAACATACATCCTTTCGGACCCCATTTGGCATGTGTTGCTACACTGTCATGCCATTTGGTCTGAAAAATGCTGGTGCCACATATCAGAGGGCTATGATGAAAATATTCGAAGATATGCAGCACAAAACGGTCGAGTGTTACGTTGATGACCTCGCCGTCAAAAGCAAAAGACAAGAAGATCATCTCGAAAACCTTTGAGAAGTCTTCCTCCGACTTCGCAAACACAAACTACGAATGAATCCTTTGAAATGCTTCTCCGGCGTCTCGTCAGGTAAGTTCCTCGGATTCTTAGTTCGGAAAGCTGGAATAGAGCTTGACCCCATAAAAGTCAAAGCCATTCTTGAAATGCCCTCTCCAAGAACCTTGAGAGAACTCAAAGGGCTTCAAGGGAGATTGGCCTACATCAGACGGTTTATCTCCAATCTTTCGGGGAAATGCCGTCCATTCTCCCGGTTGATGAAAAAAGGTGTAAACTTTGTCTGGGATGCTGACTGTGAAGCTGCATTCCAAGATATCAAGTCATACCTGACCAAACCTCCAGTGTTAGCTGCTCCTACCACTGGAAAACCATTCATCTTGTACACAAGAGCCCTTGATCACTCTCTGGGATCTGCTTGCACAAGAAAATAATGAAAGAAAAAAAGCTACTCTATACTACCTCAGCCACATGCTAGTAGGTGCAGAGCATCGCTACTCTCCAGTCGAAAAAGAATGTCTTACAGTGATGTTCGCTGTACAAAAACTGCATCACTACTTGCTTTCCAACACAGTCTACCTGTTCTCAAGGGTCAACCTCTTGAAGGTCCTTGTCACAAAAGCAGGTTCCCTCAATGCCCGATTGGCAAAATGGTCCATCCTTCTGTCATAATTTGATATTAGGTATGTACCACAAAAGGCAATCAAAGGACAAGCTCTAGTAGACTTTCTCGCAGAGCATCCATTGCCTAAAGATTCTCCACTCAGAGATGATCTCCTAGATGAACCTGTCTACAATGTGGAGACTTTCTCATAAAGTGCCTCCTGGGACATGTACTTTGACGGTGCAACCAGGACAAATGAAAAAAGACAGCTGATCTCGAGAGTTGGCATCCTCTTTGTTAGCCCCGACAAATACATGATTCCACATGATTTCTCGCTACTGGAACCATGCACAAACAATGCAGCTGAATATCAAGCTCTGATCCTAGGATTGGAACTCGCCATCGAATCCGGTATCACCATGTTGGAAGTCTTTGGAGATTCTCAACTGATCGTCAACCAGATGAATCATAAATTTGAAGTCAGGAAGCCTGATCTGCTGCCTTACTACAACAAGGCACAATCGCTTCTGCAAAAGTTTGACATCTGTCACATCACCCACATTCGTAGAGGTGAAAACATACGTGCAGTTGCCCTGGCAGGACTTGCCGCATCTATGGCAATCCAGGAAGGGGAAAACATGTAAATCACAGTGTGCGAAAGAAGAATCCTTCCTCCTCTTAACACACATCAAGCAGTTACTGAATGCCACCAAGTGGTTGGAAGTCGGATTTCAATCCTTTAACTTTTAATCGGCGACTGGAGGGATCCGTTCATTGATTACACTATGTTCGGAATCCTACCTGAAGATCCAAAAGAACAGGTAAGCATCCAAAGGCTAACTCCAAGCTTTCATTTGGATATTCCTTCAAAAATCCTTTACAGGAAATCCTTCAACGGAGTACTTCTACACTGCCTGTCACAACAAGAGGCTGAAGAAACACTCAAAGAAGTTCATGCTGGTGTTTACGGAGCTCATCAGGCTGGTCCCAAGCTTTATGATCAGATAAAAAGGTTAGGTTATTACTGGCCTACCATGGTAGCTGACGCAATGCAATTTGCTAAGTGCTGCCAACAATGCCAAGTTCATGGAGATTACATTCACATGCCTCCAGAATGGCTACATCCTACAGCGATTTCATGGCCTTTCGAAGCCTGGGGTATGGACATCATAGGTCCTATTTCTCCCCTTTCGAGCAAAGGTCATCGCTTCATCTTCGCCACTACGGATTATTTCTCCAAGTGGTCAGAAGCATTTGCGCTTAACGAAATGAAGACCTCATTAGTCCTTCAGTTCCTGCGCACCAACATCATTTGTCGTTTCGGTATACCTAAAAGATTCGTCTTTGATAACGGACCATAATTCCGAGATCATCGATTCTACAGGTTCTGCGACAAATACAAAATCCAAAGCTGTCCTTTAACTCCATACAATCCGGCAGCAAACGGATTAGCAGAAGCTTTCAACAAGACACTCTGCAAAATCCTCAAAAAAATGGTCTCTAGTCACAAAAGAGACTGGAGCGACAAACTGTCTGAACTTTGTGGGCTTATCAAACCACCATTCGAGGACCAACCCATAGCACACCATTCTCCTTGGTCTATGGATGCGAAGCTGTCGTACCCTTGGAAGTACAAATTCATTTTTTGAGGGTATCCTTGCAAAATGACATGACTCAAGAAAGCAATGTCAAATTGCGATTCCATGAGCTGGACAATCTCGATGAGAGACGGCTCGAAGCCCGACAAAGCATTGAACTTTACCAAGCACGCATGGTAGGATCTTTCGAAAAAAAGGTCAGGCAACGCGCCTACAAAAAAGGGTGACTTGGTTCTTACGGTAAAAAAGACCAATGGTCTTCGCTCACAAGTCCAAAGGCAAGTTTGAGCAAAATGGGAGGGACCCTACGTCATCGACAAAGTTTTCTCCAACGGCGCATATGCACTCTTTAACATGGAGGGTGACAGATGTATGCTGCCCATCAACGGCAAGTTCTTAAAGCGATACTACCCTTGAAGACTTACCCAACTGGGTAAGAGCAATGCCTGTACGGCCAAAACCAGTTTCCAGGTACACGCTCGCTAAACCCACTCTTTTTAGAATTATCATCACAAATGTTGAAATTTCTAAAAATTTAAACAATGCTTACTTTCATCGTTTCATTGTTCAAAAATCCAAGTTTAGGAACTTTTCCCTAACTTGACCAAAATTTTCAACCCTTGAACTCAAAATTCATGGTTTGAAACAAAACCTGGATTCAGAGATTTCCACCCTAGTCCACCCTACCTTTTACCGCTTAAATGGTTTTAGGTCAAAACTTATGACCCTCGTGTCTTTAAACAAAAAAAAAAGGTTTTTCAAAAAAAAAAACCGCGGGGAAGCGACGCTTAGTCGAGACTCGCACAAATCGGAAGCATGAGAACCACGTTCGACACTTCCAAAATCGCAGGGAAGCGACATTTCGTCGATACTTGCAAAATCCAAAATCGTGGAGATTCAACATTTCAGTTGATATCCACAACCCAAATTTCAAAGGTTCGAAAAAACCTAAAAACCATGGAGACGCAACATTTCAGTTGATATCCATAACCCAAAGGTTCGAGAAAACCACAAATTTCAAAAATCATGGGTAAATGACATCAAGTCAGTACCCGCAAAACCAAAATTTTTAAAAAGTAAGGATGCGACATTCCATCGATACTTGCACCCAAATCCGCGAGGGTGCGACATTCCATCGATACTCATAACCGAATGAGCAAGGATGCAACATTCCATCGATACTTGCAAGACCATTCAGCAGGGAGGCGACTTTTAGTCCATACTTGCATTTTTGAAAACCAAACCGGCTATAAATGCCACCAAAAGAGGCTATCAATGCCACAAAACAAAACCAGCTATCAATGCCACAAATCAAAACTTGGTTTTCAAAAAAAAGAACTCGGCTATCAATGCCACCAAAACCGGCTATAGATGCCACCAAACAGGCTATCAATGCCACAAAATCGGTTATGAATGCCACAAAACTGGCTTTCATGCCAAAACCGGCTTCCATGCCACAAACAAAATCTGGCTTCCTTGCCAAAACAATCATTTGACAAAAGATTTTCACAAAATGACAAGCTTTTGATCAAATCCCATTTAGCAATTACTTTCATCACAAAAAGATTTAAGTGAGCATAGGGAAAACACAAAAAAAAAAAAAAAACCATCCCATTTAGCAATTGCTTTCATCACAAAAAGATTTAAGTGAGCGTAGGGAAAATAAAAAAAAAGCATCCCATTTAGCAATTGCTTTCATCACAAAAAAGACTTAAGTGAGCGTAGGGAAAACAAAAAAAAAAAGGCATCCCATTTAGCAATTGCTTTCATCACAAAAAGATTTAAGTGAACGTTGGGAAAACAAAAAAAAAGAGTACCAAAAAAATACATGCGGTACCAAAAAAAAAAGTGTTCACAAACACTACAAAAAAAAAAGAGTACCAAAAAAATACATGTGGTACAAAAAAAAAGAAGGGTAGTTTCTGCTATGAAAATCAGGAGCTCAGCCGAAAATGGTCTCCAGCCAAGATTTCAGCTCCTTAAGCAAACTTTTGGCCTCAGCCGTCAGGGATTCCAGGGCACGCTTCTTCGGGAACTTGCCATGAGATGCTGGGGTGGGCTGTAACCCTTCTTTCACACCGAGAAGCTTATCTAGAGTAGTTTGCCATTGTTTGTCCTCTTAAAACTTCCTTTCAAGGAATCGATCAGCATGTCCAACCCGGCGAATCAGAGCACTCTCCCTGTCGCGAGCCTCTATTATAGCAGCCCACTTGGCAGCGACTTGTGCCTTTAAATGCTCAAAACGTTTCTTGGCCTCATCAACCTCCCTATCAAGGATGTTAAGGTCATGTGTCAGCCCAACGATGGCTAGCTCTTCAAAGTTCTTCTCTCGGACTATCTGCTTCCTGCTTTGTGTAGCCTCATTCAGGTCAAACTTAGCATTATCAGCAGGGTCCAGGAACATCTTCTTGAAGAACTGTTCGTCAGTAAAACCCATGGTCTCAAACCACTTGTCACCCAGTGCAATGATCCTATCAACGATCGCCCTGGCACCTGTGACATCCAGACCAGCCTCTTCAGCATCACTGAGAATCTCCTACACATGCTGGATCATGCCAAATCCGGCATCCAAGTGCCCAGAAAGGAGAGTCTCAATCCAAGAGCTCAGAACCCGCACCACCACTTTCTTCGCAAAAAGAAGGGATGACCTAGCCGAAGATTCACCCCTCTTCGTTGGTCGGCTGCTCATGTCATCACCCGTTGGAAGAGTAATAAAAGAACTCTTTCCAGTTGGAGCTGCTCGGGAAGGAATCTCAGCACGAGGTATCTCCTCAACAGTGTCAGAACTGGTCCTAGGAGTCTCTACCTCCGAATCGACCTCTGGCATCTCTTGCTCCGGTTCTGAAAGAAGCGACGGACTCTCCTCTGTCACTTCAAAACCTGCCAAAGAAACACAAAAAGGTATGAATATGATCCTGTTTGAAAATCATTATCGGGGTTATTACTACAAAATACCTTCTTCGACGACTGGTGGAACACTCTCTTCCTCCATGAACTCATCAGAAACATCGTCAACATTTGCATCCATCGATGGTTCAAAGTCATCGGAATCTTGTGGCAAGTCAGCTGACAAATAAAATGTTAGCAAACCAAGTCACAGACAAAAAAAAAAGAGAAAGCAAAAGAAGTTATACCAATTGGAGATTCTGTAATCACTCCAGAGTCCCTCGGTTCTTCTTCTGGTGCCGCAACCGGATCCGTCACCGCCTCATCGGTTGGAACCTCAAGCATCGCCAAGTCTTCCTCTCCAGTAAAAAAGAAGCAGCAGGGGGAGAAAACATATCAAGACATGGAAAAATCCCATGAAAAGAAATGGAAAGAGAAAAAGGAAGAATCATACCTTCGCTGACGGTCTCTTCTTCTCGGCTTCTCTTTTCCGGAGGCTCATCAGCATTCCCTGGCACCTCCTCATTGATAGTAAGAGGGGCTTCTAAGTCAAGAGAGTCCTCATGTTGCCCCTTGCTGCGATGATGACCTCTCTTCCTCTTACTTATGTGGGCTCACTTCTTAGAAGAACCTGCCCCGCTGTCAGAGTCAGGTTTCCCACTTGACTCCTCACTGGATGGTCTACTCTTGCCAGTAGACTCCACGGAAGCTTGCCTCTGCGCCGCTTGCATCCAAGCATCAAGTTCAGCTTCCTCCTATTCTAGCTGCTCTAAAGCCTCATCATGTATTTCTCGAACAGCTTCAGAACCAATGATGCCCTGGTCACCGAGAAAGCCTATCTTGTGCTTCTCTCTAGAAAGGAAGGCCCAAACTTCCTCTCACCGGACGCCATCCGACTTTCCAAGGCCCTTTCTAGATGACAGCTTCACATCAAGCTCCTTCTTGGAAAGCCCCCGATATGCCGAAAAGTTCTCCACGAACCACTTCGCAAAGCCGGCAGTCTGGGAAGTCGACAGCACAGGATAAGAGATCATGGCAGTAGTGCCTTCAGCACTATAGAAAGCCCATGCGTTTCTCCCGTCCTGTAAACCTCCAAAGCGCTTCACCATGCTTGAAGGCGCTCCAACAACGCCTTGAGAAAAGCCTAACCGCAGAGCAAACCGAGAAGGTACATATGGCTGGATGTCGACGAAAAGATGTCTGCGGTACACCATCGTGCCGACACGTATGCTGAAAAGCCACTCCTTCTCTGCGTTTGTCAAGGAGTAATGCCTTCCCAACCCCGCCCTGGTAGAGTCGCAGGAGTCACCAAAATCAAAAGCCTTCTTCCGCAACTCCGGAGAAAGCTTCACTAAAGACTGCCCCATCTCGACGTCCCTGAACCGTTGGATCCTCATGCGGGCAAACAAAAGTGATTCGGACACGGCTTTGCCCTTAGCCAGTCGAATCATGAGAGGATCATCATCGTGTGCAGTACCCAGCCGGTGGAAGCCATGACAGTGGTATACGAACCACGAATAAAAGAAATGGGCTAAAAATACCCTATCCATAGGGAGCCCAAGCCAAACCAAAAAAGCAGCAGCCTGCAGTACGGTACACAAGTAGGAGTAAAGAGCTAGCACCAAAGTGTTGACACCAAAAATGTCACTTTGCCTCTTTAAGATTCAAAAAGCTACATGAAGCCGCAACTTGCCATAAATAGGTAATGCTACTTCCAAAAAATCAAATCTTGTCAGAATCAAACAAAAACGCAAGATCCTTCAAGACAGCCAAAAGAGGAGTACACAAGAAGTTTCGGGCCATTTCAAAGTCATTTGGCCTAACTTCGCTTCTCTGGCAGCTGAAAAGGAGCTCCCGGTGGTGAAAGCATCGGAGACACCAAATCTTCGATTAGAGCCGATGGATGGTCTCAAAATACATCCAAAAGGCTTCACGTCAAGTTTCGAGTCAAACCGACAACGTTTGACCCTACATCAACCCTCGAACAGCTAAAACAAGCCTCTCGGCGGCGAGAACCACCGAGTCCATCACTCAACAAATAGAGCACATGGACGGCTTCAAAATGCTTACAAAGGGCTACACATCAAATTTCAGGTCATTTCGACAACATCTGACCATACTTTGACGCTCGGAAGCCAAATCAGGCCTCTCGGCAGCGAAGCTCCCCGGGACCGTGATTTCCAAGACAGAGCCTATGCATCATCTTAAAATGACTCCAATAGGCTCCCTGTCAAATTTCAAGTCAATCGGACATCGGTTGACCGCACATCAAGCCGCGACATCTTCATCGCGATAAAAATAAGTCTACTGGCAATAGGACCCCAAACGGCTTCAAAACTCAAAAAAAAGCTATGTTTAGTCTTATTTATTGTTCAGGAGGCTTCACCCCAAATTTCAGGTCATTCTGACATCGTTTGGCCCAGTTTCAGCTTCTGACGGAAAATTGGCAACTATGCGCGACAAAGTCTTCGGCTTTCCCGGAAAATGGGAAACTTTGCACTAAAAAATGCAAGGATTCTCATCAAGTTTTCTACAGGGAAATCAGGCCAATAAATGATAAAAAAATATTAAGGAAAAATACAGAATAAAAAAGAATAAAAAAATAGCAAAAACGGACACAAAACGGGAAAAAAGGGGGGAAAACCCCCCAGGGTCGCAGACCCCTGCGACCCTGGGGCCCGGGATCGCCGGGAGGGCCCTGGAAACCCCGTTTTTCGCCGTTTTTTCGCGATTTGAAGCGTCCGGCCTCTGGTATTTTCCAAAATCATACTTTTGAGACACCAAATCCTCTGACATCCGTCAAAATCACAGGTCAATCATCAAGAGTATTAAAATCAACATTGATCGCCAACCGGTCAACCAAAAAAAAGTGTACTTTCTACCCGACCGATCAAGAAATCGACAGGACAGATAGCACCGACCTGCTGTTGACAACCAATACCTGAAGTTACATGGTCATCTGATGCCGATCTACATTAAAATCCATCATTGATCATCGCCAGAAGAAACCCAAAAGACACGGCACGGCCCGCGACTCTTCAACTGCTCGGCGACCACTTAATGCGATTAATTGACTAGCTTTATTACAGTCATTAATCCATTTCTTTGGACGGCCCAATCAGAAGCAAGCATCCGGGAGTTACAAGTCAAGAGATTCATGACATTAAACCATGAAACTCCTTCCATCATGGCGATTAAATGCCCTCAATCTCCTCCGGCCAATCAGAAGCCAAGAAAAAGAAGTTACAAAATAAAGGAATTAAATCATGTAACTCCTACCATTATGCGGCTTAATGACAATAAAAGCCCATAAACCCTCCTAAATGGCTACCAAAAAGCCTATAAATAGGAGAGCACTCCAAGAAGAAAAAGGACAACACAGAAAACACATAACAAACTGCAGAAAACCCGGAAACTCAGACAGAAAAAGGCATCAAAGAGAGAAAACTCTGCGGAAATTCTACACTGACCGCCGCTACAAGGTGACAAAAGTCCCTTGGGTGGGTACCCCCCCCCCCCCCCCCCCCAAGGTCCTTGCCTTTTCCTTCTGCCTCCAATGGCTTAGACGTGGCTTTTCAGCCCGTCTACTTAGTTTTTTATTGGACATAGGACCTCCTTTTGGTCTTTGTCCTCTAAAAACCTGAGGTTATAGCCAAGCCAAGTGAATCAATAGCATCCTCTATTCTCATCCGCATGGATGATGGCGAAGTCCACATATGGCTTGCGACCGTCAATCTGAACGGATCCCCCACAATCTCCTGAGAAGTTAGATCCTCCTTTTCTTGCTTTTCATTGTAGTTTGTATTTTTTCAAAAGAGACAAAAATCATAACTCTTGTTTTTCATTATTGATAAGGATTGTAAATCAGCTATAAACGCCAAAATCGGCTATAAACGCCAAAAATCGGCTATAAACACCAAAATTGGCTATAAATGCCAAAAAAATCGCCTTTCACGGCAAATCAAGAAAATGTATCTTTTCTTAAATATATGTGCAATGGAAAACTTGAAAGAAGTTGATTTCATTTTTACTTGCAAAGGTTGATCTCCGGATCACCACTTGCAATTCCAAGTAAAATAGAAAATCTGGCACACCCACACAAAAGAAATATTGATGCGCGCGTCTGCCCCCCTCCGGTTAAGAAAGGGTCAGACCCATACGGACTCCCACATCCGCCGACCCCGGTAGAACTGAGCGAGCAGGATGCGGCGGTCCACCAAGCTGGCACACCCGGTGTGACCCGTTCATTTGAGAACACGATGCTAGAAATGAAATATTTGCATACCATATCTATTGCTCTATGCTTATACTTCTTTTCTTGATTCCTTGGCTACTTTCTAATTGGTGGCCTATGTTGGATTCCGCATCTAAAAAAAATGAGATGAGAATTTTTAGAAATTTCTAATTCTTTGAATTTATTTCCACTCCTTCTCTTTTCAAAAAATAAAAAATAAAAAATCTGATTTTTCATTTTGGATTCAAAATTGACAAACCTTGATCCTTTCCTATCGTTCATCGTGCTTGCAGAAATGTTGAGCCTGTTCGACTAAGGTTTTGGGCCATCGTTTCTCTTCGATGAGTTCATTAAAGATCTAGGAAAAAAAACAAAAAAAAAATCAAAATTTTCATTTTGGATTCAAAATTGAGAAACCTTGATCCTTTCCTATCGTTCATCATTCTTGCAGAAATGTTGAGCCTGTTCGACTAAGGTTTTGGGCCAAGGTTTCTCTTCGATGAGTTCATTAAAGATCTAAAAAAAAATTATATATATATATATATAAAAATAAAAAAGACATAGACTACTAAGGTAAAACCAACTGCGTTCTTTGATCATGGTTGATTCAAGAAAAGCCTTGTCCAGAGTGTGGAGACAGCTTGACTGTTCTAGGCAAGGGTCCTCCAAACGGGTTCATTAAGTAATCCTACCCTTACCTGGGGGCAATTCTATCAATCGAGATTTCATAAGACCGGGTTAGGAGGCCTATGTGTACTCTCTCGTCTTTTAAATAAAATTTTTTTAAAAAAAAAATAAAAAATAAAAAATTTTCAAAAAAAAAATCTTACAAAGTAAAAATAAATAAATAAATAAAAATAAAAAAAGATTTTTTTTAAAAAAAATCTTCAAAAAAAAAAAACTTCCGTCATTTTGGGTTTAGATTGGAGAAATCTTGGTCTTCTCCTTTCTGAGCACTAGCGGTAGCGGAAATCGCTGAGCCCGTGTTCAGATTGGAGTGCCTTTTGCTCTCTTTGATGAACCCAATATTGGCCTTTAAAAAAAAAACTCGTCATTTTGGATTCAGATCCGAGAAATTATGGTTCATTTTCTTCTGAATACTGGCACTCGCGGAAATCGCTGAGACCGTATTTGGATCGGAATACCATATGCTCTCTTTGATGAATCCAATCTTGACCTTTCAAAACAGAATCTCATCTCATGGATGCGGTCTCAAAACATTTGTGTCTAGCGGTACTAGTACGCCCTTTCAGGGTCTACTGTATTCGCGACCGGCACATTAGTAACTCCAACTTTATATTCTTCTTATCTCGAGCAAGCTCTGCCTCTCGATAAGTCGAATTTAAGTTCACAATTGCTTCTAGCAGTCAATGGGATGCCCATTCTGGGCTTACCATACCTGCGATCAGAACAATTGTACCCTCAATGGCGCTTTTGCCTTCTTCATATTTCTTGGGTCATCTCCCTCGAGCAATTTGAAAAGACAAAACCATAGACCTTCCCATTTATGATCATTATATTCTTGTGATTACTAATGGATGTGGTCTTGTTTCAGAAATTTTTCAAAAAAACTAAGAATGGCAGCATCGCTTACCATTACTTTCGACGAGAACAAGCACCAACTCATGCTTCAACAGAAGTAAACTACGCGCACCTACAAGCGCCCCATCAGCTGCCGAAGCGTCAACTCCCTTGGCAACTCTCTGAGCTCCGGGTCGACCTCGACTCCCCGGACTATTGTCTTTGGGACGCTGGGACCATTTCCACTTCCCGAGGAACAAACTGCTCCTTCCAAAAAGCAGAAACTCGCCTCTCAACGTGTCACTACCATGACACCAAAGGCGAGCACAAGAAGGCCTGAAGCCCGTGGCAGCCCCACGAAGCCTCGACCAGCAAACGACTAGGTCTATCCCAAGACTTGGTCCCCAAGACCTTCACCAAAACAAAGAAGGTCCCAAACATCCACTAAGCCAGCATTCCTGGCCCCACTCAAGGAGAACCAGTTCTACCCTCTTGCTTACATGAAAGAGGAGAGACCCATCTCCAATCTGACTCTCAAGTCAACCCAGCATGAGCCGGCTTGTTCCTACAAACCCAAAATCAAGTCATGCATCACAAGTCCTCTGCAAGCACCTGCTAAGGCCTACAAACCTGTAGTTTGACCCTTCATCTCTACAGGGGCCGAACTTGAAAAATTCAAAGCTTCGCTACAACAAGCAAAGGACAGGGTTCGCATCCTGTCCTTGCCCAGCTACAAAGAAGACAGGCTCAGCTGCTGCGCCAGAGGGAGCACATCCTTCATCGTCAAAGCCCAGCCAGAGCTGACCGAAGCTCAAGTTGCTCGTCGTATACGCCGCTGCGCATCGTATCAGCAAAAGAGACTAAAGAAGCAAAGGACCCAGCCTCCTACACTTCAAGTCTCTCCCAAATGGGTCGAAAAAGATAGACCCAACCAAGTTGTTGCCATCCATATGGTTGGAAAAACCAGAAGACGACAAAAGTCAGCATCCAAAATCCATGTCCGACGTCCGATGACCCGCAGCGTCTCCAGGACAAGAAGATACTCAGAAGAATCCCCTGCTCCTTCAAGCAAAGGACGACGAGTGATCCTTCCTCAAGCTCTTCTTCAAAAAGAATGAGCCCCAGCTCAGTCACCAGGACAGTTTCTTCGTTCGAATCACGAAGGATGAACATCTTGGCTACAAATTCTGAGCCACCACCTCGCAATCCACCTTAAGATGATGCGATCACCCGCATCCAGCAGTTGGAACCAGGCCAGCAGAGGATCGAAACTCTGATGGAAAACCTTCTCCTCGCCTTCCAAAATCAGGCGAACATGAACCTCCTCAGAATCATCAAGACGATGAGGTAAATGGAGAAGAAAATGAGTCACGCGCCCTTACCAAAAAAGACGTAGACAGTATCTTCGCCAAAGCAAAAGAAGAGGATATACTCAAGGAGCATGGGATCAAGCCACCATATCCCTTATGGATGGACTCGGTCCCGTTCCCCACAAAATTCAAACTTCCTACTCTCCAAACATATACGGGCAAAGGATCAGCCAGACAGCACGTCATCCACTTCAAGATCTTGACGGGAGCTATCGTGGATCAAGATGCACTCAAGATCCGCCTTTTTGCAAGTACCCTAAAAGGTACGGCCTTCGATTGGTACTCCACTCTGCCGGAGGACTCCATCCAAAATTGGGCCATGCTAGAGACACGCTTCCTGACTCACTTCAAAGGTGAGGATCATCCCGCTACTATGGCTCAGTTGTGCAGCCTAAAACAGGGGGAGAATGAGTCAACATATGACTTCATTCACAAGTGGAAAGCAATGGCGTACAAATGCTCTGATGTATTGCTACAAGCGTCGCTAGTTGATATCTGCCGAAACAACATGAGAGCTAGAATCCGCTCCATGATCATTGGCAACAAATCAAAAAACCTGGGAGAACTCCTAGAAGCATCCATGGAAACTGAAACGGGGATTAAAGACCTCAACAGTCAGAAATCATCAAGAAAAGAGCCAACCGCCATTGCAACCTCAAAACCAAAGGAAAAAGAGGTCTTCAATGTGCAAACCAAGTCAGCTCCTCAGCCACCAAAGAAAGCTGAAAACAAAGCTGCAGGTAAGAGACCTGAACTCTCTGATGCCTTCAAAGAATGAGTAGAGAAGAAATACCCGTTTAATGAAGATGTTGATGAAATCTTCGGGGCTCTTGTGGCAAACGGCAAGCTCACCTTGCCTGAACCAAAAAGACTAGGTGATGCTGGTAAAACCAACGATCCTCGGTACTGTCCATACCACCAGATGATCTCGCATCCTCTTAATCAATGCTTCGTTGTGAGGGAGAAAATAAACGAGATGTGGAAAAACGGAGTCATCACCTTTGACAAAAACTATGGGTCTGCCTCCGTCAATAAGGTGACATGTGGACAAACATCAAAATCACCGAAGAAGAAGATCACTACTTCCTTCAAGGTGATAAACTCAATCCAAGCGTCCGAGGAACTGGTTCCTTACCCGACACCAGACGGACAACCCATATGGGTACATCCCGATCTCCTGGAAGATGAAAATTTCGAGGTCGTGAAAACAAAGCCTACAGCTCAACAGCGAAGGCAGGCTAGGAAACATCTCCTCAAGCTCAAACGGCAAGAGAAGACCCGGCCAAAACAAGAAGTCAAAGAAAAGGCAGCGGCTTCCTCTACCACTTCACTAGAGGCAACAAAAACATCCCTTCCAGAGACTTCAAAGGGGGTAAGAAAATTCACTCTTAGTGATTTCATGCCACCTCAATTCAAAGAAGCCACGCAGGAGGTATCATACCGGGTCAGAAAATTCAGAAGCTTCCTCAGAGGGAGAAAAGAAGAAAACTAAGGGATCATGCATTGAATGCCTCTCGGTTAAAAAAGCAGCCAGTGCAACCATCGCCTTCACAAAGGACGACCTCCTACTTGGTGAAACAAGGCATAACCGACGCCGGTACTTCACAGGGTACATCAAGGAAAAGCCTATGCACAGAGTTCAGATTGACCCAGGTTCTGCACTCAACCTCATCTCCACATCGGCTCTCGAAGAGTTGGGCATCCCACCCAGCAAGCTGAGCCACACATATGAATCTATCTTTGGATACGATGGGAGTACTCAAAGGCCTATCGGCAAAATCAGGTTCAAGTTGCAGATCGGTGAACTTATTTCTAAGGTCACTGTATACGCAATAAAAACCCATTCATGCTACAACATCCTTCTCGGATGCCCTTGGATCCACGAGAATGGTGTTGTCCTTTCAACTCTATATCAATGCATCAAGTTTGTTGGCGACGACGGCATGATACATCGAGTCTTTGCGGACAGAAAACCCTTCAAAGGTAAAGAAGTCCACTTTGCAGACTCACAAATGTATGAAGGTGAAAAAGAATAAGAGGAGAAGCACACAGCACCCTTTGCCGAAAATCTCCAGAAAGATAAAGGCAAGGCTCCTCAACAATCACCGGAAGAAAACAAACCATCCGGTAAATCCGAAGAGAGCATTCAAACTCCCTTCATCATCTCCCCCTTCAAGCAAAGGTCATCGGTTCATCTTCGCCGCTACGGATTATTTCTCCAAGTGGTCAAAAGCATTTGCGTTCAACGAAATGAAGACCTCATCAGTCCTTCAGTTCCTGCACACCAACATCATTTGTCGTTTTGGCATACCCAAAAGATTCATCCATGATAAGGACCACAATTCCAGGATCATCGATTCTACAGGTTCTACGATAAATACAAAATACAAAGCTTTCCTTCGACTCCATACAATCCGGCAGCAAACGGATTAGCAGAAGCTTTCAACAAGACACTCTACAAAATCCTCAAAAAGATGGTCTCTAGTCACAAAAGAGACTGGAGCGACAAACTATCTGAAGCTTTGTGGGCCTATCGAACCACCGTTCGAGGACCAACCCATAGCACACCATTCTCCTTGGTCTATGGATGCGAACCTGTCGTGCCCTTGGAAGTTCAAATTCCTTCCTTGAGGGTATCCTTGCAAAATGACATGACTCAAGAAAGCAATGTCAAACTGCGACTCCATGAGCTGGATAATCTCGACGAGAGACGGCTCGAAGCTCGACCAAGCATTGAACTTTAACAAGCACGCATGGCAGGATCTTTCGACAAAAAGGTCAGGCAACGTGCCTACAAAAAGGGTGACTTGGTTCTTGCGGTAAAAAGACCAATGGTCTTCACTCACAAGTCCAAAGGCAAGTTTGAGCAAAATGGGAGGGACCCTACGTCATCAACAAGGTTTTCTCCAACGGTGCATACGCACTCCTAAACATGGAAGGTGACAGATGTATGCTGCCCATCAACGGCAAGTTCTTAAAGCGGTACTACCCTTGAAGACTTGCCTAACTGGGTAAGAGCAATGCCTGTACAGCCAAAACCGGTTTCCAGGTACACGCTCGCTAAACCCACCTTTTTTTAGAATTTTCATGTCAAATGTTGAAATTTCTAGAAATTTAAACAATGCTTACTTTCATCGTTTCATTGTTCAAAAATCCAAGTTTAGGAACCTTTCCCTAGCTTGACCAAAATTTTCAACCCTTGAACTCAAAATTCATGGTTTGAAACAAAATCCAGATTCAGGGATTTCCACCCTAGTCCACCCTACCTTTTATCGCCTAAATGGTTTTAGGTCAAAACTTATGACCCTCGTGTCTTTAAACAAAAAAAAAATGGTTTTTCAAAAAGCTGTGGGGAAGTGACGCTTAGTCGATACTCCCACAAATCGGAAGCATACGAACCACGTTCGACACTTTTTAAAATCATAGGGAAACGACATTTCGTCGATACTTGCAAAATCCAAAACCGTGGAGATGCAACATTTCAGTTGATATCCACAACCCAAATTTCAAAGGTTCGAAAAAACCTAAAAAACCATGGAGATGCAACATTTCAGTTGATATCCATAACCCAAAGGTTCAAGAAAACCACAAATTTCAAAAATCATGGGGAAACGACATCAAGTCAGTACCTGCAAAACCAAAATTTTTGAAAAGCAGGGATGCGACATTCCATCGATACTTGCACCCAAATCCGCGAGGATGCGACATTCCATCGATACTCCCAACCGAATGAGCAAGGATGCGACATTCCATCGATACTTGTAAGAACATTCAGCAGGGAGGCGACTTTTAGTCGATACTTGCATTTTTGAAAACCAAACCGGCTATAAATGCCACAAAAACGGCTATAGATGCCACCAAAACCAAACCGGCTATAAATGCCACAAAAACGGCTATAAATGCCACCAAAACAAAACCGGCTATCAATGCCACAAAACAAAAAAATTGGCTTTCAAAAAACCTAGCTATCAATGCCACAAACTGGCTATCAATGCCAAAAATCGGCTTCCATGCCACAAACAAAATCTGGCTTTCATGCCAACATGCCAAAACAATCATTTGACAAAAGATTTTCACAAAATGACAAGCTTTTGATCAAATCCCATTTAGCAATTACTTTTATCACAAAATGATTTAAGTGAGCGTAGGGAAAACAAAAAAAAAGCATCCCATTTAGCAATTACTTTCATCACAAAAAGATTTAAGTGAGCATAGGGAAAACAAAAAAAAAGTACCAAAAAATACATGTGGTACCAAAAAAAAGAAAAGTGTTCACAAGCACTACAAAAAAAAGTACGAAAAAAAAATATACATGTGGTACCAAAAAAAAGAAGGATAGTTTCTGCTATAAAAATTAGGAGCTCGGCCAAAAATGGTCTCCAGCCAAGAGTTCAGCTCCTCAAGCAAATTTTTGGCCTCAACCGTCAGGGATTCCAGGGCATGCTTCTTCAGGAACTTGCCATGAGATGCTGGGGTGGACTGTAACCCTTCTTTCGCACCGGGAAGCTTATCTCGAGCAGTTTGCCATCGTTTGCTTTCTTGAGATTTCCTTTCAAGAACTCGATCGGCATCTGCAACCTGGTGAATCAGAGCACTCTCCCTATCACGAGCCTCTATTATTGCAGCCCACTTGGCAGTGACTTGTGCCTGCAGATGCTCAAGACGTTTCCTGGCCTCATCGACCTCCCTATCAAGGATGTTAAGGTCATGTGTCAGCCCAATGATGGCTAGCTCTTCTAAGTTCTTCTCTTGGACTATCTGCTTCCTGCTTTGTGTAGGCTCATTCAGGTCAGACTTAGCCTTATAACAGGGTCCAGGAACATCTCCTTAAAGAACTGGTCATCAGCCAAACCCATGGCCTCAAACCATTTGTCAACCAGCTCAATGATCCTATCAACGATCGCCCTGGCACCTGTGACATCCAGACCAGCCTCTTCGGCATCACTGAGAATCTCCTGCACATGCTGGATCATGCCAAATCCGGCATCTAAGTGCCCAGAAAGGAGAGTCTCAATCCAAGAGCTCAGAACCCGAACCACCACCTTCTTCGCAAAAAGAAGAGATGGCCCAGCTGAAGATTCACCCAAGTCTGTTGGTCGACTGCTCATGTCATCACCCGTTGGAAGAGTAACAAAAGAACTCTTTCCAATTGAAGCTGCTCGGGAAGGAATCTCAGCACGAGGTATCTCCTCAATAGTGTCAGAACTGATCCCAGGAGTCTCTACCTCTGGATCGGCCTCTGGCATCTCTTGTCTGGTTCTGAAGGAAGCGACAGACTCTCCTCTGTCACCTTAAAACCTGCCAAAGAAACACAAAAAGGTATGAATATGATCCTGTTTGAAAATCATTATCAGTGTTATTACTACAAAATACCTACTTCGACGACTGGCGGAAGACTCTCTTCCTCCATGAACTCATCGGAAGCATCATCAACATTTGCGTCCATCGATGGTTCAAAGTCATCGGAATCCTGTGGCAAGTCAGCTGACAAGAAAAATGTTAGCAAACCAAGTCACAGACAAAAAAAAGAGAAGAAAGCAAAAGAAGTCATACTAATTGGAGATTCTGGATTCACTCCAGAGTCCCTCGTTTCTTCTGGTGCCCCGACAGGATCTGTCACCACCTCATCAGTTGGAACCTCAGGCATCGCCAAATCTTCCTCTGCTAAAAAAAAAGAAAGAGGAGCAGCAGGAAGAGAAAACAAATCAAGACATGGAAAAATCCCATGAAAAGAAATGGAAAGAGAAAAAGGAAGAATCATACCTTCGCCGACGGTCTCTTCTTCTCGGCTTCTCTTCTCTGGAGGCTCGTCAGCATTCCCTGGCACCTCCTCATTCATAGTAAGAGGGACTTCCAAGTCAGGAGAGTCCTCATGCTGCCCCTTACTGCGATGATGTCTCCTCCTCCTCTTACTCCTGTGGGCTCGCTTCTTAGAGGAACCTGCCCCGCCGCCCCGCTGTCAGAGTCAGGTTTCCTACTTGACTCCTCACTGGATGGTCTACCCTTATCAGTAGACTCCACGTAAGCTTGCTTCTGTGCCGCTTGCATCCAAGCATCAAGTTCGGCTTCCTCCTGTTCTAGCTACTCTAAAGCCTCATCAGGTATTTCTCGAACAGCTTCAGAACCAATGACGCCCTGGTCACCGAGAAAGCCTATCTTGTGCTTCTCTCCAAAAAGGAAGGTCCGAACTTCCTCTCGCCGGACGCCATCTTACTTTCCAAGGCCCTTTCCAGATGAAAGCTTCACATCAAGCTCCTTCTTGGAAAGCCCCCAATATCCCGAAAAGCTCTCCGCGAACCACTTTGCAAAGCTGGCAGTCCGGGAAGTCGACAGCACAGGATAAGAGATCATGGCAGTAGTGTCTTCAGCACTATAGAAAGCCCATGCGTTTCTCCCATCCTGTAAACCTCCAAAGCGCTTCACCATGCTTGAAGGCGCTCCAACAACGCCTTGAGAAAAGCCTAACCGCAGAGCAAACCGAGAAGGTACATACGGCTGGATGTCGATGAAAAGATGTCTATGGTACACCATCGTGCCGACACGTATGCTGAAAAGCCACTCCTTCTCTACGTTTGTCAAGGAGTAATGCCTTCCCGACCCCGCCCTGGTAGAGTCGCAGGAGGCACCAAAATCAAAAGCCTTCTTCCGCAACTTCGGAGAAAGCTTCACTGAAGACTGCCCCATCTCGATGTCCCTGAACCGTCAGATCCTCATGCGGGCAAACAAAAGTGATTCGGACACGGCTTTGCCCTTAGCCTGGTGAATCATCAGAGGATCATCATCCTGTGCAGCGCCCAGCCGATGGAAGCCAGGACAGTGGTACACATACCACGAATAAAAGATGTGGGCTGAAAATACCCTATTCATAGGGAGCCCAAGCCGAGCCAAAAAAGCAGCAACCTGCAGTTCGGTACACAGGTAGGAGTAAAGAGCTGGCACCAAAGCGAGCTGCTCTCCAAACGCCATCTGACAAGCCAGAAAAATACAATCCGGCCTGATGTGCATTCCATCTCCTCCAGCAAAAACAGCCTCACCAAGCCAATAAGTGAGGTAAACAGCGAGATCTCTCCGCAGTGCAATGTCAGGACATATGGCGTTTGTACTCACACAGAAATCTATCAACTCTTCTTGCATAGCCAAGATCTTCTTCGAACTTGGATCCTGAGCCTTGGCTTCTGGGTCACACCATCAGAAGACTCCCTACTATCAAAAAAGTTGGGGAACAAGGAGCTAGAACTCTTCCAACTGCTGGATCTAACTTTCAAACCCTCCTTCTCCTCCAAAAAATCATAGAAGGCGATGAGCTGAAAGTACAGAAGCCTGAACTCCTCAGACTGCTCCTCAAGGACGCTGTCGATCGGCATAAACTCCTCATAGAGTTTTCTAAGGACGGGCAATCCAGTAATGGCGCTCAGCTCCTTCAAAGAGAAACCAATCTCACCATTCGTCACAACGAAGGTATTGGTTTATGGGAGGAATGATTCCTGCATAGCCATGAAGGCCTCGTCGGAAAAGATCACGGTCTCCCTAAAGGCACGGACCGCATCAAAAATCCCGGCTTCCTTCAAAACGGCGCCACCAATCAGCAGGACACGATCAGTCCACGACTTCCACTCGGAGTCAGCATTGAAACGGCCACGAAGTCGAAAAGGCTTTATCCAATTGCTGCTGTCACCGCTGAAAATACCAAGGCCCACCGATCTCAAATCGACCGACGGATAATCAGAGCCCTGGTAGCCGCTGGATGGCATCAACAGGTCCATGTCAACAGGCGACCTCTCCATATATCCAGGAGAACCGCCAACAAAAACCCCGATCTTGATTACATTTGTCCTTCTCACCCAGCTTGGAGGATCTTCCCTCTTAGAGCACGTGGGGGTAAGGCTCATGATCGAGACGGTGCGATCAAACGTCGACCGGGTAGCAACAGTCTTCTTCTCACCATCTGCTGTGAAAGAAAACTAAAAACATCTCCTCTGGTATGTCATGTCATCAGGGACGGCATCCCCAAAGAAGAAGGTAGGCTTGGGTAAAACACTCTGATCTTCCATCACCCATGGACGACTGCTTACCATGATCTTATAGAATTCCTCTCCCTTGAGAGCGATCAGTCGCTGCCTCATCTCATCTCTGTTGAGGGAGTCGCATTCTTCCAGATTTCTCTCAACATACTGGACCTTCTCAAAGGCCTGCTGAACGACCGGATTAGAAGATCTAGCAGATCGACGAGGTATGCTTGTAGCAGGCCCTTTACCCTTGTTCGTTCTGGAAGAACCACCTGCAAAGGATGGAAAAGAAAAAGATCAAACATCAAAATGACAGAATCTCGCTAAAAAAAATATGGCGAAATTTTGACATGATAACGGGGCAATTCCGAAGAAAAGGAACTATCCCGAAAAAAATAGAAAGCTTGAAGATGGGCTCAACATTGCTGCGAGCTCCGAAACTCCAAACTTTCAAAACCTCAAAGTCTCCGCAAAATCAGGAAGGGCTCAACATCGCTGCAAGCTCCAAATTTCCAAATTTGCGAAAACTTTCAGGTATGCTATCACATCATGCTACAATTCAATTTACAAAAAAATATACATGCATGAACATCTTGGTTTGCAAAAAAAAATGCATTATCATGATGAGCAAAAAAAAAAGAAGAAACTTTCTCAAAAAAAAAAAAAAAACAGAGAGAGAGAAAGAAAACAAAAGAAACAAAGAAAAGAAAAAGGGGCTAGCCCACAGGCCACGTGGCCGTACGGATCTATCCATACGGCCCACAAAAGAAAAAAAACACATGCAAAAAAAAAAAGAAAAAGAAAGAAAGCAAAAAAAAATGTGTAAAAAAAAAAGAAACAAACACGTGGAAAAGAAAAAAAAAAGAAAAGAAAGAAACAAAAAAAAAAGAAAGAACTTTTTTTTCCTAAAACTTTTTTTTTCCTATAATGGGGTTTTCTTGAAAAATGGAACTTACTTGAAGCCATCGATGGAGAAGGAGAAGAAAAGTCTTGAAGATCTTGAAGAAGAAGAACTCTTGGTCTTGAAGCCCTCTTGGGATTGTTGCAAAAGAAAGCAATAAGAGCAAGAGATCCAACCTCCTCCTTGGTTTTATTGAAGAGAGCAAACCAAAGAAGGAAAGAAGAAAGAGGTAAGTGTTACTAATTAGTAACCTTACCAAAAGAAAGAAATTAGAAAGATTCTTTCCCAAAAGAAGGATATCTTGAGGGATTCTCTCCCAAAAAGAAATCAATGAGAGATTTTCTCCCAAAAGATAGGATCAATGAAAGATTCTTTCCCAAAGGAAGATATCTTGAGATATTCTCTCCCAAAATAAAGGGAACATGAGAGATTCTCTCCAAGTAAAGATATTCTTAAATATTCTCTATCCAAAGGAGATATTTTTTGATATTCTTTACAAAAATGACACCATATGAGATCTAAGCCATTTCAAAAGCTTAAGGTCCCATGCGTTAGCCCATATGAGCCAGGTTTGACCACCTAGGCACTAAAAAAAAAAAAAATTGGGCTTTTAGTCAAAGAAAAATCCCTCTTACCAAGAGCATACAAAAATGGTTCCATGCCTCTTTTGAGTTGATTCGACCATACAAAAGAGAATTCCAAGCCCCATGAGCTTCCAAAAATCAAACCATCCAGCCTCATCTACCAAATTGAGCCAAAATCTTGAAATTGACATTCCACAAAAAACCAAACCAAATCTTGGTCCCCTAACTTGCCACATACAGCTTGTTAGGTCACAAGACCAAAATCAAAAACCAAAACCTGATCCCCTAACTTGCCACATACAGCCTGTTAGGTCACAAGATCAAAACCAAAGTTGATCCCCCAACATTCCACATACAGTTTGTTGGGTCACACGGTCAAAACCAAACCCGATCCCCTAACCTGCCACATACAGCCTGTTAGGTCACAAGGTCAAAACCCAAATCCACATCCCTGATGTCATCTTCAAAACTTTGCCTCGACATGGTATGTGATCCCTTTCACGACCATAAAATTCCCCTGGAAGCTTAAAAGGCTACAAATACTAGAAAAAAAGACTGCTCAAAGGCTCTTGGTCAAGTCACACGCTCTCCTTCACAAATCTCTTCGAGGCACATCGACTACAAAAGTTAAGCAACTCGTCGCTGCACCTCGAGGGGGCATTTGTTGACACCAAAAATGTCACTTTGCCTCTTCAAGATCCAAAAAGCTACATGAAGTCGCAACCTGCCATAAATAGGCAATGCTACTTCCAAAAAATCAAATCTTGTCAGAATCAAACAAAAACTGCAAGATCCTTCAAGACAGCCAAAAGAGGAGTACAAAAGAAGTTTCGGGCCATTTCAAAATCATTTGGCCTAACTTCGCTTCTCCGGTAGCTGAAAAGGAGCTCCCGGCGGGGAAAGCATCGGAGACACCAAAACTTCGATCAGAGCCGATGGATGGTCTCAAAATACATCCAAAAGGCTCCACGTCAAGTTCCGAGTCAAACCGACAACGTTTGACCCTACATCAACCCTCGAATAGCTAAATCAAGCCTCTCGGCGGTGAGAACCACTGAGTCCATCACTCATCAGATAGAGCACATGGACGGCTTCAAAATGCTTACAAAGGGCTACACGTCAAATTTCAGGTCATTTCGACAACATTTGACCATACTTTGACGCTCGGAAGCCAAATCAGGCCTCTCTGGGGCGAAGCTCCCCGGGACCATGGTTTCCAAGACAGGGCCTATGGATCATCTTAAAATGACTCCAATAGGTTCCCTGTCAAATTTCAAGTCAATTGGACATCGGTTGACCGCACATCAAGCCACGACATCTTCATCGCGACAAAAACAAGTCTACTAGTGATAGGACCCCAAACGGCTTTAGAACTCAAACAAAAGCCTATGGTTGGTCTTATTTATTGCTCAGGAGGCTTCACACCAAATTTCAGGTCATTCCGACATCGTTTGACCCAGTTTCAGCTTCTGACGGAAAATCGGCAGCTCTGCGTGACAAAGTCTTCGGCTTTCTCAGAAAATTGGAAACTTTGCAAAATAAAATGCAAGGATTCTCATCAGGTTTTCTACAGGAAATTCAGGCCAATAAATGATCAAAATGTCAAGGAAAAATACAGAATAGAAAAAGAATAAAAAAATAGTAAAGACGGACACAAAACGGGACAAAAGGGGGGAAAACCCCCCAGGGTCGCCGGGAGGGCCCTGGAAACCCCGTTTTTCGCCGTTTTTCGCGATTCGAAGCATCCCGCCTCTAGTATTTTCCAAAATCATAATTTTGAGACACCAAATCCTCTGACATCCGTCAAAATCAAGGGTCAATCATCAAGAGTATCAAATTTAACATTGATCGCCAACCAGTCAACCAAAAAAAAGTGTGCTTTCTACCCGACCGATCGAGAAATCGACAGGACAGATAGCACCGACCCGCTGTTGGCAACCAATACCTGAAGTTACATGGTCATCTGATGTCGATCTACATGAAAATCCATCATTGATCATCGCCAGAAGAATCCCAAAAGACGCGGCACGGCCCGCGACTCTTCAACTACTCGGCGACCACTTAATGCGATTAATTGACTAGCTGTATTACAGTCATTAATCCATTTCTTTGGACGGCCCAATCAGAAGCAAGCATCCGGGAGTTACAAGTCAAGAGATTCGTGACATTTAAACCATGAAACTCCTCCCATCATGGCGATTAAAGGCGATTAAATGCCCTCAATCTCTTCCGGCCAATCAGAAGCCAAGAAAAAGGAGTTACAAAATAAAGGAATTAAATCCTGTAACTCCTCCCATTATGCGGCTTAATGATAATAAAAGCCCATAAACCCTCCTAAATGGCTACCAAAAAGCCTATAAATAGGAGAGCACTCCAAGAAGAAAAAGGACAACACAGAAAACACATAACAGACTGCAGAAAACCCGAAAACTCAGACAGAAAAAGGCATCAAAAAGAGAAAACTCTGCGGAAATTCTACACCGACCACCGCTACAAGGTGACAAAAGTCGCTTGGGTGGGTACCCCCCCCCCCCACAAGGTCCTTGCCTTCTCCTTCTGCCTCCAATGGCTTAGACGTGGCTTTTCAGCCCGTCTACTTGGTTTTTTATTGGACATAGGACCTCCTTTTGGTCTTTGTCCTTTAAAAACCTGAGCTTATAGCCAAGCCAAGTGAATCAATAGCATCCTTTATTCTCATCCGCATGGATGATGGCGAAGTCCACATATGGCTTGCGACCGTCAATCTGAACGGGTCCCCCACAATCTCCTGAGAAGTTAGATCCTCATTTTCTTGCTTTTCATTGTAGTTTGTATTTTTCAAAAGAGACAAAAATCACAACTCTTGTCTTTCATTATTGATAAGGATTGTAAATCGGCTATAAACGCCAAAATCGGCTATAAACGCCAAAAATCGGCTATAAACTCCAAAATCGGCTATAAATGCCAAAAAAATCACCTTTCACGGCAAATCAAGAAAATGTCTCTTTTCTTAAATATATGTGCAATGGAAAACTTGAAAGAAGTTGATTTCCTTTTTACTTGCGAAGGTTGATCTCCGGATCACCACTTGCAATTTCAAGTAAAATAGTAAATCTGGCACACCCACACAAAAGAAATGTTGATGCACGCCTCTGCCCCCCTCCGGTTACGAAAGGGTCGGACCCAAATGGACTCCCACGTCTGCCGACCCCGATAGAACCGAGCAAGCAGGATGCGCCGGTCCATCACAAAGCAAGCTGCTTTCCAAACGCCATCTGACAAGCCGGAAAAATACAATGCGGCCTGATGTGTGTTCCATCTCCTCCAGCAAAAATAGCCTCACCAAGCCAATAAGTGAGGTAAACAGCGAGATCTCTCCGCAGTGCAATGTCAGGACAAATGGCTTCTGTACTTGTGAAGAAACCCCTCAACTCTTCTTGCATGGCCAAAGTCTTCTTCGAACTTGGATCCTTAGCCCTGGCTTCCCAGGTCGCACTATCAGACGATTCCTTGCTATCAAAAAAGTTGAGAGACGAAAAGCTAAAACTCTTCCAACTGCTGGATCTTACTTTCGAGCCCTCCTTCTCCTTTAAAAAATCATAGAAGGCGACGAGCTGAAAGTACAAAAGCCTGAACTCCTTCGACTGCTCCTCAAGGACGCTGTCAATCGGCATAAACTCCTCATAGAGTCTGCCAAGGATGGGCAATCCAGTAATGGCGCTCAGCTCCTTCAAAGAGAAACCAATCTCACCATTCGTCACAACGAAGGTATTGGTTTGTGGAAGGAATGACTCCAACATAGCCATGAAGGCCTCGTCGGAAAAGTTCACGGTCTCCCTAAAGGCGCAGACCGCATCAAAAATCCCGGCTTCCTTCAAAACGGCGCCACCAATCAGCAGGACGCGATCAGTCCACGACTTCCACTTGGAGTCAGCACTGAAACGTCCACGAAGTCGAAAAGGCTTCACCCAATTGCTGCCGTCACTGCTGAAAATGCCATGGCCCACCGGTCCCAAATCGACCGACGGATAATCAGAGCCCTGGTAGTGCTGGCCGGCATCAACATGTCCATGTCAGCAGGCGACTTCTTCGCATATCCAGGAGAACCACCAACAAAAACCCTGGTCTTGATTACATTTGTCCTTCTCACCCAGCTTGGAGGATCTTCCCTCTTAGAGCACGTGGGGGCAACGCTCATGATCGAGATGGTGCGATCAAACGTCGACCGGGTAGCAAAAATGCATTATCATGATGAGCAAAAAAAAAAAGAAACTTTCTCAAAAAAAAATAGAGAGAAAGGAGAAAGAAAAAGAACGAAAAAGAAAGAAGAAAAAGAAAACTTTCTCAAAAAAAAAAGAGGAAGGGGGCTGGCCCATAGGCCACTTGGCCGTACGGCCAGATCCGCCACAAAAGAAAAAAAAACACATGCAAAAAAAAAAAAGAAAAAACATGTAAAAAAAAAAGAAAACACGTGGAAAAGAAAAGAAAACGAAGAGAAAAGAAAAGAAAGAAAAAAAAAGAAAGAACTTTTTTTATCATCCTATTTCCTACAATGGAGTTTTCTTGAGAAAGGGAACTTATTTGAAGCCATTGATGGAGAAGAAGAAGAAAAGTCTTGAAGATCTTGAAGAAGAAGAACTCTTGGTCTTGAAGCCCTCTTGGGATTGTAACAAAAGAAAGCAAATAGAGCAAGAGATCCAACCTCTTCCTTGCTTTTATAGAAGAGAGCAAACCAAAGAAGGAAAAAAGAAAGAGGTAAGTGTTACTAATTAGTGACCTTACCAAAAGAAAGAAATTAGAAAGATTCTTTCCCAAAAGAAAGATATCTTGAGGGATTCTTTCCCAAAAATAAATCAATGAGAGATTTTCTCCCAAAGGATAGGAGACTTGAGATATTCTCTCCGAAAGAAAGATATCTTGAGATATTCTCTCCCAAAATAAAGGGAACATGAGAGATTCTCTCCAAGTAAAGATATTATTAGATATTCTCTATCCAAAGGAGATATTTTTAGATTTTCTTTACAGAAATGACACCATATGAGATCTAAGCCATTTCAAAAGCTTAAGGTCCCATGGGTTAGCCCATATGAGCCAGGTTTGACCACCTAGGCACTAAAAAAAAAAAATTGGGCTTTTAGTCAAAGAGAAATCCCTCTTACCAAGAGCTTACAAAAATGGTTCCATGCCTCTTTTGAGTTGATTGGACCATACAAAAAAAAAGAATTCCAAAGCCCCATGAGCTTCCAGAAATCAAACCATCCAGCCTCATATACCAAATTGAGCCAAAATCTTGAAATTGACATTCCACAAAAATCCAAACCAAATCCCGGTCCCCTAACTTGCCATATACAGCTTGTTAGGTCACAAGACCAAAACCAAAAACCAAAACCTGATCCCCTAACTTGCCACATACAGCCTATTAGGTCACAAGATCAAAACCAAAATCGATCCCCCAACATTCCACATACAGCTTGTTGGGTCACATGGTCAAAACCAAACCCGACCCCCTAGCCTGCAACATACAGCTTGTTAGGTCACAAGGTCAAAACCCAAATCCACATCCCTGATGTCATCTTCAAAACTTTGCCTCGAGATGGTATGTGATCCCTTTCACTACCATAAAATTCCCCTGGAAGCTCAAAAGGCTACAAATACCAAAAGAAAGACTGCTCAAAGACTTTTGGTCAAGTCACAAGCTCTCCTTCAAGAGGAGTACACAAGAAGTTTCGGGCCATTTCAAAATCATTTGGCCTAACTATGCTTCTCCGACAGCTGAAAAGGAGCTCCCGGCGGCGAAAGCATCGGAGACACCAAAACTTCGATCAAAGTCGATGGATGATTTCAAAATACATCCAAAAGGCTCCATGTCAAGTTCCGAGTCAAACCGACAACGTTTGACCCTATATCAACCCTCGAACAGCTAAATCAAGCCTCTCGGCGGCGAGAACCACCAAGTCCATCACTCATCAGATAGAGCACATGGACGGCTTCAAAATGCTTACAAAGGGCTACACGTCAAATTTCAGGTCATTTCGACAACATTTGACCAGACTTTGACGCTCGGAAGCCAAATCAGGCCTCTCGGCGGCGAAGATCCCCGGGACCATGGTTTCCAAGACAGAGCCTATGGATCATCTTAAAATGACTCCAATAGGTTCCCTGTCAAATTTCAAGTCAATCGGACATCGGTTGACCGCACATCAAGCCACGACATCTTCATCGCGATAAAAACAAGTCTACTAGTGATAAAACCCCAAACGGCTTCAAAACTCAAACAAAAGCCTATGGTTGGTCGTATTTATTGCTTAGGAGGCTTCACCCCAAATTTCAGGTCATTCCGACATCGTTTGGCCCAGTTTCAGCTTCTGACGGAAAATCGGCAACTCTGCGCGACAAAGTCTTCGGTTTTCTCGGAAAATTAGAAACTTTGCAAACCAAAATGCAAGGATTCTCATCAGGTTTTCTACAAGGAAATCAGGCCAATAAATGATCAAAAATGTCAAGAAAAAATACAGAATAAAAAAGAATAAAAAAATATAAAAAAACAGACACAAAACGAGACAAAAGGGGGGAAAACCCCCCCCCCCCCCAGGGTCGCAGACCCCTGCGACCCTGGCCCATGGTTGCCGGCGACCATGGAGCCCGGGATCGCCGGGAGGGCCCCGGAAGCACCATTTTTTGTCGTTTTTCGTGATTCGATGCGTCCGACCCCTGGGATTTTTCAAAATTCATACTTTTGAGACACCAAATCCTTTGACATCCGTCAAAATCACAGGTCAATCATCAAGAGTATCAAAATCAACATTGATCGCCAACCGGTCAACCAAAAAAGTGTGCTTTCTACCCGACCGATCGAGAAATCGACATGACAGATGGCACCGACCCGCTGTTGGCAACCAATACCTGAAGTTACATGGTCATCCGATGTCGATCTACATGAAGATCCATCAATGATCATCGCTAGAAGAATCCCAAAAGACGCGGCACGGCCCGCGACTCTTCAACTGCTCGGCGACCACTTAATGCGATTAATTGACTAGCTTTATTACAGTCATTAATCCATTTCTTTGGATGGCCCAATCAGAAGCAAGCATCTGAGAGTTACAAGTCAATTGATTCATGGCATTTAACCCATGAAACTCCTCCCATCATGGCGATTAAAGGCGATTAAATGCCCTCAATCTCCTCCGGCCAATCAGAAGCCAAGAAAAAGGAGTTACAAAATAAATGAGTTAAATTCTGTAACTCCTCCTATTATGCGGCTTAATGATAATAAAAGCCCATAAACCCTCCTAAAAGACTACCAAAAAGCCTATAAATAAAAGAGCACTCCAAGAAGAAAGAACAACACGACAGACTGCAGAAAATCCGAAAATTCAAACAGAAAAAGGCATTAGAAATCTAAGAGAAAGAAAGAGAGAAAACTCTGCGGAAGTTCTATACCGACCACCGCTACAAGGTGACAAAAGTCCCTTGGGTGGGGGTACCCTCCCCCAAGGTCCTTGCCTTCTCCTTCTGCCTCCAATGGCTTAGACGTGGCTTTTCAGCCCGTCTATTTAGTTTTTTATTGGACATAGGACCTCCTTTTGGTCTTTGTCATCTAAAAACCTGAGGTTATAGCCAAGCCAAGCGAATTAAGAGCATCCTCTATTCTCATCTGCATGGATGATGGCGAAGTCCACATATGGCTTACGACCGTCAATCTGAACGAGTCCCCCACAATCTCCTAAGAAGTTAGATCCTCCTTTTCTTGCTTTTCATTGTAGTTTGTATTTTTCCAAAAGAGACAAAAATCACAACTCTTGTCTTTCATTATTGATAAGATTTGTAAAATCGGCTATAAACGCCAAAAATCGGCTATAAACGCCAAAATCGGCTATAAATACCAAAAAAATCGCCTTTCACGGAAATCAAGAAAAATGTCTCTTTTCTTAAATATATGTGCAATGGAAAACTCGAAAGAAGTTGATTTCCGTTTTACTTACGAATGTTGATCTCCGGATCACCACTTGCAATTCCAAGTAAAATAGAAAATCTGGCACACCCACATAAAAAAATATTGATGCGCGCCTCTACCCCCCAGTTACGAAAAGGTCCGACCCAAATGGACTCCCATGTCCGCCGACCTCGGTAGAACCGAGCGATAGAAGCATTGTCCATCACACCCACACAAATGGTTTTAAAAGCTGTGCAAAATCCAAACTCCCCCAAGTAGGCTGGCTCATAACCTTTGAGTCAACTCAAGCCTAATTTCTTTAATTTTAACTCTATCAAATCTATGAAAAAGGCCTTAGGGACGGGTTAAAGAGGGAGAAAAGGTTACAAATAGAGGAGGTCACTCATTCTTTTAATAATAAGTGGAAGATTAAATCTGTGGGCCTTAAATTAGACAGGGCTAAAGCTTATGAATCAGATAGAATGGGAGCGCTTCCGTCTCGTTGTTCTTGAGGCATTTGTTTTCCATAAGGACATCATTTAAATTATTTCATAATGTATATCTTTCGTCTCTTTCTCTATTTAACTTAATGAATCTCGTTTTGGAAGTGTGATCCAAATAGAATAAAAACAAGGCAATGCTCTATCTCCTTAATTAATTATGAGGATGGAAGTCCTCTCCCATATGCTTTTAAATGCAGAAGATAAAATGCTGATTCATGCTGTTAAAGTGGTTAGAAATATGCCTAGTGTCTCCCATTTATCTTTTGCGGATGACAAAAAATTTTCTTTTGTAAGGCTGAATTTAGCGGGGTTAGAGAAATAAAGCATATTCGGTACTTCGCTCGGGCAATTTGTCAACTGCCTAATTTAGTTAAGGCACTTGCTACGTAAGGTGTATGGAGCTGACAAAAATCTTAGAGATTAGGCTTATGAGTGATGATAAAAAAATGTTTAAAGAATCGCATCTTCGTAAAAAGAAACAAGAACAATAGTTTTCAAGGCCTCATAGATAAAATTAATGTAGGATTATATCTTGGCAAACCCATCTTCTCTCCCAGGCTGGGACAAACACACTTATAAAATTAGTTGCTTCTGCAATCCTAGTTTACAACATGTCAGTTCTTCAACTCCCATTGACAAGATGAACAAAATATTTAGAAGATTCTTCTAGGGGGATTCTTCATAGTTAATGTCACGCCCCAGAATGTAATCTGGGGTTAAGCGTGAGATTAGGGCCAATTAAAACTTTTCCAACATTAATCAAATGTAACTTAGCTCTAATCATGTCCCAAATGGATCGAAGACCACTGTGAGGTGTAAACATTTCCACAAATATAAATAACAAATAGCAGAAGCTTTATAAATGCAAGTGGTATCTCAAGACTGAATAGTTTAGAGCAAATACTGAATATCATAACTAAAGTTCAATGTTTGAGACCGTTAACAAAATATTAATTACAACATTAGGCCGCATCAAAAACCTGGTCCTAATCAAAATGATAAAGAACCAAAAGATGAAACTAAACAGATATATCGTACGGAGTCAATACGGCTAGACAATGTCGTCCGTACAATACTCTAAGGAGTCATCAGGCTAATCTGCCTGAACTTCCTTCGTTGTTTCCTCTTCGTAGTAGGTAAGCTCAGTACCTATGCACCAAGAGTAGCATCATCAACACAACAGATGGCAAGCAATATATATATCCATAGATATGCAATACAAATAAGAGTGAACGAGTGAACATAATCATAGGAAATGCATACCATCTTGATCGTGCGAAATGCATCACACTCGAATCATAAACAGACTATCAAAGTAGGCATCCACATATGCTACTAATAAATGAATTGGGCGCTGATATCCAATGTTCAAATAACAGATAACAGATATCTCTTGGCTCATGTGGCACGGTCCCCGAGGGTTCTGGCTCATAATCTTTCCTTGAGGCATATAATTCAGAGTCCTCACACAGGTGGAGTCCTAGCTGTGCTGAACGTGTCAGCTGAGTGGTGCCCGACATAAAGAATCCTAAACAGACTAACTAGTGAAGAGCTAGGTTTTCTTGCACGAACAAGATTCATCAACAATAGAGAAACTACTTTGCTTCAAATCAGATCGAATCAGATTTCAAAGACAGATTTCCATAGTAGTTCTCTTAAAGCCTTTACGATCAAAGCCACCTAGCCTCGACACCTCAAACAGATTTCAGAACAAACGGAAAATCAAAAGGGATCCTAAGTTCATCATCTAAGTTGTCAATGTGATCCAAAACAAAATAAAGTAAAGCAAACAGAGCTATAGAACATGTCCATTACATGTAGACAGTACCAAATGGTACAATTCAGAATCAAAAGCAATAGACAATCCAATCCTAAGTCAATTGTTAATCCTAAAGCATCATACAACCTACTCAGTCAAGGAAAGGAATTAGAGATCGCGATACCCAAACAAACAGACTTCGTGCATTGATATAAAGAAGGTATCTCGATGTCCCGTACTGTTTAAGATTGAGATAGATTGAATCCCAATACAACCGGAATAACCGTGAAGAACGTCGGCTCAAAACATCCTCACGCATAGTCAAATGAGTCTAAAAGGGTAATCAAGTTTCCACCTAAGTCCATAGACCAAGGGACAATCCCTTCAAAAAAGGGGGAAATTCGGTAAAGATAAACATCAAGGTCGGTTAACCGAGGGTTGACCGACATGGCGACCGACCGCTCAAAATACCCAAAAAACATGCTCTCTGGAAATGGGACCGATAGGTCACAGAGTGCAGTTCGGTCGACCAAAGTTCGACCGACATGGTGACCGAGTTCACAACGCCATCTTTAGGAAGATTACAGCACACTGGAATTGGAACCGACAGGTCACCGAACTACAGTCGACACCAAAGTTTGGTTGACTGAACTGCTCCCAGAATTCGGAAACGAATTTTGAGATTGGTTCAGAAAAGGGGAGTTTCACTCCCTTCCTTCATTCACACCTGCAAATAAAGAAAAATAGGGACTAGTCCTCTCCACATACATCCATACCCCCTCTCATCAAGTCCATTCAAACCAATAACCAAATAAAAATCCAATCCATTAGGCTAACAAATCTAATTATCATGTTTTCAAATCTCTAAGTATCAAATTGAGCAATTAACATCTAAACCATGATTTTTCCATACAAATCAAGAGAGACAAACATATCAAGCATGAATATAGATATCTACTTGCCTTAAGGTGAAGAGCTTAAGAAAACCAAGAAGAAATTAAGTGAAAATCCTCTTTGAAGCTCAAACTTGTGTAGAAGCTCTCAATCCCAAAATCAACTACAAAAATGGATGCAAATAGGTTGGTTGAATTTCTCTACAACATTTCTAATCCAAAGGAGGAAGGTTCACTAAGTCTATAAGCTTAAATAGCCTACCTTTGAATGGGTTGTGGGAGAATAGCTTAGACAGTAGATGAAAGTGATCTTGGAAGCTTGGGGAAGAAGATTGGAAGCTTCACTGGCGACGCCGGAGCTCCGGTGATTGTCGTTGGCAAGGAGGCAGTGAAGGGGCTTAGATGGGGGCTGGGTTTGTTGTAAGGGAATAGTGAAACGAAAGAGATGTGAAGTAGGAGATGGGTGGTGTTATATTAGGTTAGTTTTAAGGGTTAATTATGGTTTAGTTCATGGTTCTACTAAAGATGGTTTTTGGGCCTCTTCGATGCGTCGAATCGAAACGCGACTGAAGACTAAAGTTTGTGAAATGTCGAGACCTACCCGATGCACCCAAACTCACAAAAACTCATAATCTCATAAAAACCCTTGAAAACTTTCCAAATTACAAACCACCCCCCTACTGTACCCAAACAAACTCGGACTCGCGCGAGAATTCGCAAGCGTGATCCATACGATAAACCCGACTCGCTAAGACTCTAAACACACTTACTAACCAATCAAGCAATTAATTACAATTAGTAGGGAATTAAGGGACGGGGTGTTACAGTTAACAAGGTGCACAAAATTAAATTGAGTGAATATGTAAGCTGATTGATGATGGGAGTTTGGAAACTAGGGATACAAAGGGAAATAATTTGGCTATGTCAGTTAAAACCTATTGGAGCTGCAGATCTAACGAGGATTATTGAGCTTTAAGACCCTCAAACAAATATATTGTCCGAACTAACCTCTTTGGGAAGCTAAATTTAGGAAGGGTAATTCCTGGTTCTACGAAGGTTTTCTAGAAACAACTAATTTTATCAATGAAGATGTGGTTGGATCCTTGGGAATGTTGAAAACATTTCAATTTAGAGATGCAGTTGGATCCATTGTGAGAGAGGACTTACAAGCCATCTTCAGATGTTTCTACCCCATAACTTGTTGTTAAGGATCTTTTGGATCCTGGTGGAAATTGGAATATGCAACTCTTAAGAAACAACTTCAATAATCTTGTAGATCTTGAAAATATTATGAAAATGTATATTCCCAACCATAATAGATGTGATAAAAGAATATGATCTTTCACAAAAAATGGCGGACTTTCTTCCAAATATGCACGAGGCTATTACAATGGAATGTAATGGTAGTATTATCTCTTCTTTTAAATGAGAATCTATGTGGCATCTACCCCTTTCACTGAGAATCATTTTCTTTGGATGGAAATTATCGCGACCCCGGACCTGGTCAAAGGCCGAATTCGGGATCGGGACGGTGATTAGTGATGATGATGATGCCATGTCAAACACAATAGTTGATTGGCCCATACGTACACGGATTTAAGAAGAATACTTTGTCCGTGCACGTGATTTCCCACAGGATTCCACGGTGAGGATTTCACATACAAGTCAAGTACATAATCGGGATGCATAAGCATGTAGCAAATCGTATATAACATTTCATTTCATAAACAAAACTAGTTGCATAATATAAACAACATAGTATCAGGGTGAGCAATGATCATTAGCATTTCCCAAAAGAATGAGGTTAGAGTTTATACAAAAGATCAGTTGATTAATTTGCCCCAAAAATAATGGCCAACAAATGCCAGTACAACCCAAAAGAGTTCGCAAAAGATGTTAGTCAAGTGCCCCAAAAAGTGACGTATCTCGAAGCTTGACCAAATGTCTACATGACATCGTCAGCTAGCCACTCGACAACACGTTACGGTTCACCGACCGCCTCCACTGGCTCCTTCTCAAAGGTAACTGGTTCTGGACTTGAGTACCAAAGAATGGGTCAGACACGACGGTCTGGCAGGTGGGTGAAAAGATATAATAACAATATAATAAAACAATGATACCTTGGAAAACATCGAAACTTGTATAAATAATGAATTTCATGAAAGATAATGCATCATTTATTTACGAAAGGACATGAGCAGTATAAAACATGTAAAGGTACCAAGAAACAGGAACTAGGAAGATAGCAACTACACAAAGCTAAATCCTCTCTCACTAAAGTGATGAGAGCACATCGGGATGCTGACCTCAGTCACACAATGTGAGGAGAGTCAACGATTAAATACAATAATACATATATACTATACGGGACCACGGTAGCGAACCGGGTATCGGGACTGGACGGGATCCAGGCTGCAGCTGGCGGGACGGGAGGGGGATCTCCAAGTCTGTAGATCAAACCAATAAGGTGTTAGTTTAAATGGACTCAATACAGTAAGTGATATAATAAATTGATTAATTTCTTTATTTATCAATATATTCATGCTTTCCTTTCATGCGATGAATGGTGTTTTATTATGTACTTGCACATAACCAATACGATTGACATGATGGTTCATGCGATGAACAGGAGTCCACAAGTATATTAGATGTAATACATGTGTATGGATGAGATCCATACACGGGAGATATGTATAGCAAATCTTATACTTAAATATATTCACAACCAGTGATGAGATTGAACATCTCATCTGACTAGGTTGCAGTACTTTGATCACTATAAGATAGTGTGATTTGTCTCGATCAACAGAATGTAAGATTCTGAATCATAGTGCGGGTATACATTGGATGTATTGAAGGACCATGAGAAGCACCGACTAGGGAACAACTGGCGGGACAGGAGGGGGATCTCCAAGTCGGTGGATCAAACTAATAAGGTGTTAGTTTATATGGACTCAATCCAGTAAGTGATATAATAAATTGATTAATTTCTTTATTTATCAATATATTCATGCTTTCCTTTCATGAGATGAATGGTGTTTTATTATATACTTGCACATAACCAATATGAATGACATGATGGTTCATGAGATGAACCGGAGTCCACAAGTATATTAGATATAATTCATGTGTGTGGATGAGATCCATATACGGGAGATATGTATGCAAATCTTATACTTAAATATCTTCACAACCAGTGATGAGATTGAACATCTCATCTGACAAGGTTGCAGTACTTCGATCACTATTAATAGTGTGATTTGTCTCAATCATCAGAATGTAAGATTTTGGATCATAGTGCTGGTACATTGGATGTATTGAAGGACCATGAGAAGCACCTTATGAACATTGTCTTTACTTTAAGGTCTACTCTCATAATTTCCTAGCAATAGGCTCTCAATCCTGAGACATTAATGAACTCAAGTTTCTATCTATTTATTTGCTTTGAGTCACCAATGAGTGAGGCCAGCTATAGGTCAACACCTCGGTGATTTGAATACGTGGTAGTAGAGCTGCGAGAACATTCAGTGGCCAAGATGGAATCTATCTTTAATATCCCCTTGTGCCAATTAATGGATTTATCATTGGTAAGTGCGCACCCTTTCCAATTAAGAGTTAATTGGAAAGGTACCTATGATCATTATAATTAATTGGGGCTCAAGGATAATAAGATGTGGATCTAGTTTGGAAGAAAGGTCTAATTGATCCATGGATATTGACGGAGGGGCCTACTTGCGGTCATAGGGAAGTTTAGGGTCTTCTATGTAATAAATTCCTAATACTAGAGTTCAATTGCATTTATATAGTGGAGTTATTTGTAATTAACTGCGGGCCCGGATTACACATGAGATGTGGGGTCGTGAATCCTAGTTGGAGCCAACTTTCTAAGGAATCCCTCACGGTCCCCACACTAGCCCAAGTTATTAGAAAGATACTAATTCTAGTTGAACTCTAAAAGGAAAGCTACTATTTCTATTTAAAGTGAGACTTCTAATTGTGGTCACAGTAAAGTAACTAATTTTAGTAGAAGTGAGACTTCTATTTTAATTAGAAAGGAATTAGAAAGTTACTAATCATATTTGAAGTGAGACTACTAATTATGATTTAATAAGTTACTAATTATTGTGGAAGTGAGACTTCTATTTCAATTAGTTAAAATAAGAAGTTGTTTTTAAGTAATAAATAGAGGAGAAAAAGATGTTGCACGCCCCATGCAAAAATTCACCTAGGGATTCACGCCCAACATCATTTGTGCAAGAGTTGCACATCGTCTTTCTCCTCTCACTCTTCTAGTTCTTCCTTAGAGTTTCTAGTAGTTTCCTCTTGAAGATCCCACCTATCTTCTTGAGAAAAGAGAATCTGATACGGGTCATAGCGTGGAAGATCAAGAGGTCTTGGAGATTCCTATTTGATACGTGAAAGAGTTTTATCATCAAAGAAAGGCGCAACTTCTCCATTAGAGCACAACCGAGCTCCAAATGTATAATCTACTTCCTTGTATGTTGTAGATTTATTTGTTGCTTGTTAGCTACTGGTTCTATCTTCTAGATAGATTTATTTACTGATGATAATGGCTGAGATTGAGGGTATGCATCTTGGATTAGTTTAGTAGCCTTCTAGATAGTTGATCACTGCATCAAGTTGGTCAAAAGTTTTGAAACCTATCCTAGAGGCCCACCTAATTTCTATTAATTGGTATCAAAGCCTTACCTTATCTCTAATCATGTTAGATCAGTAAGCTTGTTCTAATCTTTGCATGAGATGCGAAGAGCATAGAGTGAGGGCTATGCAAGGATCAATTTTTGATGGATTTGCTTTGTTATTTAGTAGATCCATGTTTGGAATGTCACAAAAGGGTTTAATAGTATGGAAAGATGGTAGGAAGTCATTGGTACACTTTAAAAGTGTTTTGGAGAAGATTGAACACGAAACAGAAAACCCAAGTTGCAGATTTCCGTCAGCCCGGTTGTCACGTCCCAAAACTGGGATCCTGCAGCGATCCGATCTCGGGATGTGAAATTTTGGAATTAATTAAAACTTTTTATTTCTCCCAAGATCCGTGTGTGTGAGGAAACAACACTCCTTCACAACCTGAATATTTCGCGGAAGCTATCGTGGTGTTGCGACTCCGAGTCCGTGGCCATCGGATTCCGTGTCGCACTCAACCTATAATATAAAGCCATCAAATTAAGGCTCATCATCAGACTGGTACAAATCATAAATCATAAAACACTAAGCTGACAGTAATAGGATAATTTATTTTCCACACATGTTTAAGTTATAAAATCACAAAAGTACATTCATTAAAATTGCCAAAGGAAAAAGGCTAATCAAAGTCATCTAAACATAACCAACTAAATAAATACTATCCCCAGTTGTGTTACGAACTCTGGCGCCAAACTTGAGATCTAGATGACATCAATGGGCAGCCACTCATGTCCAACCGGTGGCTCAACCGCCTCCTCCGATCAAACCACAAAAAGGCAAAGAGGTCAGGACCTGGCACCAAACAAGAGGGGTCAGACACAACGGTCTGGCAAGCAAATAAAACAGATAATAGGATGATGAGAAATATATAAAACATTATAAAATAATTTGTAAATACATTTAAAGTTCTAAACAATAATAGCGATGAATTAAAGGAACAATTTCTAAAAACATTAACAATTTCAAAGGATATAATAAATCAAATGAAATGATAGCAAATCAATGCAAAACAGTGTCAATAGAACAAAAACAATAGTAATTGAATAAATCAATGGCGATCAAACAAGTCAATAATGATCAATAAATCAATGACAGTCAAATAAATCAATGGCAATCGAGAAAAGGATTGGCAACCACATATGCTATATCCTCCTATTATCGAAGTAACAAGAGCACTCACTCAATAACGTACTTTACTACCGAAGTAATAAAAGTACTCAATCAATAACGTACCTCATTACCGAAGTAATAAGAGTACTCAATCAATAACATACCTTATCACCGAAGTGACAAGAGTACTCGTACCCTATTACCGAAGTAACAGAAATACTCGTACCCCATTACCGAAGTAACAGGAGTACTCGATCAATCACCAAACCATAATAAATGGACGGGACGATCTAACCCTTCCCATGGCTGGAAACAATCAATCAATAGAGTCCAAACTGCAGTTGGCAATAATTTAAGGATCCCAAACCGGGTGATCGGCCTGAAGAGGAACCCAAGCTTATTGGTGCCGAACGAAATCTGAAATTGATATAAATCAATTAGTGTAATGCATTTTCATCGATAAGAAAAACTACTATAGGCAATTTCAAGCGAACACTATCGATCAATACAAATGAGTAGTCTTACTGTTTTCCAAACGTGGCGAACCACTCAAATACATTTCAACACAATTTGTAGAAAGTATACAAATTTCCTTGGCGAACCACTCAAATACATTTCAAATCGATTTACAAAAGAATGCATATAACTTCTCTAACTTGGAATAGAATAGTGTATGGCTGATTAATGACTTACCAAGGGATGTCTCAATGCACACTTTATCCTTAATGGTTTATTTATAAAAAGATAGGCTTGGTACCAATGAAAATCCACAACATTTAAGGCTATAAAGTGTGCATTGAGACTCTTAAAATTTCCCAGGTAATTCTAACATCAAGCCTTCCTCTCATTTTTTTTCCATTCAATTTACACAATTTGAAGTATTACAGTTTATCTTGATCATTCCCGAGCTTCCATGAATCAATAGGGGTCAATGGGCCTCAAATAAGCCAAAGAAAAGGCTGGAAAGGGCATGAAACAGACCTGGGCCGAACCCCAGGTCCACTCGAGCGGCCCACTCAAGCGGCCCAGGGTCCACTCGAGCGGACCCCTCCCAGAAGCTGGTCCGCCCCGAAACCGGGATCCTGCAGTGATCTGATCTCAGGGAGCGTGATTTGGGGTTAATTAAAAACTTGTATTTCTCCCCAGGATCCGCGTGTGTGAGGAAAGAAAATTTCCCAAACACATCAAAATATTTCGCGGAAGCTTACAAGGCATTGCGACCCGGAGTCCATGGCCATTGGATTCCGCATCGCATTCAACCTACCAGCGTAAAACTGTCATAACAATATTCAGACTTAGACTGGAGCAAATCATAATATCAGAATATACAGAGCTGACGGTAACATGTTGATCCTTACCCGAACATATTCAAGTTACAAATTAACAAGTGCATTAATTACATTCCCAAGATAAAGGCTAACAGAAGCCGTACAAAATATCAAGCTAAGAACATATACTACCCAGGGGTGAAACGTAGCCCCGGAGTCAAGCATGACGTCTACATGACATCGTTGACACACCAAGTCTGCAAAACTCGTGGCTCCGAAGCTAACTACACACGAACTAGCTTAAGACGAAAACCTGCTACCTAGAGCACCAAAGTGTAGAATATCAAACACGACGGTCTGGCAGGTGATCAATTTAGGAAAGAGCATAAACAAAACTAAAGCTTAAAAGAAACAATGCTTAAAACATTTTACTGAACTTAGAAACATATTTACAAGGTTTAAAACAATGCATGAGCAAGATGCTTATCAAGAAAACAAGATGCCACAAACGATATACGAAATGAAACTAACATGAATAGTAATCCACAAAGAGCCCATCCTTTCTCCATCATTCATGATGATTAGAGCAAGCACGCATGACAAGCACGACACGCAAGAACACGAACCCACGCTACACGAGGTAGACGGGGAAACCGGCCGTGGAACCGGAACACGCATGATGTGTATAAAATACACGACTAGTGTGCAGACTGTCCACAAGTTTAAGGACCCCCGAACAGTGGATCAGACTGAAAGGGCGGTCTAAGCTCAGTGGCATTTACTTAAATTCATGAATGCACGAGACAAAAATATACTTACGAGATAAATCACACAAAAAGGAGAAAACTACTTGTCAAGCTAGTAGAGACTCGCCGTTTGAAGCCCGTGGTTGACACGCTTCGCCCCATGATTAAGGGTGCCGCCTGAACCGAGTTCTTATATTTTCCTCATCGACCACGCACAAGGTGGACGATGCAAGCAAGACAAGACACGATAACATGAACTAGTAATATGTCAAAGCCACGAAAGTAGTCCCCTTGTTTATTCTTAAAAACAAATCTTCAGACAAACTTGTGCTTGAAGTTTTTAAAGCGAAAGCATGACTATTTTTCTTGAATCAATTTCTCAAACGAACTTGTACTTAGAAATTTAAACAATACGCGAATATATTTTGGATATCAAAACTAAAGTTCGAAAAGCAAGGTCTATCGAGCATGTGCTCAAGACTCCCATTGATTCCTGTGTATTTGAAATTCAATGTCAGAAGAATAGAAATGAAATTGGTGCCTCCGAAGTTAGGATATTTTTAAATTTCAAATATACAACATTCAATTAGAGATCTCTCAACATTATCTAAACTTTTTAATCTTCAAGATATTTACAAAAATCATGTAAATTAGTCCAAGAATTAAATCAGGCCATAAATCAGTGTAAATACATAAAACAGGCCCAAAATTCCACAAAAGGGCATTAAATAGCCCAAATGAATTGGGTTGCAGGGACTGGGCCCGCTCGAGCGGGCTTGGGTCCGCTCAAGCGGACCTTCCCAGAGGGTGGGCTCGCTAGAGCGAGCCCAGGCTCGCTCTAGTGAGCCTGCTCTCTGGCTGGCCCGTTGGAAGTGCATTTTTGTACTGTTTTGGGGGCTTCTTTTGCACTTCTTTGAAACTCTTCTTCCTTCATTCATCAATCATCATTCTAAATCATTAAAAACTGAATTGATTCATGTCCAACCATTTTTCATTCATCACTAAACTAAAACATTACCTTTCATTTACAAAAATCAACATGGAAAATCATAAATAACCATAAGAAATATACAAAATCTGATTTGAGCTCTTTTCAATGAGATGTCACTAATAAAAGAAAATAACTTCTCATATCAATCTAATTAGAAATCAAGTCCAAGATGAGCATAAATTTGAAGAACATGAACATGGCATAAACTAAGAGTTTGAGCAATAAAATCATACATTTCAAAAATGAAAACATTCCATAAACCACATACACATAAAACCTATAGAGATTACTTGCCTTGGCCAAAAGCTACTCAAAACTCTCACAATTCCAACCCAAGAGAAGAGCCACGAAATCTACACAAAAAGCCCCAAAAAGGGCACACAAAATCAATATTTTGGTCACCAAAAACCCCCATTTCGAAAATGGGTTTGAAAGTTAGGGAAAGGGGCTCTTTGAGAGCTAAAGGAACTCCATGAAAGAGATGGGTTCAAGCTCTTACCTATGGCTGTCCAAACAAGAAGAAGGAGAAAGATGGAGTAGAAAATCAGCTAGAATCTCCAAGAAAATGGTAGCAATCAAAAGCTTGAGATGAGAGGAAGAGAATGGCGGTCTTAGATTTGAAAATGGAGCTCTCTAGCTAGATCAAACAAGAGGAAGAAGATGAGAGAAAATGGGTATTCTCCTCTCAGCTCTAGGTCAAGAAGGTGCAGGAAAATGAAAAATGGAAGAGAGAGAGGAAGGACATGACTTAAGTAGCTTGAAAATGGGCCCCATTCAGCTTAAACTTAAAATGGCTAAAACATGGTCTTGCGGGCCCCAGACGAGATCGACGAAGAAGACAAAATCGATCGTTGAAATATCTAGTTTCCAAAAAGTATATTTTCCCCAATTTCTGAAATTTTCGAAATTCAGGTACATATTTAGTGTAAAATGTCATTTTTGCCCTTTTTCTCAAAAAACGTGATTTCTGAGTCTCAAACCCAAACGGATAAAACATGAAAGTTGTTGAGATCGATCAAATGAGTCAAAAGGAATAAAAATTAGAGTTTTTAGAAATCAAGAATAATTTATCACAAAAATACATTTCACAAAGGCCGGGTCAAACCAAAGTCAACGGTCCATAAAATCTCCAAAGTTACGAAAAATCTATCAAATTCAAAAGCCAAGTCAAACCCACTACTAATATTACTCAAAAAGAAAAACCATAATTAAAATAACACTAAACCCAAAAATTGGGGGTCGGGGTCTTACACCCAGGGGATACACCTTCTCCCCTGAAAAGCCAATAAGGGGAAATTTGACGGGCTGCAACCTCTCCCGCCCCAACTTCAGCTTATCATAAGCTTCTACAAATAGAATATCTGCAGAACTTCCACTATCTACCAAAATTCTATGTACCTGAAAATTGGCGACAGTCATGGTGAGCACCAGAGGGTCATCATGGGGGTGCTGGATCCCTTCTAAATCCTTATCTGAGAAGGATATGATTTTGTTAGCGCCATGCCTAGGTGCCTTGGACGGGCGTGCCTCCTCAGGATGTCTTGCCTTTCTTGCATGGGCCTTCATGGCCGAGAGCGACTCTACCGGTCCTCCTGAGATGTTTCGGATTTCTCCGATCGGCTGCTGGTTCTCCAGATTGTGAGGTGGTGGTGGTGGCAGTGCTTGCCCCCTACCCGCAACATATTGGCGCAGGTGGCCATGCTGAATGAGATCCTCAATCTGCCGCTTGAGTTCATAACAGTCGTCGGTATCATGGCCATGGTTGCGATGGAAGCGACAGTACTTGTTCGGGTTCCTCCGGTTTGGAGGAGATTTCATCTTCCCTGGCCATTTTATGGCGGGGTCATCTTGTATTTGGAACAACATGTGCTCTACAGTGGCAGTGAGAGGGGTGAACACTTGCCTATCTCTTTGCGGAGCGGGACCGAGACGGTCTCTGACAGGTACTCTTTCTGTCTTGCTTTGTTTGTTGCTTGTTTCTTTCTTCTCGTCTCTGTTCCGCTCCTTTCCATTGCTGCCTGATCTGGAGAACTCTCCTTGCCTCGCCCTGGTGGTGTCTTCAGCATTCATATATTTTTGGGCTTTCGCCAGTAATTCTGGAAAGCTCTTTAGCGGGCGCTTCATCACTGAGAAGAGGAAACTCGACGAGCGAAGGCCTCCGATAAAAGCGTCAAGGAGACCTTGTCGTCGGGCTCTTCGACTTGAAGTACCTCCTCGTTAAAATGAGTGAGGTAGCTCCTGAGGCTTTCATTCTCGTCCTGCTTTATACTAAGCAGGTGTGTGGCAGGCTTCTGGTGGCGGCGCCCACCAATGAAGTGTGAGACAAAAGATTTGCTCAATTCTCCAAAGGTGGCAATGGATGCTGATTGGAGATTGGCGAACCACTGCCGGGCAAAACCTTTCAGCGTGGTTGGAAATGCCCTGCACATGATCTCGTCGGGGATGCTGTGTAGCTGCATTTTGGTTTTATAGGTCTCTAGGTGGTCCAATGGATCCTTCCTTCCATCGAAGGTCTCCATGGAGGGCATTTTGAACTTTCGAGGAAGTGGGTAATTCACCACATCGGGCTTGAACGGAGTATCCGTTCGCCCGACTAGGTAATCCACCGTCTCGGGTGCCTGCGCCTTCATGGCGTTGCGGACATCGCCCAGTTGATTCTGCATTTCTTTGATTTTTTCCTCCCAGCGATTATGAGGCTTCCTGGAGGAATCAGGGAAATAACTCTCATCTCCAATGCTGTGATTCTCAGTTAGTTTTATGGTCTCAATACCAGCATATGATTTAATAAATTGATTCATTTCTTTATTAATCAATATATTCATGCTTTCCATTTTCATGAGATGAATGGTGTTTAATTATATACTTGCACATAACCAATAGGAATGTATACTAGATATAATACATGTGTATGGATGAGATCCACATATGGGAGACATGTATAATAAATCTTATACTTGAATATCTTCACAACCAGTGATGAGACTGGACATCTCATACTGACAAGGTTGCAGCATTTTGATCACTATGAGATAGTGTGATTTATCTCGATCATTAAAATGAAAGACTCTGGATCATAGTGCTGGTACATTGGATGTATTGAAGGACCATGAGAAGCACCTTATAAACACTGTCTTTATATTAAGGTCTGCTCTCATAATTCCCTATCAGTAAGCTCTCAATCCTGAGACATTAATGAACTCAAGTTTCTATCTATTCATTTGCTTTGAGTCACAATGAGTGAGGCCAACTGTAGGTCAACACCTCGGTAATTTGGGTATATGGTAGTAGATCTGTGGGAACATTTAATGGTCAAGATGGAATCTGTCTCTAATATCCCCTTGTGCCCATTAATGGATTTAATCATTGGTAAGTGTACACCCATTCCGATTAAGAGTTAATTGGAAAGGTACCTTTGATCATTATAATTAATTGGGGCTCAAGGACAATAAATATGGATCTAGTTTGGAAGACAGGTCCAATTGATCCATGGATATTGATGGAGGGGCCTACTTATGGTAATAGGGAAGTTTAGGGTCTTCTATGTATTTCCTAAGATTGGAGTTCAATTGCATTTATATAGTGGAATTATTTGCAATTAACTGTGGGCCCGGATTGCACATGAGATGTGGGGTCGCGTGTCCCAGTTGGAGCCAGCTTTCTAAGGAATCCCTAGTGGTCCCCACGCTAGCCCAATCATCAGACGGATACTAATTCTAGTTGAACTCTAAAAGGAAAGTAACTATTTCTATTTGAAGTGAGACTTCTAGTAGTGGTAATAGTATGTTTCTAATTATTAATGGAAGTGAGACTTCTATTGTAATTAAGAAAGAGAAGAAGGTTACTAATTAATTTGGAAGTGAGACTTCTAATTAAATTAGTAAAGAGTTGTTTGCAAAAGCTATAAATAGGGAACCAAAGGGGGCTTGGACGTCCACCTTGGAATTCACGCCCAGCCCCCTTTGTGCAAGAGTTGCACATCTCTTCTCTCCCTCTTCTAGTTCCTTTAAGTTCCTAGTTTTCTTCTCTTGAAGATCCCACACATCTTCTTGAGAAAGAGATTCTGATTCGGGTAATAGCGTGGAAGGGCATTGGGTTTTGGAGAAACCTATTTGATTCGCGAAAGAGTTCGTCATCAAAGAAAGTAGCAAATTCTCTATTAGAGCACAACCGAGCTCCAAAGGTATAATCTATTTCCTTGTATGATATAGATCTTTGTTGCATGTTTGTTACTGATTTTTTATCTCCTAGATAGATTGAATTACTGATCATGACAGATGAGATAGAGGGTTTGCATCTTGGACACATTGGTAGCCTTCTGGATAGTTGATCCTTGTATCAAGTGGATCAAAAGTTTTTGAAACCTATCCTAGAGGCCCACCTAATTTCCAACAATTGGTATCAGAGCCTTACCTCATCTCTAATCATGTTAGATCAGTAAGCTTGATCTAATCTTTACATGAGATGCGAAGAGGATAGATCATGGGCTATGTACAGATCAGTTTTGATGGTTATGCTTGAATAATTAATGAATCCATGTTTGGATAGTCACAAAAGGGTTTAACAATGATGGAATGTTGGTAGGAAGCCATTGGGAGTCTTCAGAAGAGTTCTGGAGATGTTTGGACACGAATTAGAAAAACCCAACCTACAGATTTCCGTCAGGTCGGTTGACCGAACCCTCTGGTCGGTCGACCGAAGACACTGGACACCCCCGGACCCCCTTTGCGTAGCGCATGATTTATAGTAGTGGCAATTATTTGGCATCTTGTCTTTCCATTGTTGTTTGGTAACCCGGTTTTGTGAGTTGCTTTGCTAGTATGAGATACTAACATGCAGGTTATCATGTCCTCTCCATATGGCCCACAAGTCTTTTACTTTCTTTTATGGTTGAATGTTTATTTTTGGCAAGTTGTAAAGGGCATCATGGTTTCCTTGGTTTCCCGGTTCAGGGCAAGGCATGGTGAAATTCCCTATGAGCCTTTTTATTTCCATTAATAGATTACCGTGTAAGTCTCATCGTAGAGACATAGGAATTTATGTAATTTTCTAAATTTGTAAATTCTGGCGATGTCCGAGACAAAGAAGGAAAGTGTTGTTGGACTCCTAATCAAAGAGTTTGAATATTACCAAAAGAGATTTGGAGTTTCCCAAAGAGTTTGAGGAATTCCAAAGTCTTGGAAAGTCTAGAAGTCCAAGAAGTCTATTTTGCTTGGGCCATGTGGAGGAGAGGACTAGTTTCTAATTTTAGCATTTTCTATTTATGGTTGAATGCTTTATTTAGAATGTTTCCAAATCTGATTCAAACATAGCAAGTTACTAAAATTGGTCAAATCAAATTATTTTTGGAAAGAGTTCTAATTAGTGTTGATGACTCATGAGATGGACACATTGGTAACACTAATTTTAGAAACTGAACTTTCCTTATAATAACTTGACTTGGAACCAATGTTAGATCATATCATGAGATGATTTGATGTTCATATTTATATGTGGGCCTTAATACCTTAAAAAGGAAATCCTCAATTCTAAAATATTAAGTGGGAGCGGGACATTTAATTTTAGAAATCCCCATGGTTTTCCACCATAGGTCCATTGTAAGGAAAGTATTAGCCTCGCGCCACCAAGAGTGTGGCCGTTCCTTCGGAGGGCTTTTATTTGTCTGGTTACTAGATATGGATCTCCAATGGATAGTATTGGTGAGACGTGGTGGGGGTTCACTCCCCTAGGAGTAGCTGCCCATGACGGTTGTCATTCAATATTAGTTGGTGGGTCACACTTAACTAATATAGTGATGTAGTATCCCCTAGGATTTGCATCATGTATTTTAGAAACCAAAGTTAATCGGGAGTCATACATTATTTGGTATGAGATACCTAGATAATAATGAATAATGGGGATCATGGATAGTTAGTCTTAATTCTAATTTTGACGAACTTTGATCCGCACCAATCCAAGGACATTCGCACTCCCCTAGGAGGCATGCCCTAAGGGACTGGGATTCCGATGTATTCTAAATTTAGTGGTTATGAGGATTCCCACATAAATTTGGTAGAATACTAAATTTTAATGTTATTCATATTCTTTTATTGAATATATGGTTATGTGCTTTAGTTTATACAGCATGCATTCGAATACTTTCAATCCACTTGCGACCATCCTCAACCAGAACAAATTGGTGGGATCCAACTACGTGGACTGGAAAAAAATCTGGATATTGTCCTGACTGGTTCAGGATACAAATATGTCCTTACCACAACCCCCCTTGATAAGCCTATGCCAAATGCATCACAGGAACAAAAAGACCTTTATGCTAAGTGGACCAAAGACGATGAGATGGCCAGATGTTATATATAGGCATCCATGTCTAGTGTTTTGCAATACCAACATCAGTCTTTTAAGACTGCGTACGATATGATATCGAACTTAAAGGAGATGTTTGCGGAACAGGGCAGGCCTGCTAGGCAGGCAGCTATGAGGGTGCTTATAAGCACCAAGATGGCTGAGGGTACACCAGTACAAGACCACATGCTTAAGATGATGGACTCATTGAATGAGTTGGATATACTGGGTGCCATGATTGATGCAGAATCGCAGATTGACATAATCCTTGAGTCGCTACCAGATTCATTCAACAATTTTAAGGTCAATTATAATATGAACAAAATGAATCTGACTCTAGCTGAGCTGTCTAGCCAGCTGGTAGCAACTGAAGGGATCATGAAAAAGCCAACTGCCCTGATGACAGAAAATTCACATGCCAAGTCCAAGCCGAAAGGCAAAGGGCGGAAAGGCAAGAAGAAATCAGTTCCCAAAGGTCCTAAAGCAGAGAATGGTCCTACTGGTGGTGTGGCAAAGGCTAAGGGTGCAGGTACAAAAAGAAAGTGTTTCCATTGTGGTATGACAGGACATTGGAAGAGGAATTGTCCTGATTATCTATCTAAGAAAAAGACCCCAGGTATGATTGAGTCACTTGTTTCTGAAGTTAGTTTTGCAACTGGTACTTCAGAATCCTGGTGTGTTGACTCCGGTGCAACTAATCACATATGTAACTCGTTGCAGGGGTTCAAGGAAACCAGGAGGCTAAGTGATAGGGAAATCATTGTCAACCTAGGATCTGATGCTAAGGCAGGACCGGTTTCAGTAGGAGTTATTACTTTATGTTTTTCAGATAATAAATTGGTTTTGTCAGACACTCTATATGTACCGTCTTTACGACGGAATTTAATTTCAGTTTCTAGTTTGGTGAATAAAAGTTATTTTATTACTTTTGGTACTGAAGTTGTCATAAAGAGGAATGGTACTTTTATTTGTTCTGGAAAGGTAACCAATGGACTTTATCTGTTAACTCCCAAAATGTATGAGATACATGATACCGAAACAATTAATAGACCATCATTAAAGAGGAAATCACGTTCATCTAATCCAACAAAACTTTGGCACCTGAGGCTAGGTCATATAAAACTAAACAGGATTGACAGGCTAGTGAAAGATGGTATCTTGCCTTCATTGGTGGTAGAACCAATGCCTGTCTGCGAGTCCTATTTGGAAGGCAAAATGACCAAAAGACCTTTTTCATCTAAGGGCAACAGGGCCAAAGATTTATTGGAATTAGTGCATACTGATGTGTGTGGACCCATAAACATTAGAGCCAGAGGAGGATATGAGTACTTCATCACTTTCACCGATGATTACTCAAGATATGGATACATATACCTTATGCACCGCAAGTCTGAGGCTTTTGAAAAGTTCAAAGAGTTTTGAGCGGAAGTGGAAAAGCAATTAGGTAAAAGTATCAAGACTCTTCGATCAGATCGAGGAGGAGAATATCTTTCTGCTGACTTTATGGGATACTTATCAAAGAATGGGATTCTTCCCAGTTGTCTGCTCCTGGTATGCCTCAACAGAATGGAGTAGCAGAAAGAAGGAACAGAACTCTTTTAGATATGATCAGGTCTATGATAAGTTTCTCAGGATTACCTATATTCTTTTGGGGACATGCCTTGGACATAGCTATGTACATACTAAACCACGTACCATCTATACCTATGACTCCCCGGGAGTTGTGGTCTGGGCGAAAGCCTAGTCTACAACATTTACACATTTGGGGTTGTTCGGCGCACGTGCTGAAGGTTAAGACGGATAAGTTGGAAACAAGGTCGGAAGTATGCACTTTAATAGGATATCCCAAAGGAACTAAAGGTTGGTTATTCTATAATCCCAGAGAGCAAAAGGTGCTTGTCAGCACCAATGCGGTTTTTCTGGAGGAAGATTATATGAATGACCGGAAATCTTTAGAAAAGGTTATCTTGGAAGAAATTCAAGATCAATCAATTCCAAATCAAAAAATAACCGAACTTGAAGAGAATCCACCCACACCTGACCCAGTAGTTACACCAGTGCCTCGTCGTAGTGGGAGAATTATCCGACCCCCTGTGAGGTTCTCGCTTTTGGGAGAGTCTTACGAGACAATCCCGGAAGAGCAAGAACAAGATCCCTGTAACTATGATGAAGCAATCAATGACATAGACTCGGGACGTTGGGAAGAAGCTATGAAAGCTGAGATGGAGTCGATGTACTCTAATCAGGTCTAGACACTTGTGGACTTGCCTGCCAATATTAAACCTATTGGGTGCAAGTGGGTCTACAAGAGAAAGAGAGGACCGGATGGAAGAGTGGAGACCTTTAAGGCCAGGCTTGTCACGAAAGGTTATACTCAGAAAGAAGGTATCAATTATGAGGAAACCTTCTCACCGATAGCCATGCTCAAGTCCATCCGGATACTCTTATCCATTGCAACTCATCTTGATTATGAGATTTGGCAAATGGATGTCAAGATGGCATTTCTCAACGGCCATCTTGAGGAAGACATCTATATGATGCAACCAGACGGTTTTGTAGCTAAAAACCAAGCGCAAAGAGTTTGCAAGTTGCAGAAGTCCATTTATGGACTGAAACAGGCATCTCGGAGTTGGAACATCCGTTTTGACGAGGCAATCAAGTCATTTGGTTTTTGTCAAAATCCGGATGAGTCATGTGTGTACATGAAAACTGAAGGAGGCAGGGTAGTTTTTCTGGTATTATATGTCGATGACATCCTACTCCTAGGGAGTGACATAGGACTGTTGTCAACAGTGAAAGTTTGGTTGGCTAAGACTTTTGATATGAAGGACTTGGGAGAAGCAAGCTACATCCTAGGGATTAAACTCTATCGAGACCGGAAGAATAGGATGATAGGCTTATCCCATGCTGCATACATAGATAAGGTACTAGTACGGTTTGCTATGCAAGATTCCAAGAAAGGTATCACACCTTTCAGGCATGGAATGAACCTTTCCAAGGATTAGTGTCCCAAGACACCTGAGGAAAAGGAACAAATGAGAGCAATACCATATGCTTCGGCTGTGGGTAGCCTCATGTATGCTATGCTATGTACTAGACCGGATATCTGTCATGCAGTGGGCCTAGTCAGCAGATATCAGTCTAACCCAGGGCCTGATCATTGGACTACTGTAAAATGTATTCTCAAATACTTGAGAAGGACTAGAGATTACATGTTGATTTATGGTAGTGATGAGTTGATTCCAATCGGATACACTGATTCTGACTTTATGTCAGATAAGGATTCCAGGAAATCAACTTCTGGATATGTGTTTATACTTGGTGGCGGAGCTATTAGCTGGAGGAGTATTAAACAGGAATGTACCGCTAATTCCACCTCGGAGGCTGAATATGTAGTCGTTTGTGAAGCAGCTAAAGAAGTAGTATGGCTCAAAAGATTCCTTCTGGAACTTGGAGTGGTACCTTTGGACGACAGCCCCTCACAGTTTACTATGACAGCAGCGGGGCAGTCGCACAGTCCAAGGAACCCAGGAGCCATAAGAGCCAAAACCATGCACAGAAGAAGTATCACTTGGTCAGAGAGATTGTGTAGAGAGGTGATATTGCTATCACCAAGATAGCCTCTGCAGACAATCTGGCAGATCCCTTTACTAAGCCTTTGACGACCAAAGTCTTTGAGCAGCATGTAGATGGGATGGGCATGAGATGCCAACCAGACTGGCATTGAGCCCAAGTGGGAGATTGTTAGTTTTATGGTCTCAATACCAGCATATGATGTAATAAATTGATTCATTTCTTTATTAATCAATATATTCATGCTTTCCATTTTCATGAGATGAATGGTGTTTAATTATATACTTGCACATAACCAATACGAATGACATAATGGTTCATGAGATGAACTGGAGTCCATAAGTATACTAGATATAATACAGGTGTATGGATGAGATCCACATATGAGAGACATGTATAATAAATCTTATACTTAAATATTTTCACAACCAGTGATGAGACTGGACATCTCATACTGACAAGGTTGCAGCATTTTGATCACTATGAGATAGTGTGATTTGTCTCGATCATCAGAATGAAAGATTCTGGATCATAGTGCTGGTACATTGGATGTATTGAAGGACCATGAGAAGCACCTTATAAACACTGTCTTTATATTAAGGTCTGCTCTCATAATTCCCTATCAGTAAGCTCTCAATCCTGAGACATTAATGAACTCAAGTTTCTATTTATTTATTTGCTTTGAGTCACCAATGAGTGAGGCCAACTGCAGGTCAACACCTCGGTGATTTGGGTATATGGTAGTAGATCTGTGGGAACATTTAATGGTCAAGATGGAATCTATCTCTAATATCCCCTTGTGCCAATTAATGGATTTAATCATTGGTAAGTGTACACCCATTCTGATTAAGAGTTAATTGGAAAGGTACCTTTGATCATTATAATTAATTGGGGCTCAAGGACAATAAATATGGATCTAGTTTAGAAGACAGGTCCAATTGATCCATGGATATTGATGGAGGGGCCTACTTATGGTAATAGGGAAGTTTAGTGCCTTCTATGTATTTCCTAAGACTGGAGTTCAATTGCATTTATACAGTGGAATTATTTGCAATTAACATGTGGGCCCGGATTGCACATGAGATGTGGGGTTGCGTGTCCCAATTGGAGCCAGCTTTCTAAGGAATCCCTAGTGGTCCCCACGCTAGCCCAATCATCAGACGGATACAAATTCTAGTTGAACTCTAAAAGGAAAGTAACTATTTCTATTTGAAGTGAGACTTCTAATAGTGGTAATAGTATGTTTCTAATTATTAATGGAAGTGAGACTTCTATTGCAATTAAGAAAGAGAAGAAGGTTACTAATTAATTTGGAAGTGAGACTTCTAATTAAATTAGTAAAGAGTAGTTTGCAAAAGCTATAAATAGGGAACCAAAGGGGGCTTGGACATCCACCTTGGAATTCACGCCCAGCCCCCTTTGTGCAAGAGTTGCACATCTCTTCTCTCCCTCTTCTAGTTCCTTTAAGTTCCTAGTTGTCTTCTCTTGAAGATCCCACACATCTTCTTGAGAAAGAGATTCTGATTCGGGTAATAGCGTGGAAGGGCATTGGGTTTTGGAGAAACCTATTTGATTCGCGAAAGAGTTCGTCATCAAAGAAAGTAGCAAATTCTACATTAGAGCACAACCGAGCTCCAAAGGTATAATCTATTTCCTTGTATGATATAGATCTTTGTTGCATGTTTGTTACTGATTTTCTATCTCCTAGATAGATTGAATTACTGATCATGATAGATGAGATAGGGGGTTTGCATCTTGGACACATTGGTAGCCTTCTGGATAGTTGATCCCTGTATCAAGTGGATCAAGAGTTTTTGAAACCTATCCTAGAGGCCCACCTAATTTCCAACAATTCTCACTTCCCCCTTCTTGGAAGTGAGAATCCTCCCCATTAGAATTGAAGGGAGGAGGTGGAAGTCCTCCATGATTTGCTCCACCTGGAGGTGGGGGTCCTCTAAGCTGGGCTCCACCAGGGGGTGGAGGAACTTTGTGATGGGCGCGGCCTTGAGGATTGACCAAGAGTATCCCTTGCGGGGTAACTTAGGGGGCTGCCTGAAGAGGCCATCCATGGGGATGGGACTTAAGATGTGCTCCCGGCCATGGGCGCCGTTGGTGATGTGCTCCTCTACCCTGGGCGCCATGGGAATGGGCGCGCCGGGTGAGGTGCTGCTCTACCCTGGGCGCCAGGGGGATGGGTGCCCAGGTAGGTGCTTCCCCCGCCATGGAGCGGGCCTCGGGATTGGTACTTCCGCATACCTCCACCAACGGTGCTCCTCCCTGGGAGCTGCCTCCAAACGGAGCTCTCACTACCCTGCAAGCACGAGTTGTACTCTGCTAGTGCTCCTCCTGGGGCCACCAACGTGCTTCCGGCATAGTCTCCAAACCTTCCCCTGCTGCCGATGTAGTCGCTATTTTGGGCTACCAGGCTGCAAGTCTCCAACGGCTGAGGAGTGGGAGTAGGAGCAGGAGTATTTGGGGCAGGGTTACCCGGTGGAGGACCATTGTCTCCCTGCCTGGAAGGGCCTGGACGCCCGGAAGGGCCCGGGCCTGTTGGGCGCCCATCTTGAGTGGGATTATCCTCCCGTCTCGCCAATCTCGTGCTGATCACCATAATCTAAAGTATTTGATTTTTTTTCCCACAGACGGCGCCAAACTGATGATGCCAAAATTTGTATTTCGGACACCACCGGTCAAGTAATAAATGCAGTAATAAATGCGGTAAATAAATGAGAGAGAGAAAGGGAATTTATAGTGGTTCGGTCTGTGTGACCTACGTCCACTTCATAAAGGCAGAGATTGCCTGGTGATCTTTTATGAGCGTAAAAAGGTTACAAGCTTAGGAAATTGTGAAAAGATATTAATTGCCCCTCAAGCGATGAGAGGGCTCTCCTATTTATAGTCGCCAAACTGATGATGCCAAAATTTGTATTTCGGACACCACCGGTCAAGTAATAAATGCAGTAATAAATGCGGTAAATAAATGAGAGAGAGAAAGAAAATTTATAGTGGTTCGGTCTGTGTGACCTACTGGGACGACTTTAATGCAACGTCTGTTTGGAGCCTTAGAGCTGCCCTCGAGAGACGAGGCAGGTGAGATCTTCTCCGCATGAATTGGTAAAAGCGGGTAAGGAGAGGACTTCTTCTGAAGCGACGTGGTATCCTTGACGTGGCGAGACTTCGTGAAGCAAGCTTCGGATCTCAACGGGTCACTTTGGCCTAACCCATCATCCTGGAATGGGTCACTTGGGCCTGGACCGGATCACCTGGACCTGACTCACCATCACAATTCGGGTCACTTGGGCCTGGCTGATCAGTTATAACTATTGTTTGATGGATTTCTTAGATGTTGAATTCATATGACTAGACACTTTTAAAATTGCATGTTTTTCAACGTTATATCCTTTTATGCAATTTCTCTTGTTCATCACTATGCTCATTAGTTATATCATTTAAAGTGATGAATATTCATTTATGATGCTTGATTTTGTATTTGTCACATTCTATTAGCATCATAATGTTCATGTTTGCCTCCTCTCATGGTCTCATAAGTAAATCTCATGACCACCATGTTTATGTGTTCATAATCTTGGCTGGTTTATGGTTGAGGTATGCTTCATATTTGAACTTCATTTCACTCATCTTGCACATGATAGTCATATTTTATGATTGGATGAAATGATTTCAAAATTTTCATAGCATATGATTTTCATAGTTATATTATTTGTTGCTATGTTTAGTAACCCCATTACATCATGGATAGCTCTATTTTGGATTAATCCTAATAGTTATATTCTTTCTATCTCCATTTTAGAGTGATTGAATTAATAGTCATATCCTTAAATCTCAATTGGTATTTTTATTTCAATTGATATCCATGGTTGTTATCCTCTTGACCTTTGTTCTTATATTGGTAATTTGATCAATTTGAGCTTTATAGTCAATTATTATTATCAATTGGAATCTAATCATTCTCTTGAAGTTAACCCTCAATTGGTTAAAACCATCTTCTTCTTGCACCAAAATAGTTATATCCTTGTCAAAAGTTTGACAAACGGAGAAAATGGATTGAGGGGGAGTAAATCTTTTAAGGAAGTATTAGCATTGATCAAATTTACCCTTGCATTGGCTTTATACCGTTAAGCTTACTACCCATACATGATATCATGTTATGAATTTCATTTTCGATTTCATTTGTTAACAGGTGCTACTAAAAGGCACTTTCCTTGTTTCATGTGTGTAGGTACTACTTGAAGAAATTCCTACCCCTCTTCAATTGGCACTTTGCAATTTAATGGCAAAGGAGGAGAAAATCGAGAGAATTAGGGGGAGAGAATACTCAAGTTGCATGTCAAAAGGGAATTGCAAAGGGGAGAATGCATATCTTGCTAAAGGGAGAGTGCATGGTCTAAGGGGGAGAGAAGATAGAAGAAAGCTTGGGAGCTAAAGAAGTTGCTTGGCTAAAGAAGAAAAGAAAGCTTAAAGATTGATCAAGCTCCAAGCATCAAGGAGAATGAAGAAAAAGAGCTAGAACCCAAGCCAAGTCAAAGAAGCATCCAAGAAGATTTCAAGCCTTATCCAGCCAAGGAGGAGCTGAAGACTGTGTGTAGATTTAGTGATTGAGAAAGGTTTGCCATCAAATTGCAAAGGGGGAGATTGTTAGGGATTTTGTTTATTGCAATTTGATGGATGCATTAACATTTTAATCATCATTTGAATTTTCACACATGCATTGATTTATGAAATCTTGATTTACTCATGCATTGTTTTAAATCTTGTAAATCTCATGTCACATGCATGTTTTGGTTTTAAACTTGGATGCATTTAATTTGAAAAAGAGTTTTTATGAATCAAGCTAGCCTATGGTTTTTAAAGTTTCAAATCATTTTAGGCTTTTATATTTCATGTTTTTAGACCTCTTAGAATGATTTAAAACATGTTTCCAAGCTAGATTTATTGGCCCAAAAAATCCCCACAAGAAAACCTTTGAAAATCTCATTTTTGGGAATTTTGGTCCAAGTTGACCTACTACTGTGTGGTAGGTCGACCGACCCAAGGGGTAGATCGACCGAACACACTGCAGCGGGTATATGACCGTTGGCAATTTTTTCAAACGGTATGATTTTTTACCGTTAAGAGGAGGTCGACCTAGCTGTTTTGGGGGTCGACCGAAGACACGTTGTAAGTCACTTTTTGACTACAAAAAGGGGTTCATTCCATGAGAAAAAATGTTGATCAAAGTGGAATTTCCAAGCCTTGTTTAAGGTGTTTTGGAGACAAAAGAAAGGGGATGAACCAATAGAGATCAAGGGGTCATTAGTAAAGCTAAAGCTTGGATCATTAAGTTAAATTATCAAGTAAGCTTTACTTTTCTTAATCATATGTTACATTCTTTGTTTAAATCTTTGGTAAATGATTTTTAGCATGATAACTATGACGTATTGAATTCATTACTTTCATTCTATCTTTGATTTAAGTTGTGATGGATTCTTTACTTTGATTCAATCTAAGTTTGTTTTAAAAACTTTGTTAATCATGCCTTACCAAAGCCTTTGAGTTATTTTATAGCATGATTCATTTTCTTGATTGAATCTTTATTTGTTGTTTTCATTCATTTGAACCTTAGTTAAATCTTGTTTTTGAAAACAATATTGCATATGCATTACATGTTTAGAAATATTTAGTTTCATACAACTTGTGAGATTTTGATTTTCATATCTTCATGAAGTTAACTTTTATACATGTGATTTGCATTTTACTTCAATCAGAACTTTTATGTGCTTTAAACTTTCAAATGCATTAAGCGTACATTAATTGAGCTTATCTTTTAAACTTGATTTAAGTTTTCACACACACACTTCATGAGCATTCATCTTTGCATTTCATAGTGTGTTGTGTGAGTTAGTTTTTCACTTTCATATTCGCCTATTTAAGAGGCATGTTGTGTGAGTGTTTTGTGAAGACACCTTCTTGAGAGAAAATCTTTTGATTGTAAAGGTTATTGCTTAGCCTAAGAAAAGCATTGTGTAAAGGTTATTGCTAAGCCTTGAAAAGCAACTTGTATAGGTTGTTGTTAAACAACATTGTAAGGTTATTGCTTAGCCTTGAAAAGCATATTGTTGAGGTTATTGCTTAGCCTTGAAAAGCATATTGTTAAGGTTATTGCTTAGCCTTTTGGAAAAGCATAAATAGTGGAATTCTGGTGGGGTGTTGGATCACAAGCCGGCAGTGGATGTAGGCATTAAGGCCGAACCACTATAAATCTTTGTGTGATGGTGTATGCTCTGTGGTGATCATTTTTATTAGCTTCCGCATTTTAATTGTTAATCATCACTAGTGGCTAGTTAATTTTAAAGGAGTTAAATTTGGTCATAATTGGTCACTAAAGTGAAGCTCACCCTATTCACGCCCCCCCCCCCCCCCCCCCCACACTCTAGGGTAAGGATCCTAGACTTTCAGATGTCACAGGTGCCAGGGCGATCATTGATAGGATCATTGCACTGGGTGATAAGTGGTTTGATACCATGACTTTTCCTGATGGTGAATTCTTCAAGGAGATGTTCCTGGACCCTACTAATAAGGCTCAGTCTGACATGGATGAGACTACACAAAGCAAGAAGCAGTTTGTCCGGGAGATGAACTTAGAAGAGTTAGCCATCATCGGGCTGAGGCGCAACATTCACATCCGTGAGAGGGAGGTCGTCGAGGCTAGGCAACATCTTGAGCATTTGAAGGCACAAGTCATGGTCAGGAGGGTTGCTTTAATAGAGGCTCGTGACAGGGAGAGGTCTCTGATTCGCCAGGTTGCAGATGCTGATCAAGTTCACAATGAGAGGACTCAAGAAAACAAATGATGGTGAACTACTTGGGAAAAGCTTCCCGGTGTAAAAGAATGGTGAAAGCACTCTCTAGCATCTCATGGCAAGTTTCTGAAGAAGCGTGCTTTGAGAGCCCTGACGGCTAAGGCCAAAAGTTTGCTTGAGGAGCTGAAACTTTGGTTAGAAGCTATTTTTGGCTGAGCTCCTGGTTTCTTTTTTCTGTAATAGAAACTCTTATTCTTTTTTTGGTACCACATGTATTTTTTTTTGTAGTTCTTGCGAACACTTCTTCTTTTTTTTCATTCCCTCCTTTCATTTAAATCTTTTTGTGATAAAAGCAATAGTTTAAATGGGAATGTTTGTTTTTTGTTTTTTTTTTGAAAATTTGATCAAAAGTTTGTCATTTTGTGAAAATCTTTTGTCAAATAATTGTTTTGGCATGGGAGCTAGATTTTGTTTGTGGCATGAGAGCCGATTTTGGAATGAGAGCCAGTTTTGCCATGAGAGCCAGTTTTGTGGAATTGATAGCCAATTTTGTGGCATTTATAGCCGATTTTGGCATTGATAGCTGGGTTTTTTGAAAGCCAAGTTATGGTTTGTTAGCGTGAAAGCTAGGTTTTTTGTGGTATTTATAGCCGGTTTTTATGGCATTTATAACCGCTTTTTGGCACTAATAGCCGGGTTTGTGGCATTTATAGCCAATTTTGGCATGAGAGCCAGGTTTTTGGTTTTCAAAAATGCAAGTATCGACTAAAAGTGGCCTTCCTACTAAATGGTCTTGCAAGTATCGATGGAATGTCGCATCCTTGCTCATTCGGTTGCAAGTATTGATGGAATGTCGCATCCTCACGGATTGGGTGCAAGTATCGACTAAGTGTCGCTTCCTTGCTTTCCAAAAGTTTTGTTTTGCGGGTACTGACTTGATGTCGTTTCCCCATGATTTTTAAAAATTATGGTTTTCTCAAACCTTTGGGTTGTGGATATCAACTAAAATGTTGTGTCTCCACGATTTTAGGTTTTTTTCGAACCTTTGAAATTTGGGTTGTGGATATCGACTGAAATGTTACGTCTCCACGATCTTTGGATTTTGCAAGTATCGACGAAAGTCCAGGATCCTGTGACATCTGAAAGTCCGGGATTTTGGAAGTGTCAAACGTGGTTCGCATTCTTCCGATTTGTGCGAGAATTGACTAAGCGTGGCTTCCCCGTGGTTTTTTCAAAAACCATTTTTTGTTTAAAGACACGAGGGTTGTAAATTTTGACCTAAAACCATTTTGGAGGTAAAGGGCAAGGTGTAAAATCCGGATTTTTATTTCAAACCATGAATTTTGGGTTCAAGGATTGAGAATTTTGGTCAAGTTAGGGAGCGGCTCCTAAACTTGGAGTTTTTGAACAATGAAACGATGAAAGTAAGCATTATTTTGAGTTTCTTTAGAGATTTCAACATTTGATATGGAAATCCTAAAAAGAGTGGGTTTGACGAGCACGTACCTAGAAATAGGCTTTTGCCGTGCAGGCATTGCTCTGACCCCGTTGGGTAAGTCTTCAAGTGTAGTACCACTTTAAGAACTTGCCATTGATGGGCAACATACATCTGTCACCCACCATGTTTAGGCGAGCATATGCGCCGTTGGAGAAAACCTTATCGATGACGTAGGTCCCTCCCGTTTTGGCTCAAACTTGCCTTTGGACTTGGGAGTGAAGACCATTGGTCTTTTTACTTCAAGAACCAAGTCACCCTTTTTGTAGGCGCGTTGCCCGAATTTGCCATGCGTTCTTGATAAAGTTCAATGCTTTGTCGAGCTTCGAGCCGTCTCTCGTCGAGATTGTCCAGCTCTTGGAGTCGCAGCTTCACATTGCTTATTGAGTCATGTCATTTTGCAATGATACCCTTAGGGAAGGAATTTGTACCTCCAAAGGCACGACAGCTTCGCATCCATAGACCAAGGAGAATGGTGTGCTATGGGTTGGTCCTCGAACGGTGGTCCGATAGGCCCACAAAGCTTCAGATGTTTGTCGCTCTAGTCTCTTTTGTGACTAGAGACCATTTTCTTGAGAATTTTGCAGAGTGTCTTGTTGAAGGCTTCTGCTAATCCGTTTGTTGCCGGATTGTATGGAGTCGAAGGACAGCTTTGAATTTTGTATTTGTCGCAAAACTTGTAGAATCGGTGATCCCAGAATTGTGGTCCGTTATCATGGACAAATCTTTTAGGTATGCCAAAATGATAAACGATGCTGGTGCGCCGAAACTGAATGACTGATGAGGTCTTCATTTCATTGAGCGCAAATGCTTCTGACCACTTGGAGAAATAATCCGTAGCGGCGAAGATGAAGCGATGACCTTTGCTTGAAGGGGGAGAAATAGGACCTATGATGTCCATACCCCAGGGTTCAAAAGGCCATGAGATCGTTGTAGGATGCAGCCATTCTGGAGGCATGTGAACATAATCTCCATGAACTTGATATTGTTGGCAGCGCTTAGCAAATTACATTGCGTCAGCTACCATGGTAGGCCAATAATAACCTAACTTTTTTATCTGATCGTAGAGCTTAGGACCAGCCTAATGGGCTCCACAAAGACTAGCATGAACTTCTTTGAGTGCTTCTTCAGCCTCTTATTATGACAAGCAGCGTAGAAGTACTCTGTTGAAGGATTTCCTGCAAAGGTTTTTTGAAGGAATATCCAAATGAAAGTTTGGGGCTCGCCTTTAAATGCTTATCCGTTCTTTTGGGTCTTCAGGTAGGATTCCAAGCATAGTGTAATCAATGAACGGATCGCTCTAGTCGCCGATTGGAGGTTTGAGGATATGAATCCGACTTCCGGCCACTCGGTGGCATTCAGCAACTGCTTAGTGTGTGTTAAGAGGAGGGAGGATCCTTCTCTCACACACTTTGATTTGTATGTTTTCCCCTTCTTGGATCGCCATAGATGCGGCAAGTCCAGTCAGGGCATCTGCATGGATGTTTTCACATCTATGGATGTGGGTGATGTGACAGATGTCAATTTTTTACAGAAGCGATTGTGCCTTGTTGTAGTAAGGCAACAAATCAGGCTTCCTGACTTCATATTTCTAATTCATCCTGTTGACGATCGGTTGAGGATCTCCAAAGATTTCCAGCATGGTGATGCCAGATTCGATGGCGAGTTCCGATCATAGGATCAGAGCTTGGTATTCAGCTGCATTGTTTGAGCATTGTTCCAGTAGCGAGAAAGCATGTGGAATCATGTATTTGTCTGGGCTAACAAAGAGGATGCCAACTCCAGAGATCAACTCTCTTTTTCATTTGTCCTAGTTGCATCGTCAAAGTACATGTCCCATGAGGCATTTTGGGAGGACGTTTCCACGTGGTAGACCGGTTCGTCTGGGAGATCATCTCTGAGCGGAGAATCTTTAGGCAATGGATGCTTGCGAGAAAGTCCGCTAGAGCTTGGCCTTTGATTGCCTTTTGTGGTACATACCTAATATCAAGTTGTGACAGAAGGATGGACCATTTTGCGAGAGAACCTATTTTTGTGACAAGGACCTTCAAGAGGTTGATCCTCGAGATCAGTTAGACTATGTTAGAAAGCAGGTAGTGACGTAGATTTTGTACGGCAAACACCACTGCAAGGCATTTTTTTTACTGGAGAGTAACGATGCTCTGCACCTACCAGCATGCAGCTGAGGTAGTATAGAGCAGCTTCTTCTCTCTCATCATTTTATTGTACGAGTAGAGCGCCCAGAGAATGGTCGAGGGCTCTTGTGTACAAGATGAATGGTTTTCCAGTGGTAGGAGTAGCTAACACTGGAGGTTTAGTGAGGTATGACTAGATATCTTGAAATGCAGCTTCACAGTCAGCATCCCAAACAAAGTTCACACCTTTCTTCATCAACCGAGAGGATGGACGGCACTTCCCCGAAAGATTGGACATGAACCGTCTGATGTAGGCCAATCTTCCTTGAAGTCCTTTTAGTTCTCTCAAGGTTCTTGGAGAGGGCATTTCTAGAATAGCCTTCACTTTGATGGGGTTCTATTCTAGCTTTCCGAACTAGGAATTCGAGGAACTTACCCCACGAGACGCCGAAGAAGCACTTCAGGGGATTCATCTGGAGTTTGTGTTTGCGAAGTCGGAGGAAGACTTCTCGAAGGTCTTTAAGATGCTCTTATTTTCTTTTGCTTTTGACGACGAGGTCATCAACGTAACATTCAACCGTCTTGTCCTGCATATCTTGGAATATCTTCATCATAGCCCTCTGATATGTGGCACCAGCATTTTTCAGACCAAATGGCATGACAATGTAGCAATACATGTGAAATGGGGTCTGAAATGAAGTGTGTTTATAATCTTCAGAATGCATCCTTATTTGATTATAGCCAGAGAAGCCATCCATAAATGTCATTCGCTCAAATCCGCAGGTATTATCAATCATTACCTCCGATATGGGGAGCGGGATTTCATCTTTAGGGCAAGTGCCATTCAGGTCTCTATAGTCTATACAGACCCTGATCTGCCCATTTTCCTTTGTCATGGGGACAATGTTGGCCAACCATTCAGGATGATGTTCTTCGCAAATGAAGCCAGCGTTTTTGATCTTTTGAACTTCTTGTTTAATTTTATCCATCACATCCGGACGGAATCTTCTTTGGCCTTGCTTGACAGGCTTGATGTCTTCTTGAAGATTGAACTTGCGGACTGCTACTTTGGGGTCTAAACCAGGCATTTCAACGTAAGACCATGCAAAGCAATCAAGAAACTCATGAAGAAAAGCGACATACTCGGGTAACTCACCATCCTTTATATTCTTGCTTATGAATACAGGACGTGGGTTATCTGGTGTTCCCAAGTCTATCTTTTGAACAGGACCTTCTTTTGGAAGGTTTGAAGGTGGTTCCTCCACAATATTTTCAGAGGCTTCCAGCTCAAAGAAACGTTCTGGGTTTCAAGGGCATTTCCAGACCAGGGTTTTGTTCCTTTCCATAGGTCTTCTTGGTCGGTGTTCTTCTCAAGACTTGCTATCAGATGGTCCCAATCGCCGGTTGAAACTGGGTCGAAGTTGGGTACTTCTTTTGGAGACGAGGGTTCTTTTGGGTTAGAATACCACATGTCTGTGTTATCGGACAATTCCTCTTCTCGTCAAAGAAATCATACCAATTGGACGAGCTTCCTGGATCTTTGTCAGGTAACTCTTCAAAGAGATATCAAGGGAGATCGATGTCTTCATGGACACGAGATGTTGAGGCTTGATCGGCAAATCTACTTTTCAGCCTTTGTGTCAACTGTCTTAGAGGAGTGTCGAGATCATACCCTAACCCATGTAAAGACTTTTCTACATGACCGTAGAGTCTCCAATCTTCCAGCTAACTTTTGGTCAAGGCGGGCCTCAATGGCATGAGAATACCGCGACCTTCTCCCAAACCGATTGGATTTTGAGTGTCATAGCCCATTTTCTTCATAATAGCTTGTGGCGCAGGACTATATAGAAATAGTTGAGGCATACCTTCATTTTAGAAAGGTTCAAGTAGGGAGTTTAATGAAGAAGCTTCCGATCTATAGAAGATGATCAGGTTTTCCTTTACTGAAGTTGCCGGATCAACGAAGGAAGCAGACGTAGGATCTTCTACATCAGCAGGTGTCTCCATTGGAGTGAGAGCAGGCCGAACTTGCTAAGTGTCAACTTGGCTTGACGATGTGTCATATTCCGGCTCTGAATCCGAGTCCGTGTCTTGCATAATAGACACGAAATAGACAACTAGTTTGCCCCCAGGCATTGGCTTTGCCTTCTTCGCTTTGGTTGTGATGACCAAAGGCTTTGAAGGTTTGAGGGAGATGACAAAGGGAGATTGACCGCTCTCTTCGGATTTGCCGGAGGATTTGTTTTTTCCAGTGATTATTGAGGAGCATTGTCTTTATCTTTCTGGAGATTTTCGGTAAAGGGTGCTATTTCCTTCACCTCTTCTTCTTTTTCGCCTTCATACATCTGTGAGTCTTCAAAGTGGACTTCTTTACCTTTGAAGGGTTTTCTGTCCATAAATACTCTATGTATCATGCCGTCGTCGCCAACGAACTTGATGCATTAATGTAGAGTTGAAGGGACAACACCATTCTCGTGTATCCAGGGGCGTCCGATAAGGATGTTGTAGCATGAAGGGGTTTTTATTGCATACACAGTGACCCCAGAGATAAGATCACCGATTTGCAATTTAAACCTGATTTTGCCGATAGGCCTTTGAGTACTCCCATCGTATCCAAAGATAGGTACAGATGTGTGGCTCAGCTTGCTGGGTGGGATGCCCAACTCTTCAAGAGCCGAAGTGGAGATGAGGTTGAGTGCAGAACCTAGGTCGATCTTAACTCTGTGCATTGGCATTTCCTTTATGTACCCTGTGAAGTACAAGGGTCAGTTATGCCTTTATTTTGCCAAGTAGGAGGTCATCCTAAGTGAAGGCGATGTTGCACTTGCTGTTTCTGAGTTTTTGACCCAATAGTCCATTTCAATTTGGAGGACTTGTGGGGCATGTTTGTCGACATCCTCATTTAGCATTCGTAATTCTAGAATGAGATTATCACGAGTGTGTGGAGACATTCGCAATAAGTCTAGGATGTGCAGTCGTGCAGGTATGTGTTTGAAGTGCTCGATCAAGTCATACTTGAAGGCCTCCTTGGGGCCTGCATGTTCATTATTGTTGTCACTTGGGGCGTTTACAACATCTTTTCCCAAAGGATTTACATAAGTAAAAGAAGATTAGTTGTAATTTTTTGGTAGTCCTGGCCAGAGCGGGTGCCTCTACCAACTTCGAGAGCTTCTTGAGAAGGGTCTTCGTTTGGAAGACTGACTTCGGGATCAAGAGGTTGTTGCTTTTCATTTACTAGGGATGTGTTTGCAGCAGAGTCGCCATCTTCAGTGATTGTGTTGCATGGAGCATTTTTCGGGAATTAGTCATGAATAGCATCCAATAACTTTTGTTCTTTGTTTACCAATTCATCGTCCCAAACATCAAAAGCTGAGGCTTCTTGATGATGATAAGTCGGGAAGGGTGTGAGTTCTGAAGTCACAGTCTCAAGAGACAAAGCCTGAGAGGCTATTATCTCAGTGAAAGTCACTTGAGAATAGGTAGTTCCAAAAAATATACTACCAGACGTGGTCAGAGAGTAAGTGATCTCACCAGATGAGGCTTCGAAAAAGCTATCATCCTGAACTATCACATTGCAGGTAGCTCCGATAGGAGACGTCGCCAGAATTGACTATTGGGAGTCAGACACATCCTCGGATGTAAGAGGATCATCAATCCAGCAATTTTCCCCATTTTTAGGAGTTAAGGGAGGAGGTACCTGGTGGTCTTTAGGGACTTCCGGTTCTGGATTTTGGTTGTGACGAAGCTCGTTGACACGATCCTGCTCTTGTTCTAGGGCAAGACGCTTCAAGATCCTCGCATATTCTTCAAGATCAAGCATGGGAGTCAAATCTTCTTCTTCGTCTGCTCCTAGTGGTTCAACATGGTTGGGTTTCACTAGAGCATTGGCAGGTGTTGGGCTAACATCATTTGCTTGAATTGTCTCTTGGTCTTCTTCATCAACCAGGATCCTTGTGGTTGTAGGGGGTTATACCAGATCACTGGCATAAGGTGAGTTTCAGGAACCCATTCTTCATCAGAGAGGTATTCTCCTATTTCAAGAGATTCCTCCCACTCGTCGGTGTCATCGGACTCGCATCCATTCAAGGAAAATCCAACTACCGAATTGTAAGAGTATGATGCCCCCTGCATGGTTTCTTTTTTGAATTGCGGTGGCATGAAATCATTGAGAGTGATCTTTTTTACCACCTTTGAAGTCTCTTGAAGTCTCTGGAAGGGACTCTTCTGTTGCCCCCAGTGAAGCAGTAGAGGAGGTCTCTGCCTTTTCATGGACTTCTTGTTTTGGTTGGGTCTTCTCTTGCCATTTGAGCTTGAGGAGATGTTTTTTAGCCTGCCTTCGTTGTTGAGCTATCGGCTTTGTTTTCACAACCTCCCAGTTTTCATCTTCTAGGAGATCGGGATGTACCCAGATGGGTTATCTGTCTCGTGTTGGACAAGGAACCAGCTCTAAGGACGCTTGAATTCTTTTTATCACCTTGAAGGAAGTAGTATCTTCTTCTTTGGTGATTTTGATGTTTGTCCACATGACACCATGTTAACGGAGGCAGACCCATAGTTTTTGTCAAAAGTGATGACTCCGTTTTTCCACATCTTGTTTATCTTCTCTCTCACAACGAGGCATTGATTGAGAGGATGCGAGATCATCTGGTGGTATGGACAGTACCAAGGATCGTTGGTCTTGCCAACATCTCCCGGTCCTCTGGGTTCAGGTAAGGTGAGCTTGCCGTTTGCCACGAGAGCCCCGAAGATTTCATCAACATCTTCACCAAACGGGTATTTCTTTTCTACTCACTGTTTGAAGGCATCAGAGAGTTCAGGTCTCTTACCTGCAGCTTTATTTTCAGCTTTATTTGGTGGCTGAGGAGTTGACTCGGTTTGCACATTAAGGACCTCTTTTTTCTTTGGTTTTGAGGTTGCAATGGCGGTTGGTTCCTTCCTTGATGATTTCTGACTGTTGAGGTCTTTGATCACCATTTCAGCCTCCATAGAAGCTTCTAGGAGTTCTCCGAGGTTTTTTGATTTGTTGTCGATAATCATGGAGTGAATCCTTGCTCTCATGTTGTTTCGGCAGATGTTGACCAGCATCCCTTGCGGCAGTACATATGAACATTTGTACACCATTACTTTCCACTTGTTAATGAAGCTGTTTGTCGACTCATTCTCCCCCTGTTTTAGGCTGCAAAGTTGAGCCATAGTAGCGGGATGATCCTCACCTTTGAAGTGAGTCAGGAAGCGTGTCTCTAGCATGGCCCAGTTTTGGATGGAGTCCTCCGGCAAAGTGGAGTACCAGTAAAAAATCATACCTTTTAGGATACTTGCAAAGAGGCGGATCTTGAGTGCATCTTGATCCGTAATAGGTCCCGTCAGGATTTTGAAGTGGATGACGTGCTGTCTGGCTTATCCTTTCCCTGTATATGTCTGGAGAGTAGGATGCTTGAATTTTGTGGGAAACGGGACCGAGTCCATCCATAAGGGATATAGTGGCTTGATCCCATGCTCTTTGAGTATATCATCTTCTTTTACTTTGGCGAGGATGTCGTCCACGTCCTTTTTGGTAAGGGCGCGTGACTCATTGTCTTCTCCATTTACTTCGTTATCTTGAAGATTCGGAGGGGGTTCATTGTTCACCTGATTTTGAAATGCGAGGAAAAGGTTTTCCATTAGAGTCTCAATCTTCAGCTGGCCTTGCTCCAACTGCTGGATGCGTGCGATCGCATCATCTTGAGGTGGATTACGAAGTGGCTCAGAGTTTGTAGCCAGGACATTCATCCCTCGGGATTCGAACAAAGAAATTCTCTTGATGACCGAGCCGGGGCTCATTCTTTTTTATGAAGAACTTGAGGAATGATCATTCCGCTGTCCTTGGCTTGGAGGAGCAGGGGATTCTTCTGAATGTCATCGTGTCCTGGAGATGCTGTGAGTCACCGGATGTCGGACATGGATTTTGGTTGCTGACTTTTGGCGTCTTTTGGTTTTTCCAACCATATGGACAGCAGCAACTTGGTTGGGACTTTCTTTTTCGACCAATTTATGAGAGACTTGAAGTGTAAGATGCTGGGTCCTCTACTTCTCTAGTCTCTTTTATCAATACGACGCGTGATGGCATACATGATGAGCAATTTGAGCTTCGGTCAGCTCTGGCTGGTCTTTGGCAATGAAGGATGTGCTCCTTCGGGCGCAGCAGCCGAGCCCATCTTCTTTGAAGCTAGGCATGGACAGGATCCGGACCCGGTCCTTTTCCTGTTGCAGCGAAGCTTTGAATTTCTTGAGTTCGGCCCCTGTAGAGATGAAGGGTCGAACCAAAGGATTGTAGGCCTTGGCAGATGATTGCAGAGGCCTTGTAATGCATGATTTGATTTTGGGCTTGTAGGAACAAGCCAGCTCATGCAGTGTTGACTTGGTTGTTAAGTGGGAGACGGGTGTCTCCTCTTTCATGTAGGCAAGAGGGTAGAACTGGTCCTCCTTGAGTGGGGCCAGGTATGCTGGCTTGGTGGATGTTTGAGACCTTTTTTGTTTTGGCGAAGGTTTTGGGGACCAGGTCTAGGGATAGACCTGGTTGTTTATGGGTCGAGGCTTCGCGGGGGTGCTGCGGGCTTTGGGCTTCTTGGTGCTTGCCTTTGGTGTCATGGTAGTGACACGTTGAGAGGCGATTTTTTTCTTTTTGGCAGGCGCAGTTTCTTTTTCGGGAAGTGGGAATGGTCCTAGTGTCCCAAAGATGATAGTCCAGGGAGTCGAGGTCGACCTGGAGTTCAGAGAGTTGCCGAGAGTGTTGTAGCTGACAGGGCGCTTGTGAGTGCGTGTGTTTTGCTTCTGTTAAAGCATGAGTTGGTACTTGCTTTCATTGAAAGTAATGGTTATAGAAGCTGCCATTGTTAGTTTCAAAAAATTTCTAAAACAAGACCACATCCATTAGTAATCATAAGAATATAATGATTATAAATGGAAAAACTATGGTTTTGTCTTTTCAAATTGCTCGAAGGTCATGGTTCGACCCAAGCGAAATGAAGAAGGCAAAAGGATATAGAAGGTACAATTGTTCTGATCGCAAGTATGGTGGGCCTAGAATGAGTATTCCAGTGACTGCTATAAACAATTGTAAACCTAAATTTGACTTATTAAGAAGCAAGGCTTGCTTGAGGTAAGTCGAATATAAGGTTGGATTTACAAATGTGTCGGTCGCGAATACAGTAGACACGAAAGGGCGTACTAGTACCGCTAGGCACAAATGTTGAAGAGAACAAGAGTGTCGGTCGCGAATACAGTAGACCCAAAAAGGGCGTACTAGTACTGCTAGGCACAAATGTTGGAAATCACGTCCATGTGACGGACATGAGATGAGATTCTTTTTTTTTTTTTGAAAGGTCAAGATTGAATTCGTCAAAGAGAGCAAATGGTATTCCAATCTGAATACAGACTCAACATATTTGCAAGCACCGATTTTCGGAAGGGTAGGGACCATAATTTATCAAATCTGGATCCAAAAGTGACGAGAGTTTTTTTTTTTTTTTTTTGTGAAAGGTCAAGATTGCATTCGTCAAAGAAAGGAAATGATATTCCAATCCGAATACAGGCTCAACATTTCTGCGAGCACCGGTACCCAGAAGAAAAGGAACCACAATTTCTCGAATCTGGATCCAAATGTGACGAGAGTTTTTTTTTTAAAGAAGATCTAAAGATGGAAGAGTACACACAGGCCTCCTAATCCAGTCTTATGAAACCTCAATCGATAGATTTGCCCCCAAGTAAGAGTAGGATTACTTAATAAACCCGTTTGGAGACCCCTTGCCTAGAACAGTCCCCTTCACACTCTGGACAAGGCTTTTCTTGAATCAATCGTGGTCAAAGAACGCAATTGGTGCAACCTTAGTGTTCTTGGCTTCTTTTTTTGAAAGATCCCTAATGAACTCATCGAAGAGAAACGATGGCCCATTCCACAATTTGAACCGGCTCAACATTTGTGCAAGCACATGGACGAAACGGAAAGGATCGAAGTCCCTCAATTTTGAATCCAAAATGAGAAATCTGATTTTTTTTTGAAGTTTTTTTTGAAAGATCCCTAATGAACTCATCAGAGAGAAACAATGATCCATTCCACAATCGGAATTGGCTCAACAATTCTGCAAGCACATGGACGAAATGGAAAGGATCATAGTTTCTCATGTTTGAATCCAAAAAGAGAAATCTGATTTTTTTTTAAGATCCCTAATGAACTCATTGAAGAGAAACTATGGCCCATTCAACAATCCGAACCGGCTCAACATTTCTACAAGCACATGGACGAAATGGAAAGGATCAAAGTTTCTCAATTTTGAATACAAACTGAGAAATCTGATTTTTTTTTTTAAGATCCCTAATGAACTCATCGATGAGAAACGATGGCCCATTCCATAATCTGAACCAGCTCAGCATTTCTGCAAGCACATGGACGAAATGGAAAGGATCAAAGTTTCTCAAGTTTGAATCCAAACTGAGAAATCTGATTTTTTTGAAAAATCCCTAATGACCTCATCGGAGAGAAACGATGATCCATTCCACAATCTGAACCGGCTCAACATTTCTGCAAGCACATGGACGAAATGGAAAGGTTCAAAGTTTCTCAAGTTTGAATCCAAAAAGAGAAATCTGACTTTTTTTTTAAGATCCCTAATGAACTCATCAAAGAGAAACGATGGCCCATTCCACTATCCGAACCTGCTCAACATTTCTGCAAGCACATGGACGAAATGGAAAGGATCAAAGTTTCTCAAGTTTGAATCCAAACTGAGAAATCTGATTTTTTTGAAAAATCCCTAATGAACTCATCGGAGAGAAACGATGATCCATTCCACAATTTGAACCGGCTCAACATTTCTGCAAGCACATGGAAGAAATGGAAAGGATCAAAGTTTCTCAATTTTGAATCCAAAAAGAAAAATCTGGTTTTTTTTTTTTTGAAAGATCCCTAGTGAACTCATCAAAGAGAAACAATGGCCCATTCCACAATTCAAACCGGCTCAACATTTTTGCAAGCACATGCACGAAATGGAAAGGATCAAAGTTTCTCAATTTTGAATCCAAAAAGAGAAATCTGGTTTTTTTTTTTTTTGGAAGATCCCTAATGAACTCATCAAAGAGAAACAATGACCCATTCCACAATCCAAACCGGCTCAACATTTCTGCAAGCACATGGACGAAATGGAAAGGATCAAAGTTTCTCAAGTTTGAATCCAAACTGAGAAACCTGATTTTTTTTTAAGATCCCTAATGAACTCATCGAAGAGAAACGATGGCCCATTCCACAATCCGAACCGGCTCAACATTTCTGCAAGCACATGGACGAAATGGAAAGGATCAAAGTTTCTCAAGTTTGAATCCAAAATGAAAAATCTCATTTTTTTTTTTTTGAAAAGAGAAAGAGTGGAAACAAACTCAAAGATAGAATTAGAAATTTCAAAAAATCCCCTCTCATTTTTCTTAGATGTGAAATCCAACATAGGCCACCAGCTAGAAAGGAGCCAAGGAATCTAGAAAGCAAAGTATAAGCATAGAGCAGAAGATATGATATGCAAATATTCCATTTCTATGCATCATGTTCTCAAATGAACGAGTCCCACCGGGTGTGCCAGCTTGATGGACCGTGCTTTTGCCGCTCGGCGCTTTCTGAGGTTGGTGGACGTGAGAGTTCGTGGGGTACGATCCTTTCGCGCCCGGGAGGGCAAAGCGAGCATCAACATGTTTTTGTATGGTTGTGCCAGGTTTTTTACTCTACTTGGAATTGCAAATGGTGGTCCGGAGATCCACCTTCACAAGTAGAATAGGAAATCAACTTCTTTCAAGCTTTCATTGCACATATAAAAAAAGAGCCATGTTTTTTTAAATGCCGTGAGTGGCGATTTCATTTGTTTTGCCGTAAAAGGTGATGTTTGACGTAAAAGGCGGTTTTTGCCGGGAAAGGCAATGTTTGCCGTAAAACGCGGTTTTTGACATTTATAGCCGATTTACAATTCTTATCAATAGTGAAAGACAGGAGTTGTGAATTCTTTTTTTGTCTCTTTAAACAATACAACATATAATGAAAAGCAAGAAAATGAGGATCTAACTTCTCAGGAGATTGTGGGGGATTCGTTCAGATTGACGGTCGTAAGTTGTATGTGGACTTCGCCATCATCCATGCAAATGAGAATAGAGGATGCTCTTGATTTGCTTGGGTCGGCTTGACCTCAGATTTTTAGAGGACAAAGACCAAGAGGAGATCCTATGTCCAATAAAAAGCTAAGTAGATAGGCTGAAAAGCCACGTCTAAGCCATGTAGACAGAAGGAGAAGGCAAAGGGACCTTGGGGGGGGGGAGAGTACCCCCCAAGGGACTTTTGTCACCTTGTAGCGGTAGTCGATGCAGAACTTCAGCAGAGTTTTCTCTCTTTTTCTGGATGACTGATGGAATTTTCTAGACTTTTTTCTGTGCTTAGATTTCTGGATCTCTAGATCTGTTCTTCTTGGAATGCTCTCCTATTTATAGGCCTTTGGTAGCCATTTAGGAGAGTTTATCACATAAAGGGAGGAGTTACAAGTTTTAATTCATCATTTTTGTAACTCCTTTTCCTTGGCTTCTGATTGGCTGGTGGAGAATTAAGATCCTTTAATCGCCTTTAATCTCCATGATGGGAGGAGTCTCATGGTTTAAATGCCATGAAACCTTTGACTTGTAACTCCCATTTGCTCGCTTCTGATTGGGCCATCCAAAATAACGAGTTAATGACCGCAATAAGTTGCCATGAACAGGTCAATTAACAGCATTAAGTGGTAGCCAAGTTGCTTGAAGAGTCGCTGGTCGTGCCGCGTATTTTGGAATTCTTCTTGCGATGATCGTTGATGGATCTTCATGCTGATCGACATCGGATGACCATGCAACTTCAGACACTGATTGCTAACAGCGGGCCGGTGCTACCTGTCCTATCGATTTTTCGATCGATCGGGCAGAAAGTGCACTTTCTTGGTCTACTGATTGGCGATCAACGATGATTTGATACTCTCGAAGATGGACCCGTGATGTTGACGAAGATCGACGGGTTTCGAGCCTCAAAAGTTAGAATTTTGGAAAACCATAAGGGCCGAAAATCTTGAAACGCGAAAAGGAAGCGAAAAATGCCCTTCAGGAGGAAATCTGGCGACCCGGATTTCTAGGGTCGCCGGTGACCATGCACCCAGGGTAGCTGGCGACCATGGTGCAGGGTCGCCGGCGACCATGGGCCAAGGTCGCTGGCGACCATGGGTGATTTTCTCCGATTTTTTTGATTATTTTTCTTCCGTACTTTTCCTGACATTTTTGTACATTTATTGACCTAATTTCCTTGTAGAAAACTTGATGATAATCTTTGCATATTAGAGTGCAAAGTTTCTGATTTTTCGGGAAAGCCGAAGACTTTGTCGCGTAGAGCTGCCGATTGGCAGTCAGAAGCCAAAACTGGGTCAAACGATGTCGGAATGACCTGAAATTTGAGGTGAAGCCTCCTGAGCAATAAATAAGACCAACGATAGGCTTTTGTTTGAGTTTTGAAGCCATGTGGGGTCCTGTTGCCAGTAGACTTGATTATGTCGCGAGGAAGATGTCGTGCTTTAATGTGCGATCAACTGATGTCCGATTGACCTGAATTTTGGTAGGTAGCCTGTAAGATCCCGACCCCAATCCTTTTGTTTAGCATTGTTTTAATCGTGGTTTAGCTTTTTAAGTGAGATTTGATTTAGTTTGACCGCGTATTTGAGTTTGACTAGATTTTTCCTTAGTCTTTGAGATTTTGTAGACCGTTGACTTTAGTTTGACCCGGTCCATATGATTTGTATTTTTATGGGAAATTACTTCTAATTTCTAAAAATTCTGAATTTGGTGTATTTTGACTCATTTTATGAAGTTTAACAACTTTCATGTTTTGACCATTTCGATTTGATACTCAGAAATCACGTTTTTCGAGGAAAATGGGCAAAAATGACATTTTCACTAAATCTGTCCATGAATTTCGAAAATTTCAGAATTTGGGGAAAATATACTTTTTGGAAACTAGATATTTCGCCGATCGTTTTTGTCTTCTTCGTCGTTTTCGTTCGGGGCCCGCAAATGTGAGTTTCAGCCTTGCGAAGATCGGGGCCCACAAGACCCATCTTATAAGAAGGGGAACCCCCTCTTCTTCTCCTTCATTTCGTTCCAGCAAGAGTGGGGAGGGTTTTTCCCTCTCTTCCCTCCACTCTTTCTCTCTCTTCTGAACCACCTATCTCATGGAGATTTTGTGGAGGATTGATCTCCTAGGGCTCTTCTCCTCCCTCTTTGCTTCCCAAAGACCCTATTTTCAAGGATTTTGAGCTAGGAGAGACCCCTCATCCAAGCCTTTCTTCTTTGTTTGAGCTTCAAAAAGGTTAGCAATGGTTTCCTTTCATGAGATCCTTGTTTTCCAAGCCATTTTGAAGGGTTTTGTCATTTATGCAATGGGTTTTTATGGAGATTTACAATGGATTGATTTCTAGGGTTTCTTTTGAGCTATTTTGGGGGTTTTGAAATTTTGGAGCTTGAGGCCATAAGAGGACCTTCATGGAGTGTTTTTGCATCTTCTCTTGACCAAGGCAAGTGAATTTTCAATTAATATGATGTTTGTAGGTTTCTTGTTTGGTTTCATGGTTTTTCCTCATTATGTTCTAATCCTTTATTAATTATGGATTTACTTTGAATGAATGAAGCAATGTTATGTTGTTATTGTACAATGAGTTGGGAGTTTGGTTTTCACTTTGGTCATCTTGAAAAATTAGTCTTCTTTGTGTTAAGTATGGTGTCTAATGAAAGGGAGAAAGCTTTGTTTTAAAAAGTGTTGTGTTTGGGCCAATTAGAATGATTTATGGATGGTTTTGATGAGTTTGGAAGGTCAAGGAAGGGCCCAACCATTCTTTGAAATTAGCATTGAAGGAAATGAATCAAAAGAATCAAAAAGGAGGAAGAAAAATTGCAAGGAAATGGAGATTAGAACTGCCGAGCTGGACTGGGCAGGCCCAGTCCGCTCGAGCGACCCAGACACTGTCTGGGCTCCGCTCGAGCGGACCTGGTTCGCTCGAGCGAGGCCCAGCTCAGTCAGGGGCTGGTTTGGGCCCGGGTTTGGACTGTTTTGTGGGCCGGATTGTTGGGGCTTCCTTGGACCTGTTTCAAGTCAGTTTTTGAGCCATTTCAGATCTGATATTGGGTCGTCTTTGGGCCTGATATTGGACTGATTTAAAACTGGTTTCGTGGGCTTGGTTAAGGTTCAGTTCTGGGTTGTTTTAAAAATTAGTTTTTGTGGGCCATTCAAGTTTGGTGTTGGGCTGTTTTTAAGACTGTTTTGTGGGCCTGTTCAAGGCCAGTTTTGGGCTGTTTCAAAATTTGTTTTGTGGGCCTGGTTCAGGTTAGTTTTGGGATTGTGTTTTATAGTTTGTTTGTGGGCCATCTTAGGTTCAGTTTGGGCTGTTTTAAGGTTTGTATTGTGGGCCATCTTAAGATCAGTTTTGGGCTGTTTCGAAAACTTGTTTTGTGGGCCATTTAAGAGTAGTTTTTGGACTGTTATTAAGGACTGTTTTGGGCTCGGTTTAAGGCCAACTATGGGCCTGTTTAATGAGATTTGGGATTGTTTGTGATGCTTGGAAATTTGTGAAATGGGAATGATGTGAGAATGAGTGTATGTGAAATTATCCGGGAACCTTTCGTGTCTCAATGCGCACTTTATCATTTAAACATTATGGATTTTCATTGGCATCAAACACACTCTTTACTAATCAATGTTTAAAGGTTAAATGTGCATTGAGATGGTTCCTTGGTAAATCATTAAGTCATTCGCCACTACCCATTCCATTTCAAGTCAGAACATGCATTTGTGTTTGTATTTGTATTCGTATCCTTTGGTAAACTAATTTAAATAGCATCGGTGATTTGCTATAAAATCATGTGTTTTCCCATGTTCGAAAGGGTTGACCGTATGATTTTATACAAATCACCTTGATGCGTTTTTTGAACGGTTTACTAGAGATATTCGTATGTTTTCTCCGATTCGATTTGAAAAGAGATTGAGTATGTTCGTCACATTCGGGATTTCTTCGATAAAACTATTGTTTTGACAACACTAGTATTTGAAAATAAAAACCTCGAGGCAAGACGGGGCCAGAGCTATGTGGTGCGAGCCCATGAGCCAAAGAGGCTATGACTTCGAAAATGAAACCCCGAGGCAAGACGGGGCCAGAGCTATGTGGTGTGAGCCCCTGAGCCAAAGGGATTAGTATTATGTTAGATTTGTATCGGTTTGAGTTTGAAAACTAAAGGCACCACTAGGCTTAGGTCACCTTGTCGGGCTGATCACCCGGCTTGGGATCTTTAATTTGTTCGCCAGCTGCAGCTTGGATTCTGTCTGTACCGACCATGGCAACGGTTCTATCTGCCGGTCCCATTTGTATGGCTACGGTTCTGATCCTATTTTTAGTACCACGTTCAGTGGCTACGCTCTGTCTGCTCTTATTACTTCGGTAATAGGAGGATTTAGCTAATTGTGGTCGCCAAGTTTTATCTGCACATTACTTTAGTTTATGATTCTTGTCGGTTATACTTTTTATGTTTTGATTTGGTTAATGTATACGATATCGATCATTTATCATATTGTCGCCATTATTCAGGATTTGAAAGGTATTTCCAACCATTAAATGCTTTATGCGGGTTACTATCTTTCGAAACATTCGTGTTAGAGTGTTTATTTTGTTGCAATTTGATTGGATGCATTCATTGTCTCATCTTGATCTCTCTCTCATTCATGTTCTCCTTCTTAGGTTTCTCTTGCATATCTTTCTTCATAAGCTTTGTTTTTACTTGAAAAAATCTTCAGATCTTTTTGTTTTCTGCTTTCACTTTCTGTCGGTCCCTCTGTCGGCTCTCATCGGTCAGCCGACACTAGAACCGAGCCCAGCCGATAGACTGTCGGTTCCAGTTCCAGAGAGCTTCAACTTTTAGATCTTCTCTGTCGGTCAGATCCTCGGCTCCTATCGGTCAACCGATATTGCTTAAAACTCTGGACCGAGAGTTCATCGGTCCCAATATCAGAAAGCTTCATTTTTGGACTTTTTGCTTTATCGGTTCCTAAGTCGGTTCCAAGATCGGTCGACCGATGCTGTCGGTCAAACCGACAGGTGTTTCTTGGTCAGCAAATTTTTCAAAAATATAGCCGTTGCGTATGACCGTTAGGCTATCGGTTGACCGACACCAAGTTCTCGGCGAGCCGATAGCTATCCGTTGGGAACACTTTTTCTATAAAAAGTGACCTTCTCTTTGGGAAAGTTTGCTGAATTTTTGAGATCATCTGAGCCCAAAGGAGAGGAACTTTACAAGAGCTTTTCAAAAGGGATCATGGAAGCATTTTCAACCTTTCAATCTTGGACCTTTAAAATGGGTGTGCTTTCGAAATCTCTATCTCTTTTTCATGCTTAGACCTTTAATCTTTGTTTTCCTGAGCATGATCAAAGTGTTAGGCCTTTTCTAAAGATGTTGTTTCTTTTCATAACATGCCTTGATCTTTGAAAAGTATTTGCATTATGAAATCAACATAAGTCTCCTCATTCACATGTGTTTTTGAACATTAACTTTCAAAACTAATTGTTTTAAGTTTGAACCTTTAACAAACCATGTGTTGAGTAATGCAACTCTTTCTCTTACATTTGATCATCATCCTTTGCATTAATTGAAGTTTCATCCTTTTAAAAAGAGAAAGTGAATTTTCTAGTTCATGCATTAGTCATAAACATTATCATTGTCCATTCAGCCTATCTAGAGGCAAACCACTGTGTTTTACTTGTTCTCTTACCCATGCACAAATAGGCATTTCACTTAAGAGAAAAATCAATGTTGTAATGGTTGGTGCTTAGCCTTGAAAAGCACATATAGTGTTGTAAAGGTTCATGCTTAACCTTGAAAAGCATAATGATGTGGTTGTAAGGTTAGAGGTGATCCTAAACCTTGAATTGACTAGTGAAATCCGGTAAGGTTACCGGGAGTGGATGTAGGCATCTTGGCCGAACCACTATATTTGATTGTGTTATGGTGATTTGTGGTTACTTTCCTTTTCATGATTGTTGAACTCTTAATTGGGTATGAGCTTGATTAAAAGATGTGTTTGTCTTTTGAATGTGTATGATTGACTCAGATAACTCTCTCTTGTATGAAGCTAGCTTACTATCATCAAAGCATAAGTCACCTAAAAATCAAAATGTTTAAAAGTGGCTTAAATTTTTAATTGCATCCTATTCACCCCCCCCCTCTAGGATTCGATCTTGGTCTTTCAATTCGTACTTCTGAGATTGTTCTTTTATTGCTTTGATACTTATGTTCGGTCTTTCGATCGTTTTCTCGCGATTTATTGTTATTATTGTTTAGACTCTATATTTGGTTTTACGATGATTTCGTCAGGTTTTATGTATGTTCTTTTGTTTCATATTAGTTGTTTATTTGCTTGCCAGACCGTCGTGTCTGACCCTTTTTGTTTGGTGCCAGATTCCGCTCTTTTTGTTTTTAGGTGTTTGATCAGAGGAGGCGGTGGGGCCGCTGGTCTGACGTGAGAGGCTGCTCTTTGATATCATTTAGATGTCAAGTTTGGCACCGGAGTTCGTATCTAACACTTGAGGGTAGTATTCCTGTTTAGTTGGATATATCTTTGTATGGCTTTATCAGCCTTTTTCTTTTGGGTTTGTAATTAAGACATTTGTTAATTGTAATCTGAATATGCGGGAAATAATAGATTTGTTACTACCAGCTCAGTGTTCTATGATCTACAATTTATGCCAGTCTGTTTATTTGATGGCTTTATGATATTGGTTGCGTGCGACACGGAACCCGATGGCCACGGATTCCGAGTCGTAACACCATGTTTAGCTTCCGCGAAAATATACTCTGATTGTGTTGGAATGTGATTATCCTCATTCACGCGGATCTTGGGAACTATAACAAAAAGTTTCAAATTATCCCAAAATTTCGCACCCCGGGATCGGATCACTGCAGGGCCCGGTTTCGGGGCGTGACAGCCTATTGGAGTCATTTTGAGACAATCCATTAGCTCTAATTTGGAAATCGTGGTCCCGGGGAGCTTCGCCGCCTGGAGGCCTGATTTGGCTTCTGAGAGTCAGTCTGGTCAAATGTTGTTCGAAATGACCTGAAACTTGACATGTAGCCATTTGTATGCATTTTGAAGCCGCCTATGTGCTCTATCTGATGAGTAATGGCCTCAGCCTCTCCACTAAGAGGCTTGATTTAGCTGTTCAAGGGTTGATGTAGGGTCAAACATTGTCGGTTTGACCTGGAACTTGACGTGGATCCTTTTGGAGGTATTTTGAGACCATCCATAGGCTCTGATCGAAGATTTGATGTCTTCGACGTTGTCGCCGCCGGGAGCTCCTGTTCAGCTGCTGGAGGAGCGAAGTTAGGCCAAATAATTTTGAAATTGCCCGAAACTTCATGTGTACTCTCTTGGCTGTCTTGAAGGACCTTGCAGTTTTTTATTCTGACAATATTTGATTTTTTTTCTTGAAAGTAGCATTGCCTGTTTGTGGTAGGCTGCGGCTTCACATAGCTTTTCTTGATGTTGAAGAGGTGTCAACAGTGCCGAATTTCGGTGCAGTTTGGGCTCTTTCTTCCTCCCTTTCAAGCCTCCTTTGAGCCTCGACTCTTCTACATAAAAGCGAGACTCCTAACCTTCTCCAAATCACATTTATCCTCCATCAAACACTTCACCAAAATACACAAAATTCATCTCATTCTGACCTCATTCATCATAAGAAAACCCATCATACATGAAACCCATATGTAAGCATAAAACAAGAGTTAACAAAATAGAATGCATAAATTCCTAGAGGCTAAACTAAAGAGAAGGACTCATCAATAAGCATTTATGAAACCAATAGAAATTATAGCAAGAAGCATAGATGAAAACAAGTACAAAATCACCAAGGACAAGTAATAAAATTAAGATTTTCTCACAAAACTTGCTAGCATTCAAATTCATCCATTCATCCACTTGCCTTGGCCTCCAAGAGAATTAAACAAGCTTCCAATCTCACTCCCAAGCCCAAAATCTCCAAGCTACACAACACACACCCCCCCCCCCCCCCCCCCCCCCCCCACCACCCAAAAAAAAAAAAAATACACCCATTTAGAACCCTAAATGGCCGACACAATGAACAAGAAGGAGAGAGCTTACAATAATGGAGGTGAAGACTCTCTAGGGCTAGAAAAACACAAACCTAGGAGATGGGAAAGATTGCTTACTTGGAAGAGCTTCAAATGTCAAAAGCTTACTCAAAAGGAACTCTAGAATGGTTGGATTTCTTTTCATAAGCCATCCATGGAGAGCTCTCATGGTGGGGAAGAAGAAGATGGGATTTCTTTCTCCATTGGGCATGAGTTGGTGTGGATTGGGAGGGAAAGAGCAATAAGAAGAAGAAAACCCTAGCTTGGTTGGAGCCACTCCTCTACAACAAACATGAGCAAGAAAGGGGAAAAGGGAAAGGAGCTCTCTTTATATAGAAAGTGAAGGTGGGTCCCACAACCAACATGACTTGTCGAGCTTAAAACATAGGTTCTTGGGCTTTGGATGAGTTCGACGAAGAAGGGAAAAACGTTTGACAAAAAAAACTAGTTTCCGAAAAATACATATTTCGCGGGGTTTGGAGACATCGAAAATTATGCCCAGATTTTTGTGTAAAAACGTTGTTTTGCCCTTGAAGTTGATTCGGGTCTCGAGGTATCGAACGGGGATAGAGTAAACACGAAAGTTGTAGAGGCTAACAAGATCTAACAATTGGAGTTAAAACATGAATTTTTCAAAATCGCGGATAACCCCCCTTACTTATGCAAAATCACTAAAAGGACCATCAATGAGTCTCATTAAATAAAAGATGCTCTCAAAACTCCCCAAAGCTATATAAAAGCTATTCTAATCTCAAACTTAAAACAAAGTCTACTAATCACACTTAGAGCTAACACACGACTTAATTAGTGCTAATTGCGGAAGCTCGGGTCGGTGTCTAACAGTATGCATGAGATCCTTCAGTCAAATTTAAAATGAAAGCTCCTAAATATATGCTTAAACAATTTAAAATTTTAAATCACAAAAAGGAGAATTGATTATAGTGAAATGCTAATCACGTGTATAAAAATAACTTGTTGATGATACGACTATCAATGGCTCATAAGCTATATGAAACTTTTAAAACTAAACATGTGATGCATGAGCAATGTTGTTTTAAAAAATAAATTGGTTTGACTATGATTCTCATGTGACTGAAAACAACAAATAAAGATTCAACCAAGTAATGAGTCATGCTTTAAAAGAAATCAAAGATTTAAGCAAAGCATGAATATATAAAAATTGAAACTAACTTGGCTTCAATCTAATTAAGAATCCAAAACAATTAATTAACTCAAAGTGAAATTCAAGTAATGGATTCAAGAAATCATAGTTCTCATGCTTGAAGAAATCTACCAATAATTGAAACAAGGCATGAAAAATATATGATTAGGAAAACAAAGCTGACTTGGAATGATTTAACTTAATGAAATCAAGCTTTTAGCTTTCCATGGACCATTTACTAGCCTTCCTTAGCTCAATCTCCTTCCTTAGGCTTCAAAAAACCTCAAAAGATTCATTTGTGTTGGCCCAAATCCCAAGGAAAAGGCTCAAATATATTGCAAAAAGGTCTCCCGCGGCTATCTAGTCAGCTAACCGACTTACAATTCGGTTAACCGAACTTGCAACGGTAAAAAAGGGTTCGTCTGACCTCCAATCAAAACTGAAAATTTTTACACTTCGGTTAGCCCTCGGTTAGGGTTAACCGACAAGAAAATCTTGACAATATTTTCATCCAGTTACTTTGATCGAGAGGTGACCGAACTACAAGTCGTTTTACTTAAAATGATTTTCTAAAGGGAAATTTTTTGTCATAGAAGTCATGCTTGGTTTCATATTTAAATATATCCGAAAAGTATTTTCCAAAACATGAACCTATCAATGCATAAGATGATTTTGAAATTCTAAGATCATAGGCATGCATGATAAAAATAAATTTTCAATTACTTATGCATCCAAGTTTAAAACTCCAAATCATGCATGAAAAGCAAGTTTTAAAAGTTATAAAATCATGCATGAGAAAGTTCATGATTTCAAGATATTCAAAATCAATACATGTGTAAAAATTCAAATAATGCTAAAATGAACATGTATAAATCAAATTGCAACACACAAAATCCCTAACATCTTCCCCCAAAGAAGCTGAGGCACGAGCAATCTTAAGTGCCATGAATGAAGCTAGAGCTTGTGGGTTCCTTAAAGCTCATATTTTGTCAGTTGCATAGGAGGTAGTGCGCGCTATCAACGGATCTCTTGACTAGTCTATAGATCATCCTATTTTGCATGACAATAAGATTCTTGCCAATGATTTTCAAGCAGTTGATGTTTCCTTTATTCCTAGGAGGTTGAACTCGTCTGCTCATATTTTTGCTAATGGTTATTCTGAGTGTTTTGGGGTGTGTAAGGAGTGTTGGACTTTAACGTCGGTTTTGCATTTTCTCCTTGTTGTTTGTTGTCTTATCCCCCTTCTGCATTAGGCCCAATTACCTCGTGAAAAAAGAGCTGCTTTTTATAATTTTACTAAAAACACTAATTGTAAATTAAAACTTAAAAAATTAAGGCTCTTTTTTTAGATCAAAATATAATTAGCTCTTATTTCTTAAATTAGAGCTTCCAAACAGCCCCTTACTGCATGATCACCATCAAGGTAAATGTCTAAATGATATGTTATTTAAGTACGGTTTGTTTTGTGTTAGTTTTTGCGATTTTTATAGCATCAATCTGATGCATTATATGGCACATATTGATGATGACAACTTGTAAGGAAAATCAAAAGGAATCAATATAGCAGGCCATGCGATTGTGTGCGTGCATAATATTTAGACCTTAGATGAATAATTTTAATGTGTTTGAGAGTAGAAATAATGTGAGGTTTGCATAATAGGAATAGTTTTTTGTTTTTTTAACCTAGGGTATCTCCCGCCCAACCCAGTTAGAAGCCATTGGCCTTGAGTACAAGGGATACTCGAGTCTGGACAGCTGAAAACTAATCCCTAAGGGCACATGCAAACCCTCCAATCCACATGCATCGGGTAAAACTATGGGAGGTGGCCAACGAAGGTAGGTGTCGAATACAAGACCTCTCCGCTTCCTAAGTTCACAGAGTCCTTGGCCAAACACAATAAGAATAGTAATGGGATGAGAAACATTATTCATTTATTATTGTGAAATATTCAAGTGAGAACTAGTTCTCACCTATTATATGAGAACGTTTTTACGGGGCCCAACTAGCAACTCATCCAAACCTAGCAACCAATAGGGAACCCCTTGATAGTCACTAATCCCAAGGACTGGCACACATCCAAATGGACTTAACCGTTGGATTGAGGGTTGAATATTTTTTTGAATATGAAGCCATTAAACGTGTAGGCCACGGATGAGGGGGTTAGGGTCATGGGTTTGGAGTCAAACTTGATACTTAGGGTGGTCTCACATAGATCTTTCCATCCCCCCTGTTCCCATTCTCAAATGGGGCCCACAATTGGGCACATAAAAAAGTTCTCATATAATATGTGAGAACTAGTTCTCACCTGAATATTACCGTATATTTTTTACTAAAACCGAGGCCCTTATTATGTTAGGGCACATTTGGTAGAAGATGGGAGGTATCCGTAGACTTCAGGATCCCTCATTCCAAAAAAATTGAGAATTTCTCAACGAGGATTTGTACAAGTGAGGACTCATATTGATATTGGCATGTATAGGTACATATAGTTGAGAAAAATTTGTATCAATACATAAATTTGCAAAACCAAGATTCAAATCCTTGAGGGTCGAACATGAATTCTCCAAATTCTTGGGAAAAATTAGTGAGAAAAAACATGACCAATTAGAGATTTAGGGCTAGGATTTTTTGTGTTCCGTGAAAATTTGTCTCCACATGGGCATGGAAAAGTGCTTCCTAAACTACTCTATTGGAAATTATTTTTTTCATCTGTAATTGAGAATTGTAGAAGTGGATGAACATTACAGAACAGAACAAAGAGAATCATCAACCTACCCAACGTAGGAAAAGCAAAAGAAGGAAAAAAGAAAAAGAAAAAAAAAACCAGTATAAGAGGATTATACAAAAAAAAAAAAATAATAATAATAAATTAAAAACAACCACACAGATCTAAAATACAACTACCAAATTTGAAGATCTATCTACCCCTTTTTTAGTCAAAGAGTCTGCAAAACCCCCATGTTGAAATCTCACATTGAGAGCAGGGGAGATAAAAAGTTCATTAAAGTACAACTAAAACCTTCGTGAGAACTTGGCTGTCAAAACCCAAGACATGGAATTTAAAGAATCACTTCCTATTATCAGTGTTTGTCGAAAAGAGGACTAAACCTAACTATTCCATGGGAAAGTGTCTCCCATGGAACGAAGGAAAATTAGTTCACATTTTAAAATCTTGCATTCAAGTCAAATGAAATCTCTCTCTCTCTCTCGGTATCATGGTAATCATTGTTAGAAAATCTCAAAAATAAGAAATCCATTGAATTTTAGTTTCTTGGATAACCTTGTATTTATGATTATGCATTTCCCATATAGAAAAAATGTTCAAAATCCTATAGAAAGCAACTCTTTTGGGAACCTATTTCATGTTTCGAAATCTGCCTGACTTATTTTATATAAAGTCCCACATTCAATAAGTTGAGGAGGAAGCAACCATTTTATAATAGATCTTTTAACTAATACTGACTTGGAACCAAATCGGTGGACTTGGGTTTGAAGGTTTAAGACACAATGAGGGAGGCCTTTATTTTGCAGATTATTTGGCCTAACCTGGGTTACCCAATCCATTATCTACCTGAGTAGGACTGCTTCTGACCCAAGTTGAACCAGCCCCTTACTGGGTGGAATCTTACTAATTCTGGGCTAGTTGGACTTAGCGGCCTGGAGGGTGGCTATGGATAGTAATTAATCATGGATGGTAGTTAGTCTTTTAAGGGATGTTGTCCAAAAGGATATATCTTCCATCTTTCAAGTGCGTAAGTTCCTGTCCTTCCATTCTTCCAACGAGAAGAAAATAAGGGCATGGCCTCAAGCTTAAATGGAAATTCTGTTTAGAGGATTTCTTATTTCTGAATTTTGTTTCTTCATTTTGACTTTCTGATCACTATAGGTTCGCATGAAGACATTTTGGGTTTGATCAATTGTAACTCAAACTACTTTAATTCTCCTAAAAACACTACAAAGACTTCGTTGTAAAGAATATTCAATCATCCAATGATCAAAGGGGGGAAAAAATCTTAAGTGCCAGTTTCTTTTAATAGAATTAAACCAATATGAACTATAAGAAATTCATTTTATCAAACCCGCTAAAATTTAAGAATAAAGGTAAAAGTACCCAAATGGCCATCAAAATCTTTCCCCAAATGGTTATCAAATAATCTCTCCTTTGGCGGAAAATGATTACCCAACCATATCCAAGTAAATCAACCCCGGGAAAATAAAGATTTCTATCCACCTTATATCATTCACCCCTTGCCTCTTTAACATTCCCTTTTCGGAACCCATTTTACCAACAATTGATAGAAACTCAATACCATGCAATGAAATTGCCCCTTCAATGAAACTTTAAATTTGCTTTGCGGAAAGCCACTCTCCTTTGGTGCCAAAATATCATCATTTTACAAAACTCCGAGTTCCTTTGAAATGAATGTTCTTTAAGCACGGTGACTTGGATGTAGTCAATCTTGGTGGAGTGTTATCAGGCCTCTTAAGATGAAAGAAGGGTGATCAAAGCAACTAGGAAAATGTCCCCTCTACACCAAGCACCAGACGCTTCCATCCAGACCTTAGGTGAAGTATCTTGCTTCCCAAGCTCATCATCATCATCATCATCATCATCGTTTCTCTCACTCATTGACAAGTAATCTCTTAACGTAAGCAGTACTACAATATGAGTTAAGGGACAAGAACAAAATCAGTAGTGTCATCGCGGGCTCAATCCCTCATCAATGGCATGAATCCACCTAACCAGCACACTAGCCATTCTGTTCACCAGTAGGTTGCAAACCAAGATGTCAGCAAATGAGATGCATAGAAACATAATCCCAGACTCTTCTGTTCAAGGCCAATTTGGGGAGCCTTCTTCTTGAAAACATTATCATATTTCAAACTTTTCTCTACTTGTTTCTCATGCTCCAGAAAAATCTAATGGACGAGTAGGATCACCCTACCCCTGCAGCCGTACAGCAATTGAGCAGTCCACATTGACATACAACTGATAGATTGATAAAATCTACGATCAACTGACAAAAACCACAAGTTGCTGAAACCTGCACAATATAACTGAAACCTGCACAATATAGGGCAGCATTGGCAAGAAATCTGCATTTCCACACACAAGGCCATTTATTTCTTATTTTGTTTGCTTCCCGATCAAGAAGTAGAAAAAGTCGCTTTTTTTTTCAATCAAGTTCCTGTAAATTATTGTGAGAGAACTTTTTGACAGTGCCTGGTATAAAGAGACCAAAAAGGGCAATGCCTACAAACTTTATCATCCTTCAGCATTTGCCATTTAAAGGTTACAAGTTCTTTTGAATCAAAATTTATGTCAACTATGAATGTGGAAAGAAGAAATCTGCTATAGTTTCACCTGCATCTTATTTCCAAGAGCAAAAAGGTCTTCCATAGCTCCAGCCTTCACCATATGGATGTCCAAATAGCCTAATCCATCAACCACAAACCCACAGGCAAAAGAACGGGAAAGGGGGCTTCCAGGCAAAAATTTTCCACAAAGGAAGAGCCGGGCAAAAATGAAACAGACCATAAAGAAAATCATGAACAAAAAATATAACACAGATCAGACCGATGATAGGGGCACTATGAAGAAGCTGGTACAGTATTTGGAGAGACAGTTTGCTGTTGTGTATATTCTGGGGCTTCCATATCTGGGTTCTGCTTGAAGCTTGTTGATTCAGGTTTTGAGGGATGACTTTGCAAGTTTAATGATTTGGACGGAGAAGTTTCAGAGGGAGAGCAAGTGACTGGTGAGTTACTGTAATAGGGAATGAGAGTCTGGTCCGGAATGGACAGTGATGGAAGACTGTAGCTATAATATCCTGAAACTGGGTGATCGTACTTGCATGCCGAACCATACTTGCAAATGCCATACATGCAATAGGATGTGCATATAGCCTGGACCTTCAAAACATCACCATGGAAATTGAGGAAAACAAGGGGAGAAATTCAGGTTCTAATGAATATAAAAGTGTCTTATTTTTGCTGGTGTATCACCTTGATAGACTATTTATGATCTACATTTTTCTTTTTTATTAATAAGATATGAATACAAAATAATAGAGCAATAAATGTGATAAAATTGACACTCACAGGTCTCAGAGGTAGTCCAAGAGGCCCAAGAGTGCCATTAACCTCTGAAGCATTCATCTGTTTTGGATGATGGTACTTACAACTCTGCCCAAACTTACACCTTTGAGTTTTCAAGTAGAACTGGCAGTCTGGCTGGTCTGGTCTCTGTGGGAGCTGATTGGATCCAAGTGCTTCAGTAGTCAAGACAGGACTGATGGAATTCTAATTGAAATTAAGACAACATGGATTCAATATATAAAGAGTAAAATAAACCAAAAAGAAAAGTATTGCCAAAAAACTCTGATTGTCCTCTGGACTGATCCTCTTTATATTGACATCCTTAACACCGAAAACAACCACAAAAAGAAGAAAGAGATGAAACAACACCAAAACAACCACTACAACAACAGGACCTCGACGGCATACATCGCAGTCATTAACCACCCACGACACAAACACCTAAACCAGCAACTTCTTTCCAATTAAGCATGAATTGATCAGCTGTGAGATTCTTGATTTTCTTGTGTCATTACTATTTAAATAAGTGTGATGAATAGTTAATAAATTAATTTTTTGGGTCAGACTATTAACAGGTTAGTTTTGGTGGGATTTGACCATAGCAAGGACACTTCGAGTGAAGGCTAGGGGGTTATATGTAAATATGAGGTTTTCATTTTCTTTGTTTCATTGGTTTAGGGACATTGTTTTGAACATATTTTATTCTTGAACCCCACTGTTCGGTGAGTCATTGGCTCAGAAATGATGCATTTTCACTCTCAAGGACTTATTTGTAATTTTTATATTTTGTGAGGGTGTGATGGTGGAATAATTTGATGATTTTGGATTTGTTAGAAAACAGGTCATATTCTCAGAAACATGTGTTCTTGGTCCAACCTAGTTTGAAGTCATTTGGAACCCTTTCCAGCTGATTTTAATACCTTTAAAACCCGGACTTTTTCAAGATTTCAATCATTTTCACTATGTTTGAAATTTCTATGTTTGTAATTTCTAGAAAACTTTCAAATTTTTGTATTTCTTGTAATAAACCATATACCAATCCAAAAGCTTAAGCTAATAGGTGGAAGGCCCATACATATATATTAAGACATGACAAGCCTATTACTTAGGCAATGTGGGATGCGGGACTTCCCAATGCTCCCCCTCACGTGCAGGCCCAATAGATTTCATGGACGGGCCTGTCATGCGGGCAACACAAGAACAACGGGATCGAAACCCGCTTTGATACCATGTAATAAACCATATACCAACCAAAAAGCTTAAGCTAATAGGTGTTAGGCCCATACAGATATATTAAGACATGACGAAACTATTACTTAGGCAATGTGGGATGTGGGACTTCCCAACATTTCATTCCGTTCTTCTTCTTTTCTCTTGTTCTTTCTTTCTTCTTTATTCGTTTTCATTTCCTGTAGAAGTGAGAAAGGGAGAAAACTTTCAAAAATTTTGTATTTCTTGTAATAAACCATATACCAACCCAAAAGCTTAAGCTAATAGGTGGAAGGCCCATACACGTATATTAAGACATGACAAGCCTATTACTTAGGCGATGTGGGATGCGGGACTTCCCAATGCTCCTCCTTACGTGTAGGCCCAACAGATTTCATGAACGGGCCTGTCACGTGGGCTACACAAGAACAACGGGATCAAAACCCGCTCTGATACCATGTAATAAACCATATCCCAACCCAAAAGCTTAAACTAATAGGTGCTAGGCCCATACAGATATATTAAGACATGACAAGCCTATTACTTAGGCGATATGGGATGCGGGACTTCCCAACATTTCACTCCGTTCTTCTTTTCTCTTGTTCTTTCTTTCTTCTTCTTTCGTTTTCATTTCCTGTAGCAAGTGAAAGGGAGCTCCCTACTCTCTCAGTTTCTCTTCTTCCTCCTACCTTCATGACAGTACTTCTCTTGATTTTCCTTCTGCTCGTGGTTCTTCTTCTACTTCTCATCATTGACCACTGTCTTCAATCGATTAGCTACTTGATGAAAATTTTCAAAGCTAGATTTTTGTCTGGTTGGTAAAGTTGAAGCTAAGGTAAGTAAATGATGTAGTAAACATTACTTATGAGATTGAATTCTGAGAGATTTCCTGAAATTTAGTTTATTTCAATTGTTCGGTAGATTTTGATTAACGATGCTTCCTTTGAGTTGTTAGAATTTTTTTTAAGTTCAAGGGATGAATTATAGCATGATTATATGTTGATTTAAATGTGTATGAAGTGTGGATGGGAAGGAACTGATTCAGTCGCTGAAACAGGGGAGAAACTCAAAATCGTTTTCCATTGTGTCTGCAGTTAACCGCGAGAGGTTCCACAGTAGTCGAAATTTCTGAACCTGAAAGTAAGCATTTCAGAGCTTTTGGTCATAGTCAACCGTAAGGTCGACCGTGGAGTCAACCATGAGCTTCCACGGTCAATAGTGGGTTAACCACAAAGCTGACCGTAAATACTATATTTTTTTATTAAATTTCAAATTTGAGTTTTTAGTTTGGAAAAGCAATCCACGACATTCTAATGATCTTGAAATCTTAATGAGCTAATGTATATGATGTTTAGTGTAAATTTTGACTTTTGGATTTCCTTTTATTTTGTATAATTATTACTAAACAATAATGTGTAATTTTAGGGGTCTTATTATTAAAATTGTGTACATCAATATTAACAACCCTGAGAATACACATTGTTTAATGGTAATTTCTGAATATCTTAGAATATTTAAATATTTTTTATTGAGCAAGGCTTCCCTAAGCTCGAGCTTAGGGAGAAAATTCCGTAAGCTCGTGCTTGTGGGGCCCACCTTTGGTCCATCCAAATGAACCAAACATATGACCCATTTAGGGTTTAGGGTATGGAAATGATAGAAATGACGGTTGGGGCTGATTTTTTGCGAGGAAGATCCTAGGGAGTGCTTGAAATCCCCCCCCCCCCCATGTGGGTCCCCAAGTGGGCCCCACCACACTTGAGCTTACCTTATCCTAAGCTTGAGCTTAGGGGAGCCTTGCTCTTTTTTATTTCTAGAATGTTTATGTTCAGTGCGGCATTTCTGAAATTCGAATAACCTGTAATGTTTATGTTTAGTTTTATTTTGGAAAAAAACCCGTTTTCACTAATGTTATTAGGTATGCATAAATAATCTGATTTGGCACCACTTAGCTTGGTTCCCTCCGTAACTGGATGTGGTGAAAGTCAGATTGTATCTGTTCTATATGCCAGCTGCAACTGTGAGACCCCAACCCCTAATTTCCGGGATTAGTGTTGATTTAGTTGTGGATTAGTTCTCTAAGTGGGATTAGTGGTTGTTTGATTGAGTTTGTGAGTTAGAATGCCTTTACGTTAGCTTTGGGAAGTTTTGAGAGCCAGTGAACCTAGTCAGTGACCGTAGGGTTCCACTTATTTTGCGTGATCAGCTCGGAGAGGTTTTTCGTGATTCCCAAAAATTCCCTTTTTGGCTTCGTTTGACTAATCTTGTCATTCCCTACAACTTTCGTGTTTACTCCGTACCTATTCGAAGCTCCGAAAATAAGTTTTTCCAGCCCTGGGGCAAAATCGGTCTTTTCACGTTGAATCTGGACCCATATTTCGAGATCTCAGAACCATGCCAAATTTATACTTTTTGAAAACTAGATTTTATGAGAAACATTTTTCCCTTCTTCGTCGAACTCATCAGAGGCCCGGAAATCCATGTTTCTAGCCTGGCAAACATTGTAAGTTGTGGGTCCCACCTTCATTCTCTATATAAAGAGAACCCACCTTCACTTTCCCCTTCTTCTTGCTCAAAAACATTGTGGAGGGGCTGTAACAACCACACTAGGGTTTTTCTTCCCTTCTTCTTCTTGCTTTTTCCTCTTCAATCCATCTAAAACTCTTGCCAAATGGAGAAATGGATGACAACATCTTCTTCCCCACCTTGAGAGCTCTCCATTGATACCATTGGAAGAAAAATCCAGCCACTCTAAGGCTCTCTTTGAGCTAACTCTTTCCATTTGAAGGTCATCCAAGTAAGCTACCTCTTCCATCTTTTAGATGTGTGTTCTCCTAGCCCTAGAGATTCTCCATCTTCATTATTGGGAGCTCTCTTCTTCTTGTTCTTTGTTTTGGCTATTTAGGGTTCTTATGGGTTGTTTTTTTGGGGGTTTTTGTGTATCTTGGAGATTGGTGGCTTGGGGGTGAGATTAGGAGCTTGATTAGCTAATTTGGAAGCCAAGGCAAGTGGATGAATGGATGGTTTGAATGTTATCAAGTTTTATGAGAAAATCCTAAATTTTATTACTTGTTCTTGGTGATTTGATACATTTCACATATGCTTCTTGCTACATTTCTATTGATTTCGAAAATGCATATTGATGGGTCTCTCTTTAGTTAGCCTCTTGGAAATTTATGCACATTATTTTGCTAAAGGTTGTTTTATGTTACAAATGGGTTCATGTATGATGGGTTTTCTTGTGGTGAATGAGGTTGAAATAGGATGAATTTTCATGTGATGTTGTGAAGTGATTAAAGGAGGAGAAATGTTGTTTTGAGAAGGCAAGGAGGCCCCCTTTATGCAGGAAAAATTATGGATCAAAAGGGGTATGGAAGTGAGGGAAGAAGAGCCCCTGACAGAGTTCGCTCGAGCCAACAAAATTCCGCTCGAGCCAACTCATTCCAGAGAGCAGTTGGCTCGAGCCAACATTATTTCGTTCGCTCCCAGAGAGCTGTTGGCTCGAGCCAATTGCCTATCAGGCCTCGGTCTATGCTGGGAGCTGGAAAAGGGTGTTCGAAGGCTTGGGGAGGTCTGTTTGGAATCTCAATGCAATGGTGGGACCTATAAAGTGATGTATGGAGCTTGATTGAGAAAGAAACCCCATCACGGAAATGTATTGAGGACTCTTTACTTACTAATGTGTATAGGGTGCATGGAATGTCCTCGATCTTCTAGAGTACCAATGCCAAAACAAAACCGACATACGGGACCCTTATACACATTGATTTAAATCTGAAATCCTCAATGTATGGTCCGGAAATGTATGGAATCCATTGGTGTTTTATTTTACCCGCAATACACATGTTCTCTCCTTTTTTCATGTGATTTCACTAATTCTGCTTCAGAAATACTGAAATGTACACTTTAAATATTTTGTCAGCCTAGTATATGCATGACCCGATATGAAAGTGATTTATGTGCTCACGAGCACCCTGTCCCGCCAGCTTCGGTGTTATACACCTATATAGATATAAGTATATGTCCTGATTTTCTTCATGTGACCTATGTGTCAGCACCACTAAGCTTGGACAACCTTGTCGGCTTGACCCACCGACCTGGGGAAACCCCTCTTGCTCCCGCCGGCTGTAGTCTGGATCCCATCTCGTCCCGCTACCCGGTTCCGCGGCGGTGGTCTTGTCTAGCTATATGTATATATATATTTCGTTGGCTCTCGTCACTTCACATGTCTGAGACAAACGCCCCGAATGTGCTTTCATCACATTAGTGATCGAGGATTTAGCTTTATGTGGTTGCCATCTGTCCTCACGATTGTGGTTCTCCTGAAGAAGGGCGATTTGCAGGGTCCGCATATGGACTGGGTTTGCAATGTGAGGAATACCTGATTTGTCAAATATCCATGTTTAACAGATGTTTTAAATGAGCACTTGTTTTGTTAGATCTCCATGTTTTACACATGCTTTAAATGAATACATGTTTTGTCAAATATCCATGTTTTACACTCGCTTTACATGAATGCAGGATTTGTCAAATATCCATGATTTTCCACACGTTTTAATTATATGCAACTTTTGATCAAATAACATGATTTATCACATGTTTTATTCTTCAGTACATTTATTATCTTTTCACTCACCTGTAAGACTGTCGTGTCTGACCCATTATTTTGGTACTCAGGTCCAGACTTCTTCGCCCCGAGCTAAGTGCATGTGTTGGCTGTGGACCTATGAGTTTGCAGGTTGTAGTGTCGGCTATGTCATGTAGACGTTGAGCTTGACATCGGCGCTACGATACATGTGGGGTAGTGTTTATTTAGCTTGTTAATTGTATGGCTTTTATTAGCCTTTTTCTTGGAATTGTAATTAATATACATTGATATTTGTAACTTGAACATATATGGGAATGTAATATCCTGTTATTGTCAGCTCTGTACTTTGTTGTGATGGTCTATTCCAATCTGATATGCTTCCTGATATGATAGTTATATGCTAGCGGTTGAGTGCGACACGGAATCCGATGGCCACGGGCTCCGGGTCGCAACACCACGAAAGCTTCCGCGAAATATTCAGAGTGTGTTGGAATGTGTCATCCTCACACACGCGGATCATGGGAGAAGAAAAAAAACAATTGTTACTTAAATCAAACTCGCGCTCCCCGAGGTCGGGCCGCTGCAAGGTCCGGGTTTGGGGGCGTGACAGCAACTTATTTTTGTTATCAGTTAAATTTTCCATACTCTTGGTACCTCTTTTTTTTTTTTTTTGTTCTGATCAGTGGCCACACTCTGATATAAATATCAGCTCTCTGTTGAGAGAATATAGCTAATGTGGAAATGCCCTCCTGTTATTTCTGTAACATGCATTATCATGGTTTATTTCTGTAAAATTTCTTATTTTATTTCCCTAATTATTTGTCATTAGTTTTCCAATTTTACTTAATGCGTTGCACTATATATATTTCTAATTTCCTTACTTTCCTTAGTTCGATGAGGAGACTTAGCCCTTAAGTTTTCTATTCTTATTTACAAGTCATTGTAGAAATTGGATCTTAGAGTTCAGAATTTTAATAATATTTGTCGTGGATTTTTATCCCTTTTGAGATGCGTCCTCATGTGATAGTTTCTGCAAAGACCTTTATCATGCTTCAACACTTTTCACACAAGCCCTAACCTTAGGAACCTACGTCACCTAATCCATCCTTCTTAATTGGCTGAAGTATGATCCTTCAATTGGCCAGCAGCACTCTATGATAGTTTCTTCCAGAACTTCAATAGCAATAGCATTCCTATTGTTGAGTGGCCTACTCCATCCTTCTTGGCTTTAGTATGATACTCCAATGGGCTGGCGGCACTCTACCAGAGAGTCATCCAGAATTCCAATAGGAATAGTTGCACCTGTTATAGATGTTATCCAAGGGGATAGGAGTACATGGACGCCAGCTACAGATAAGGCATGACTAAGAAAGACACTAGTTTGTTGTTCACAAGATGATTTCCCGCGCATCAATTCAAGGGGCAGCGTGAAGATATTGAACTATAGGCATATGGAGTACCATGACCGAGAAGATCATTGTATTATGCTAAGGAAGGTACTATATTTAAAAATTGTTTCATATGATTGTATAGTACCACACGCAAGTCTAATCCCTTTGATTCAGGGAAGTAGATTGCTTAGG